>VZTU01028802.1:0-184532 GCA_013400835.1 Zapornia atra | reverse complement strand
TAAGAAGGACATGCACATGTTGGAGCAAGTCCAGAGGAGGGACACAAATGATAAGAGCTGGAGCCTCTCCTATGAGGCAGAGTTTGGGGCTCTTCATCCTGGATAAGGGTTCAGGGACAGTTTATAGCAGCCTTCCAGTACCTAAAGGGGCCAATAGGAAAGCTGGAGAGGGACTGTTTACAAGGGCAGGTAGTGACAGGACAAGGAGCAATGGCTTTAAGATGAGAGAGATTTAGTTTACATATTAGGAAGAAATTCTTCCCTGTGAGGATGGTGAAGCCCTGGCACAGGCTGCCCAGAGAAACTGTGGCTGCCCCCTCCCTGGCAGTGTTCAAGGCCACGTTGGATGGGGCTTTGGGCAACCTGGGCTATTGGAAGGTGACCCTGCCCATGGCAGGGGGGAATTTGGAAGTAGATGATCTTTAGGGGCCTTTACAACCCAAACCATTCTGTGATCTTTAATCACTTTTCCACCAAACAAATGCAAAGGACTTTCTGATTATCAGTACAGGACTTGAAAGTACTGAAGCTGGTTTAAATATCAAGTGAAAATGTGGGAGATGTTATAGTGATGCTGTTAATTATGTAGTAGGCTTCAGATACACTGGTCCAATATACTCCAGGGCTGCCACAGTGTTACATTAATTTGCTGAGCTTCCTCGGTATTGCCAAGCTCTCTCTGGAAGAGTAATAATCCATCAAGCAGCTTCTTCGAGCAGAGAGATGCTTTCTGCAGAGGCAGTCAGCTTCAGGAAGAGTATGTAACAGCTGGAAGACCTGTTACTGCTTCTCCAGAGCTGTCAGCAGTAAATGCCTCTGAGTTGGAGCAGAGGAACTCTAGGGCCATGAGCAGTGCCACTAGAGCCTGTTTCCACTGGGACCACACACTGCTCTGTCTGTTCTGCAGTGGTATTTCTGGGATCCATCAGCTACACCAAAACTCTCATTACAAGACTGTTTATGTGTGCCCAAGTACTTGATATTCCAAACTGAGAAAGCCAACTGCTGCCTGCTGTGGGCTAGCTCCATCCTTAGCAGCCAGACGTTTTGCAGCCATCCAGATGCATTTTCAAAGATGAACAAGTGTAGTAGCCTTTATAAGCCAGGACAGCTGTACTGATGATGTTTTATCATCTTTGTGACCAGCAGGTATGTGCTGTCCATCTAACGCACTTCACTTTCAAAAGCCATCTGCATGAGGAACTGTTGTCACTTTTGCCAGAGACTATAATGTCAGTGCATGCTTGCTTGGTTGTTGTCTCCAGAGGGGGGGCAGGAGCAGCATAGAGCATGGTTGTGCTACACACAAGTGTATCTTAGTCCAGATTTTATTACAGATTAAAAGGGAAGCATGCATAACCCTTCTGCTGAAACCAGCCAAGGGCTAGCCCTGCACACATAAGAACTGGGAAAAAGTTACTTACCCAGCTTACATGCTTTTCTTTTGCATGTGGACTATAATGATGATAAAACTTGAAAATACTAGAAAAATGAAATTGTTGGACTGTCACTGAGCGTTGCTGCTGAACAAGTCTGAAGGACCTTGTGAAGTACTTTGTGTGAAGACTGTCACGCCAGGACGTTCTCTGGGCCTGACTTCAGACTGAGACCTCTGGCTTCCTAGCAGTGAATGTTTTAAGGCATTAAGCTGTTCAGCACCCCTTAGGAATAGGGCATGTGCTTCTTGTGCAGAATTACTTTTCAAGTTTTACACTTCATCTTGGATAACTGAGATGTGAGATTTGGGTGTCTTCAGAGGAAGATGATGTGAGAAGGCCTGTAATTTGTTTCCAGTTGGGGCATCAAGGATTGTGTGTATAATGGTGTGCACATACCTGAGTTGGCTAGTGACTTGTTAAGCTACTACAAATTCATTGTACAGTGTTTTGCTGACTTGAGAACCTTTCTAAGAATGTTACAATATTGCATATAGAATCAGATTCATTTGTCTGTTTTTACTTGGGAAAGTATACTGGGCTGAGAGCCCATAAGTGGTAGATGCTTGGTTAAAATCTGGGTTTGTGCACTGTCTCATCTGAGTTGTATATAAATGACACAATCTAGGCCTAAAACTAAAAGGCCTACTTTCGCTAGGCTAGAAACAGAAAGGTGCTTTTTTTCTGGTTCTTGGTAAGATCAGGCTTAGCTGAAACTTGTTATTGTTGGGGAAATTAAGGCTTCCTTGAGTCCAAAGCTAGGACTTTGGCTAGGCTTAGAGTTAAGCAACTTTGCTACTTGGAATTGGTTTTGTGTTCATGGTAATGCCTTTTACTATTAGGGCTTTTTTTTTTTTCCTGCTCATCCTTGAAGCTAATTGGGTTGTACTATGGAGGAGAAACAAAATACTTACAGAGCAGCACTGACCTGAATGAAACAAATACAGACATTGCACTTCTGAATGAGGCTCATCTACATAGCCCCTTTCCTTCACTTGGTCTATTTCCCATTAAATTGGATGGACCACCTTAAAATTCTAAAAGCAAGGTTGCTTCAATGCTTTTTAACTCTAATATGAAAACTTGATGGCTGAAAAATCCATGTATATCTTATTGACGTGAAGAGAAGGAGCAGGGGCTTAACCTACTGCTACCAAGGGGTTAAAATCTTTTCATTGAACGTGTTTGTGAAGGACTGCTGGTAACTGTAGTACAGCTTTTTTTCTTTCCAGTTCACTAATCAAATGTATGTTAGATTTATTATTGCAAAAGTATAAACCATAGAAAATTTGACAAGATAGATGTGTAAATTATGGCTTTGACAGAACTAATGATGCACTCCAAGCACCTTCTGTTTTCCAGCACTTGGTGAGCAACTTCATTAAATATGCAACGACTGTTTGGTGCTGCTCAGACAGTAGTTCAGTTCCTTGTGGAATTGCATTATTACTGGAGGTGTAAAAGAGGCAGGCAGGCTAGCTGTTGGGCATCCTGCTGTGATTCTAATGTGCTCCATCTTGTTGGAGCAGTTGTTTGCAGTCTTTTCAGGACAATTACATCCATAACCACAGGACACATTCACTGAAACTATATTACAGATAACAGTTGAGAATGGTAATGACTGTTCTTCAGCTGCTTGTGTAAGAGCCGTGGAGTGACTTGAGGTGATGTCCAAGCCACATTGTCTTTTTTTTTTTTTTTTCATTTTTTCAATGTTGTAGTAGTATTAAAGTATCCCCAGACAAAATTCAGCTACATCAACTTGCTCAGACAGCCAATCTGTAGTGATGGCATATTTACAGATAGGGATTTTTTCCTGAGCTGGGCTGCAAAATACAACAGTTTCTACCACATGAGCAATTCTTTTGTCCTTCAGTTAGGATCTTTGCTCTTGACATGCATGCTGCTAGTAGTTGTTTTCTAGCAAACTGCAAATTTCATTCTTTCTCACATTACTTGCTTTTTCAGTTGGCAGTGTGACTAGCTCATATTCCTTAAGGTATAAACAAATATACTCTGCTCTCCAGAGGTGTCCCTGTAATTTATTACTCTGATGACAGTTTGATGGTTACCCTGAGAACAGGGCACAAAAGATGGCTTGAATTTAGCTTCAGATACTCTTAAAGCATCTGTCTCTCAAAGCTTTACTATATCGCATCATACTGACAAATGGATTGTGTTTCAGGCTGACAAGTTAAATGCTATAGTGTGTTTAATGAAAAAATCTCCTTTATTTTGAATGATCTGTTAAATCAGGGTTGATGACTTGGTTAATTAGTATGTGAGCACTTGGCCATTTAACAGAACAACTGTGAGACTAGTGAAATGAGTTCTTAAATGGCTGGTGTTTCAGTCAGCCTTGTATTGAGTATGTTGTGAGTATCCATTTTTACATGAGGAAATTAAGCCCTTGTGTAATTGTAGGAGTAATTACTAGCCTATGTAAAAGTTTTTTAAATTATGTAAGTTATGTTCTTGATTTGAAACTGAGCTTTAAGCCTTCTCCTTAGAAAACCAATTTTTGCTATTTAAACCAATATTGTTTCAAGTTCTGTTTTTACTTCAAAGCAATCAAGCGGTGTGGCCTTCTGCTTTTTAATCATCTCTTCAATTTCCTAATTAAAATGAGTTTGGCTTTTTAAAACTTACTACCAATTCCCTATTTTAATAGAACATGTGATTTCAGTCTAAGCTTCATCTAAATTTCATAGTTTCCAAAGAAAGTAGACAGTGTGGAACACAGTCTTCCTCTGGGAGTATGCTGAGCTTAATGAGCTTGATAGTCTGGTGGGCTCAATAAATCAAATAAAGCAAAACATTTCTCATTTTTGAATAAAAGCATTTATCACACAGTGTTTATTCATTCATGGTCACAAGATTGATTGGCTCCTAGAATCCTGCCATATATTGAAACACTTTGTTTTTGTTTTTCCAGTAGGCAAATTGCGGAAGCGCTGGATGAAGGAGAGCATTTCTGATGTTGGGCTGGGAATGCTGAGATCTGTGAAGGAATATGTGGACCCCAATAACATCTTTGGAAACAAAAATCTTTTATAAAGCCCTGCACAACCAGATGTACTAAAACTTCTTTGAAATTACTGCTGAAATTCCTCTACTTTCACTGTATTGATATCCCAGTAATCAAATATAACATAGACTAAACTTTAAAAACTAGTAACTTAACATTGATCTCTTTTTTTTTTTTTATGCCCCCCCCGCCCCCCTCCCCCCAATAAAGTGTAAACATCACTGTTAATGTTTATGGATTTTTACTTATAATGCTCTTACACTTAGTGCCCAGTGGGTTAAGAGTTTATTGCCAACCAGGAAATTTAAATTTGGTTTTCAAGTTTGGTTAGGCAACACAGCTGACAGTATTTTCAGTGCTGGATGCTGCCAGATGTTTCTCACTAAAGCATCCCCTGCAAGAAGAACAAAGACTGACAACAGCATGTTCTACAGACGCAGCTGCTCAACCCAGCCTCGTGCTAAAGGAAAGCTGCTAGGAGACAGATGAGAGAATACCAAGGAATACTTCACTGTGCTGAAGGACTGTGTATGCAACAGACTTGTAACCAGGAAATACTGGTACATACGTACAAGCACAGGTCTTGATCAAAAGAGACAATGTAAGTCAAACTAATTCTAAGAAGTCAGTAGTCTCCCACCATAGTGCTATTTGGAAATTCTTAAACAGTTAGCTGTTCTGAGTTGTATTTGCATTGCTGGGATAATCTTAAATCATAGGTCAGTTACTAAGTTTTGTACAATGGACATTTCTCACTGTTTGTTGAAAACAGGTTTGTAACAAAACTTTGCCTTCATCTGTACTTCAGTCTTAGTCTGTATGTTTTTTGCTCCTGTTCTTTTTGTTTTGCAGAGATGCAAAATATCTTTTTCAGTAAAAAAAGTTTTGGCTATTTAAATGAAACTGCCCAGCACTGTCTTTTGGAAGAGTTTAATAAAACACTTATATGGACAACATACTGTCATCCTGAAAGTGAGATGTCCCATTTTAGTTTTGTACAGTTTCCTATGGCCTTTATGAATCATTTATTTACTTCACTAGTAGCCACAACTTTAATTGTCCATTTAAGAAAATTTAAATATTTTCTTGCTCAGTATTGTATGAAAGTAAGCATTTTTACATTGAAACTTGAATCTTAACCAGTAAAACAAACTAAAAGTATTTGTCAATACTCATGATCCATTTTTAAAAGTGGGTTCTTTTCTTAAAGCAAATTACCCAACTTTTTGATAATTAATGTATATGATTGCATAGGATAGAAAAATTTCAAATTATCCTTTGAGGACACTGTCACTAGCCAACTGCATCACAGCTGTAGTGTCAGTTTGGACACCTTTTGTATTGGTAGTGCCCTTAATGAGGACAAAAAGATAAGATTACATTTGTTTTTAAACTATTTTAGAATACTGTCTAATTAGCTCTCTGTTTTGGTGTAATATACCAAAACATGTATAAAATGCTTGAAAAATACTGCATATCAGACAACTTTGAGCTAGTCTAAAGATGAATTTCAATTCTATACTGAAAATTATTAAAAACCATGAAGATTCAAAGCATCACTTCAAAATGCATGCTGTCAAGGTAATTAAAAACTCTTTACGATCTGCAGGTCATAAAACAATGTGATATTTGCAATGCAGCTATATTTATTTTGATTGGTTTTGGTTTCACAGCATTTCAACATATTGTATTTTTAATTTTGACCCTCATGGTTCATAATTCAGCAGCAACCAAACAAGTAGGTGTAGCCTGTTTTAGGAAAGTTACTCTTCACACTGTGGTTAAGTGTTCCTTAAATACATAATAGTGTCTCAAAGTGAATCTGTATGTTTGTGCAGGGGACTTCCTCATCTCGCATGCTGCACGATGGTGACTACATGGCCACAGCTGGCATCTTGCTGCTGACTTGTATCACTCTGAAACAGAGACCTTTCTAGGACTTGGTAAATATGAAGGGTGTTTATGTGCCTCTATGAAAGTATATGTCTCAATATGAAGAATCAATTTTGAAGGAAAGTATGTGAAGCCTTTTTGCAGAATGACAGCACAAATAGAACTAAAACAAGTCATCATAGCTCAATAATGCTGGTCTCTTAAGACTTTTTAAGTACTACACAGCTCTACAACGTCCTCCCCAGGTCTTAATTTTCTGACTATGATTTCCCCATCCCTTTTTGTATTGAAATTACACAGGCAAAACCTCTTTGTACTCTTTCTTCTAACCTTTAAATAGACACGGGCTTCTGAAAGTGATTTAAAAATGCAGTAAAGATTTTTACTGCATGTCAATTGTCCTATGGGAAGGTGAAATAACAGGCTATAAGGGTCCCAAAGCAATGTCACTGGATAGCTCTGAGGAAAAGATTAACTACACATGTAATGGAATTTTTGTTTCCAATGGCCACCCTATTGCTGTCTTCCTGAATATTTTTCTATCTTACAAACTGATAGGAGTTTAGTGAAGCTGCAGTTGAAGCACGTGTGTTAGTGATAGTCTTCAATTTCACACTTAAATGCCGAATGAAAATAGAGAAGAGTGTAATGCGAGTTCAAGAGACCTAGATACAGACCATGACCCATTTAAAAGAAATCTTCCCTTCTCTAATACTGAAGTCTTCCACCACTCCTCCTTCTATCTTCTCTACTTTCTAAAGAGTTCACTTCCCATAGCTGCAGCCTCTCAGAGATGGAGCTTGATTCATGCAGATCAGAAATGTATCTTGACATAACACTTTTTAATTTGTTTGACTATTTTGGCCATATGTAATTTACAAGCAGTTTTAATTAAGCTTGTTGTGACTTCCAAATACACAGCTTCTGCTCTCCGTGAAGGAGGAAGGATGCAGAGTGAGGATGGCTTGACTGCAAAATGCATTTACATTAGACTGTTATGAAAGTTGTGAGGGGAAAGAAGAAAATCTGTTAGAAATTGATCTGGGGTCAAAATCTTAAGGTATTGCTTCTTGGCTTGATGAACAGTACGTTGGTTGAGTTAGAGATGTCATCTTTGCCTTATAACTGTGAACAGAGGCCAGGCCAAATAGTTCTTCTGTAGCAATGTAATTGAAAACAATTTTAAAGGCAGGGATATGTGAGCACTGAAATCCAGAAAACACAAATTGCTTCTCAATCTTGGAAATGTATGTTTATCAAGGTTGTAATTTAACTTTCTGCAAATAAAGCCAAACAGTGTTTGTCATTTTAGTGTGAGATTAACTGTAAAACTTCAGTTGTAATGTTAAGAGATTATAGAAACTTATATTATTAATAAAAAGAAAATGGGCCTAAATGATTGTGTTTTTGTGCTGAAACTAAACAAATATATCCTACTAACTTTTCACTTTTGGTTCATTTTAATTGGCTGTGAACTCTTACATAAGGAATGCTGTTAGGAAGTCTTTGGCAATTGCAAAGAGAAGTAAGATTGGATTTATAAATGTATGCTAACAGAAGCTCTGCTTTTCTCTCGTGTAAAGCAGAACAGGAAAATGAGAGACTATCAGCCAAGGAAAGGTAAAACACCTGAGCACCAGTCTGCTTAGTTCACAAATATCGCTTCAGTATTCCCTGTTTGGGCAGGGGGAACCATGATCAACTGTTCTTGGAAAGTTCTCTTGGTATAATACAGGAACATATCTTGTCTGTCTTACCTTCCCTGTATTTCAAAGCCCTGTTGTATGCAACAGATACATAGCTTCCTGCTGTTGCATCCAGGTCTCATTTAAAACCTTGTTACAGGTCTTGCAATCTGTGTGAAAGCTCTGTGTGCAAGAAGGCACCGCACGTGAGCAGAAGGGGTATTTCTCAGTTATATATATTACTTAACTGCTATAAGGCTTTTATGCCCTTTAAGCTAAAATGGCTGAAGTTAGATCTTGCTTGAAAGAGCTGTTGGATTGTCTTACACTGGTGCAGTTTCTTCAAGTATTATTAAAAAACTACAGAAGTCACAGTATGCAGGAGACAGGAGAAGTAATGACATGATTCAATCCATAGAACTATAATCCTTTTTCAATATTTACCAATTTTTGTGTACACAAATTTTGTTCAGAGGAAAGAGAAAACTACCTGACAGTCAAGCATTTTATTTGTTTCCCTTCTCTTAGCCACATAAAAATGTGGTATTTTTACTTAGATCTAGATAGTCTCAATTTGAAGATGTTGGGTGGTATTTGTCTCAGGATGACACCTGGATCCCATCAGTGTTCCCTTTGCTTAAAATAAGACTTGTAAGAAGTTGGACCTGAACTCCTGTAACTTACACTATTAGTGTAAATACTAAAACAGGCTCACTGATTATGGTTTTGTCATCCCAACACTGATTTGGAATTCCATATTACCTTGGACACAAATCGATGTCTTTCCCTAGGCTCTTCATGGAGACCAGAGTTGGCAGGTGGTTCTGTTCATGTTCCTCAGCTTTAAGGTCTGCTGTGGTGTTCAAGAACAGAGATGCTCAAAGATATTTTTCAAAAAGTGTGCCATACTGTCTTTGAAAAATACTCATGCTGTCATTTTGAAATTATAAATTCTGTTTCAAAATTATGTGTGATAAAATACTTGCAATGTTTACCTATATAAGTTGCAACAATAGGTACCTCTACTGAAAGGCTGTGAAATCTTTATTAATTTGTTTTTGCACTTTGGAAAAACAATGCATTGGACTTCTTATGGGAAACTATGAATGTTTGTTTGATTCAGAATAAAGTTAAATTTGTTTCCATTGACTGTTTGGAAACTGCTATAATGTTTTGAGAAGCATTTGGCCTATTTCTGCCTTCTTGGCAGTGTGCAGTAGTCCCCATGTATGGGGATGTAACACTTTTTAAATGAGTATATTCACTGTAGTGCTATTGTCCTGCTTTCAGCTAGGATAGAGTTAATTTCTTTCTAGCAGTCTGTGGAATGCTGTGTTTGGGAGTTAGGATGAGAGCAGTGCTGATAACACACTGATATTTTTAGTTGTTGCCAAGCAGCCAAGGACTTTTCAGTTGTTCATATTGCCCTGCTAATGAGAAGAGGGGGGCACCCAGGAAGCTGGGAGGGGGCACAGCTAGAACAGGTGACCCAAACTGGCCAAAGAGGGTATTCCGTGCCAATTACATCATGCTCAGCATAAAGAGGGGCTGGTGAGGGGAGGAACACTCAGCTACCGCACGCACGGTTTCTGGAGACAGTCCAATTTTGGGATGGCTCTGAGCTGTACAGCCTGAGCTGTGCTGTTCAGTGAGAAACTGCATTGTGTATCACCAGTTTTGCATATTATGCTATAAAGTCCTATTATTATTATTATAGCTATCTCTCTGCTACCCCACCTAAACTACCCTTATCCCAACCTACGAGGTTTTGGGTTTTTTAGTTTCCTTTTCCCTCCCTTCCTCCTCCCACAATTCCCCCCTCTTCTCCCTCTTAGAGAGCGAGTGGCTGTGTGGTGCTCGGCTCTCAGCTGGGGCAAAACCACGCCAGCTATAAAGTCTTAGAGCAGCTTTTTAAAGAATAAAATGGAAGCACTGATCGTGGCAGTGAAGCTGTAGGTATACAGAAAGATGATGGACAAAACTCTGTGACTGCAATTGTGTACAACTTAAGGTAATGGATGCTTCTAGGACTTCAGATCAAATTAGGAAGTAAGTGAAAAACATTTTTGTTTAAAAAATATATTTTAAAATTAAACCTATATTTTGTATTGTTGAAGAATGTCAAATGATTGTCACAACTTTGCACTTGAGTATCATGTGGCTGGCACTAGTGTGGGTGACCTCCCACAATGCTTCTACAAAGCAAACCATAAAGTGGCCATTCTCAAGGCAGGGCCTAGATAAAGCTGCTCCCATGGGTGACACTGAGCATCTGGTTATCTGGTGTTGCTACTGCACCAGTCAGTGCTAGCTCAGCAACATCCTGTTCAAAGCAGTTAGGAGACAACGAATGGCATTGATGTTACATACTCAAGTTCAGCAAATACTGCAAACATAGAAAGTTCATTTCTTCATAAATTGCTTATTGATAGTGGCATTGATAAATGCAATCTTGGCGAGACGCAAGCCTGAGGATGTAGATGGAATGAGGAGGTACAAACACAGCCGCTGACCTTTCTCCCTCCCAGCCTGTGGCAGCAGCCAGCAGTTATTTCCTGTCTCGCTCTGTTCCTGCTGCTGCAGAGCAGGAAATCCTGGCTGCCCAGAGGCAAGGGTTAAAAGCCCTTCTGAAACATGAAGTGACACACATGCTCACCTAGCAAATACATTGCAGCTGCGTAAATACACATAGAGACGAGGCTATAAAAGCTGGTCATTAAGGAAAGTAAATCTGGCTAATGTTAGAGAGCAAATGTAAGGAAGATGTGGGGGAGCTGAATGCTACATGAAAACCTCAGGGTTAGAATGACACTTGTTGACAAGACATAAGTATGATACTGACTATGCTATGGGCTTAGAATATTGTCCCATAGTTCCTTTCCTTGCTCAGGGCAATTTTGGCTTTAGAAAAATTTTCTAGGAAAACAAAGCAAATGCAATCTCTCTGCTGCTTAGTTTGCTCCTCATTGTCCCCACCAAAGCTCTTAAGCTTCGTGGACTGCTTCAGCCAGACTCATATAAGATTGAAGTTTCACTGTATTAATTTTTTTGTGACTTTTGTGGAAAATACCAATGCTAATTTGGGCTAGCAAGAAAGATAAAAGCTGAAATGCCAGCTTGACCCTTGTTAACACCAGAGAATCCATGTGGTAAACCCCCAAATATTAGTTGGTGTACAACCATCTTAGAAGGGCAGTGTGGTCTGCCTTGTGGTGGTTTGTGGACCCTTAAATGCTTTGAGTGTGTCAGCCAGAAGACAAACTGGCAGTTTTAGTACTGCTGCTCCTGGGACTACAGGACAACACTGTTCTTCCAGCCAGTGGTGGTTTTTTTAAATTTAGATCTCCTTAATGAGGGCTTTGTCTTTCTCTGTCCATGCTTGTAACTGTTATGTTCCTGTTGTCAGCTGTGCTCAACTTTCCAGGTTAGCATATTCCAGTGCAGGAACCTGAAGAACAGAAGCTGCCGGCTTCCTTCAGGGTGGTACTGGAGCTCAGTTTGTATGTGCAGAAGTGCCTCAGATTATTATGGATACCCTTCTTATGAGGTGAGATCCCTTTAAAGCATCACGTTAAAGACGTCTGCAGGGGTCAAGAACAACCTGTGTAAAGGGGTCAGGGAGAGAGAAGGGGAAAGAGAAAAGATGTCGGAAGAAGACTGCAATAAGCTGGGTCTCGATGTGTGTTAGCAAAGTCCTGGCTGTTCTGGTGAGAAGTTGCTCTGGCTTTACAAGTGTGGAGTCCTATGTTGTTATCCAGAATGTGGTTGAGGAAGCAGGATTTACTGCTTTGGATGAGGAGATGAGTGACTGCTGCCAGAGGTGCAGCAGAGAAAGGTTCACAAAGGCTTTTACTCCTGCGCAGTGGGAAGGTTAGCACTGCAACCTGGAATGCAGAGGCTGTCCATCTGCAAAGCTTCAGCGGGCAGCCCAGCCCATCAGCACGCTTAATAAAAACTTCTTTGTACAGCTTCACCTGTCTGTTGCATGACTTATTGCTAACACAATAGTGACCAGGAAGCAAAGAGAATTGTTAACAGGGAAAACAGAGCAAGGGCAGTGCAAGCCAGTGTCTTGTTCATTACATTGAAATGAACATCTGGTAGCAACAGCCAGGCAGAAGGGACCTGGTTACTATAGAGAAATGATAAATTTAGTATGGTAACAAATCTGCTGCCTTGGTTACAATTTAGTACTGTAAGGCCGATGAGAGGAAATCACTGTCTCTTCATTTGTAGAGCCTTGTGCCGCTCTGTGGACATGAATAAAACATGACATTATTTCCTGTTCTTTTCAGTAGCTCACATAAGATTCCCCTACATTTCTGGCATTGAGTAGCCAGACAGCATTCAGGTGTTTACAGTTCAGCATTTGTGTGCTGGCCTGCTCAGTCTTGCTATAGAGCTTTGAGTTCTTCCATTCAACTTCTGTCTAGAATTATTTATTAAAACCAGAATTATCCTTCTTGCTGTTGCAAAAAGGATAGGGTGATTATTATCTGATCCTTTGGAAAAAATGATAGAAGAGCAGAAGTGTTGGTTTAGTTTTCTTTTCTTTTGTTTGCTTTAAAACCAAGTGCTGATACGCTACAGCTGCAGACCAGTCCGCAGGCAGCAAAGTCAAAACAGCTGTGAGTGGTGGGGTACGGAACCTTGTGATGAATGATGCATTTGTAATGAGTATTTGCAATTGCAGAGACACTATAGCATTCATCAAGACCTTCTGCAGCCTGAGCACAAGTACTTTTCACTGAAGTTAAATGCAAATTCCCGTAATAGTGAGCTGAGCAGGTTGTACAGACACAGGGACTAGTGTCTACAAGTAATTGTGCTTGTAGCCTTTAGCCTCTGCTTGCAGAGCAGTGTGTTTGGTGCTACACTTATCATCTTGAACTGTAACTGTGACATTGCACTTCTACTGTGAGTCTGAGTGGTGGGATTTGCTCATTGCTTGCAAATAAGCTCTTCGGAAACAAAATGGCGTGCACTGAGTACCTGGGGAGCTGACTGGGGTGTCGCATGCCAAGGCAGCAGAGGTTTGCTGATCTTTGCTGGGCTGGACTGCCTGGGTGTTTAACACACGGGGAGAATAGCCTCCTCACAAGGGCTGTTTTAATTTTCTGCGTTTGCAAACGCCTGCCATTTTACACCAGACAGGTTTTTCTTGCCCAGGCTGTGTATGTTGTGGTCTGGAGAGAGGCAGCTTTGTCCTTCTCATTGTTGCCATCCCTGCCTGAGTAAATCTCATCTGCCTTTGCCCCATCATGTGTGGGCGCACACACCCGACCTACCCTTGCAGCCACAGAGGGAAAGATCTAGACTCTGAGGAGGAAATTTTTAAGCAAAGAAGAAAGAAGTTGGACACCACTGAGGGCTGCCCAGTTGAAAAACCGCTCAGCGCTTTCCCTGTGGCAAATAACTCTGTTTCTCCCTCTTCCCTAACAATAATAATGAGTCTCAGCTGTATTTCTGTGCCAGGTGATGTGTAAATTGGTGCATCTGGTGTGAGACAGGAGTCAGGCCTCACCTGCCCCTTCTCCTGGCCCTTGCAGGCCTGTTTGTAGGGGTGGGCAGCTGCCCCTGCCCTGCTGTGAGGTGAGGCAGGGTGGGGTGGGGCTGCAGCCCCCTAGCAGTTCCTCACAGAGTGGTGTGGGTGACTTGAGCGGGCAGACACTGGCAGGATGTTCCCTGTTGAGGTAAGAGGCTGTGCTTATGATGATACTGGTGGTTTTAATGTCTCTCTGGCTGCTTGCTGATAGCCATGTGAGGTCTTGGAGCAGATGCCTGGTATGGGTCAGGGAGGGAGAAATCTGCAGTGGGTCTGTCCTTGACCTGAGGAGGCCCATGTGGTCCCAGGAGCTTGGAGGTGGCAGCCAGGCCGCAAAGACTCTCCTCCCTGAGTCAAAATGAAGCTGTATGAGGCGTCCTGTCAGAGACAGGCCCTTGGGGAAGGGCTGGGGGAGCTAGGTCCTCCCCAAGGAAATGGGGAGCTCAGGAGGAAGCCTGGGCATAGCTGTGTGGAGTCTAGCTTCCATCAGAAGGTGTTTGCATGTCCATGGGTATGCCTTGGCTTTTGCTTCTGTTTCTGATGTGTTGAGGCAGGGTTTGAATTTGAGACCTTTGAGTCTTGAATGACTTAGAGGCTATTTCCCTTCTGTGCAGTGATATCAGTTGCTTATGATAACTGTTCTGCAAATCAAGCTCTGCCCTTGTTTATAAGCAGCCAACTGTGTATCCAACCTGACTGCTAATGTATCCATCCATTTTTTCGATGTTGAATTGGCTTGAGGTTAGCAACTGCTCAGCTGCAGAGCAAGGACAGCAATTGTTACTCACCTTTGCACTCTGAAATCACTTGGCTGTTTTTAGAAGAAAGAAGTAAAAAAGTATAATGCAAATTTTGCTTGGTATGTTGAGCGTTCTGAAAGGAGTCTTCTGTGGGGCCGCTGCAGGTCACTCGTGTATTATGTACTCTGTGTTTAGCCTTTAAAACACCCCTCTTTTGTACACTGTTTCTGTCAAGACATGTGACTGTGAAAT
This sequence comes from Zapornia atra, assembly GCA_013400835.1. Lineage (NCBI taxonomy): Eukaryota > Metazoa > Chordata > Aves > Gruiformes > Rallidae > Zapornia > Zapornia atra. The sequence continues at coordinate 169,953 of VZTU01028802.1, read as the reverse complement.
ATCAACACACAAGCTTACATTTTTGGATGTGAAGAACGGCTCCATTTCAATCTTTGTTGCTTTTTCAAAACAATTCATTAAAAAAAGAAAAGAAAAAAAAAATGAAGCATTCCTATACAGTGGAAGCTACAACTGAGTTTGCTCTTTAACTACTGTACTACCGTGACTTGGGTATAACCTGCCCATAAAACTCCCCAGCTGCTCTAGCTCTTTTCCTGTCGGAAGGCTGGCCAGAGAAAAAAATTAAGAGTCAGAACTGAAACCAAGATGTGAAATTAAACTTTTATTAAAGTAAATCAGGTCCTGGATTCATTTTAAAGAGTGAGGCAATAAAAGTGAACATATAAAAAATTGCAATTTAAAATAATGTACATTCTTTTCATGTCATTTCTCTGTTTTCAATTTTATTTATACAACCAAGTTATATTTACTTAAGATGCATACCTGTGTTTTTCTAACTGCAACAGTGGCTTGTGTGTTTGATGCCCTTCGCTTTTGGGATGTGATGGAGAAAGAAGGGGGAATATACTGGCAAAAGCAAACTGGAGAGAGCTCATTATGGCTCCCTGGTTCCCTGCCACCTGTGCAACATAGGGTTGCCCGGAGGCCTTTTTTTACCACAGGGGAAGAAGCCTTGGGCCTCTGCCCCACCATGGATTGTCCTGCAGCTCCCAGGGCTGTCCAGCCCTCATGAGGAGGCAGCTGCTTGTGCTGCAGAGCTCCCATTGCTGTCCTGCAGATTGGTGGGGATCCAGCCCCCTACAAGTGCCCTGCACATGGTGCAGAAGCAAGAGGGAGAAGGGATGACTGTGCAGGCATCAGGGCTGTTTAGCTATTAATTAAATATTTTTATTAAACTATTTAACTAGTGAGGGAGCATCCAGAGCATCATTTCTCTGTATTTCAGCAGCAGTGGTAGCAGGAGTGAAATGCTGGTATTGTATTGAATTGCATTACCTGTTGATATCAATGTGTGTTGCTTAATTTTACTGAAGGTAAAATGGAGGGAATTCCCTCTTGCTTCAGGATCTGCTGGGGTAAGGAGGCAGAATCCTTGTTTCCTTTCTGGATTCTTCTGAATGAATTGTCTTTGCATTGAAGAAGCTGTCATTCCTGTAAAAAGAGCATTTTTCCAGCAGGAAATGCTGGAAGGAATGCTGGAAGCCAGGAAGGAGCAGATGTGTAAGTGGGCTACGTGCATCTTGTACCCAAGAGAGATGATGTGTTTGCCATGGATGTAAGAATAAGAATCACCTGAGTGGAACAGAAAACTTACTACAGAAAAATATTTAGCTCTGCTTGCATAGTCTGCTCATTGTCTCTCTCCATCCCGTTTGTTTGCAGAACTGTGGTCTCAGTCGTGCAACTACCAAGTCCCTTCAATTACTGTTGTCTTTGGAGAAACACTAATTGTAATGGATCAAGCCCACATCTTGCAATCAGTCCAAAATGCTGCTCTGCATGTATAATGGTGCCATCACCAGTGGTTGCTGGCAAGGTTAGTCACCTCTTTCGTAGTACTGGAGTTGCTTTCAAGCACAAAAGTCATTTTTTTCACCTGTTTGCAACTGAAAATGACCCTGTTTCCATGAAGCGTTGGCTTGCAAAGACTGCAGGGGCAATACGTTTTAAGGTATCGGGACAGTCAGTGCAGATACAATACTGGATTCTTCTGAGTTTTTTGGGCAGGCTGTATCATCAGAAAAAAATTCTGTGCTTCTGGTGGTGACTTTTTTTTTTTCTTGGGGGCGGGGGTTGGGTTTTATTGTTTGGGTTTTTTTGGGTGATAGGGATATTGACTGGGTCTGTACTGGCAAAGTTAGGCAGATGCTTTCGTGCAGGACAACATTTTCCTCTATTGTTGTTTCTCCTGGCATTTGATAAATTCAAAGAAAATAATTTATCTGTTTTCCCAGGGAAATGGTTTAGGTTATTTCAGCTGGACAAAAGATCAGATTTATCTGTGTCCTGAGTCCAGGACTGTCTACTCTGGAGCACTCAGGATTCATCAACTGGAAAATGAACTTTATGGCAAATCTGTGGTTGTGTTGCCTGGTGCTTCCAGTGTAGACCCTTCTCTCCTTAAATGTGGGGTAATCTGCATACGTAGTGGCAGTCTTAATTCACATCAAGGTAGTCTATGTGGAAAATTAACACAGATTATCTTCAGTAATGCAACCATCGTGTTGTTAATTTGTTTTCTAGTTTGGTAGACATACTTAATGTGGATAAAATGCTGAATTCTCTACCCTGGAGCTATTGTTTCTCAAAAATTGCACAGTCAAGCTCTAGTCCGCAAAGCTGATATTCACCTCTGGCATTTGGAATGGGCAAGGTTGTTATTTTGACAACAGGATCCCATTCTTACCTGGCCCGTTGCCACTGCCCTCTGGCCCTTCCACTACCGGATGAGAGTTGCAAAGGATATGTCTCTGCTGCAATGCTGGGGCAGGACAGAGGAGGCTAAAGCTCTTGTGGTTTCTCTGCTGTTACCAGCATACTGCCATCTGGAAATCACTGAGGCAGCCTGTTAATTCAATTTTATTACTGTATATTTTAAAGACTGTCAGAGAAGCCCAGGGCTTTGGGACAGGTCTTCATTTTAGTTTAGTCTAAATCAAAATAAATAACAACATCCTCATGAAGATGTACAGGCACTGTGAGATACTTATCCAACCTGACATGATGAAAAAATAAACTAATGATGTTTTATAGGCTCATGAAAAAAGTATTTACTTACCTCCTATGACTGTGCCAATAAAGTTTTAAACAGATTAAAAGCAAAGACAGATGCCAATGTTCACACCAATCACTTTGCATAAGACAAAAACAAAGGAGGAAACACAATTATCCCAAATTTAAGCTCACCAAATCTGATTTAATTGTGTTAATGTTTGGTCCAACATGTACTTGTTTCTTATCTAAGACCAAGCAAGTTTTGCTATAGATTTGGCAAGGCCTTTGAGATAGTTGAAGAAAAATCGTATAAATGTTGGATAAGATTTTTTGATCCAAATATGCAATTAAGAATGCAAATAAGCTTGAAATTAGGCTATTTTGTTCTGTGCAGTGATGTTTTTGAGACACACTGAACATACCAGTGGCTCTTAGCTTAAGGTTTTGTTCACCAAAGACAGGGTACTTGTAAACCCAGCTGAATGGAGCTGAATGCTGTGGTGAGTACAGGTACATTTAAGTGTTCAATTATTTTAAGTGTTCGCCCAGGAAAAATAAATGCCTAGGAAAACTGGGGGATGTGAGCAAACCCTCTGCTTAGCACTATTCACAAAGTCCACTTTTAGTTTTGGTTGTGTGTGTGTTTCTTAGATGGGAATTTTGCACAGAGCTGCACTTCTGCTGTGATTTGTGCTTTCTGCTAAGAAAGCCGGATTGGCAGCTCTCACCTTGTCCCTCATGGATAGCTCCACAGCGAAAACACCCAAGTTTTGTCTGTACAGCAGCCCCAGTGAAAGCAGCGAGGAGGCTGGTGAGGGCGAAGGGTGGCAGAGTTCAGGCACGTGTGTAAACATACAAATCTGTTGTGAAGTGACTGGCAATACTTACAATCTTACCCCCTTTTTTTTTTTAACCTCTTTCATTCCTTCAAAAAAACACAAACAAAAAACCCTCAACCAAAAAAAGCCCATGTAAACCAGAAGTGCAACGAGGTCTGTATGTCAAACCAGTGCAGTAAGCTGTGGCTGGAGCAGAGGCCTGCCTGGTGGGCTCTGGGTCTGGCCTAAAAATCAATACAATGGGTGTTCAGGGTGGCATGTGAGCCTCTTGGTCCCTCCCCTCCTCCACATGTGTGTATGATTATTTTCTAACTGGTTGCTCTGGACTGAAGTGGATGTTCTGGCCTGTTACTGTAAGTGCTGTGTGACTGTGCAGTTTGGTCTGTTTCCCTCCTGAGCCGCTTTCAGAAAGACTCCAACCTGTTTATCACTCAGAGGTACTGTAGAAGCTGCCCACTTGCTCACTGGCAGAGTGGGTGAGCCCATTGCCTAGCACTTCAGCTAAGCGCTTTCTGACTGATAAAGCTGCTGCTGTCTCCTGTCAGCCTTGCTGGAATGACATATTGGACAAGAGAAGACACTCTGTCTTCTCCAGCACTAGCCAAAAGCAGTCTGAAATTACAGTAAATCTTCATTTAACTCCATATCAAAGATTATTTTAGGACTACAAAGCAAGTTAGCTCACTTGAAAACTGAGAAGAAAGATGTTGAAAAACAAGTAGATGATGGAGTATTGACTTAGAGTTGCTGGACTTCTCTGTTCTTGAAAGGCATTTGCTATAGCTACCATGCAGCAGTCAAAGATCAGTCTGATGTTGTTGCTTCAGTCTTCGGAAATGAGTTCAAGGTGTTCAAGATTACCACAGAAGTTTTAATCACAATAAGCAAGCTGCTTTTTTTTTTCTCAATTTGAGTAAATGCCTTTCAAAGTCCTTGCCTTCACTTTTCCATTGCTTGTGTACTACACAGCAGTCATAACATCTTGTAGAAAACTCTGCAGTACTTGTGTCAGTGTACCCTGGAGAAGTACCAGCTGGGGTCAGACAGCTTCTGCCATCAGTTCTTTTATAGTGGCTGTCATGATCTGGGGGAACCTTCGTCAGAGAAGGAGGAGGAAGATTCCTAGTTCATTTAACCTTTGGGCCTTCTGGAGGAATAACACCAGGAGTATTTATTACTGCTGTTCGTTTTTAATGGCCTTAGTAAAGGCCAGCAAATCCTCAAATGTTTGGTGGGCCCGTAGCCCAGCCATGAATAATGAACTGTCTGTGACAAACTCTGATGTGAATTCAGCCTGCACAGGGCAATTCGCTGTAAACATGAATTCACTGGCTTCCACTTTGACAGTTATCTTTATCTCTCTCATGGATTGAGCCAAAGGATCTGCTACAAAGATCCCAGACTTTAAGATATTCAAAGTCTCTGTACAGGCACAGCAGTTCTCTTAATTTTTGCCTCAGACAGCAGTAATTAGAGGTGCAACCATGAAATGTTGCAGCAAGGATTGTTCTCTTAAAAAATACCTGGGAAAAAGCTTTATTTGAAAAAGTAGCCTGTTGGGTTGTCCCCTCTCCCTGTCCCAGGTGACAGAGCATGTCACCTCTCTTTATCAGCTCTTCAGTTTTACCTGTAGTTGCTTCTAGATTTGTTCTCCCGGTCTTTCCCCATACTGCAGTCCCACTGCCAACAAGGCACACAGCCACAAGATATTTCCCCTCATGGGATGCTGCCCTTTCCATACAAAAGCTCAGGTCCAAATTGAGCAGCTATGCTTGTATTTGGCTCTGAAACAAGGACTACCCATCAGTTTTCCAGACTGACCCTTCCAAAGTTTCAGGATGCCTTCCTTGCTTCATGTCACATCTCTCTGACATCTATTAGCTACTCTAATTTACCTTTCAGTGGTTTGTTGAGCTTAGCTTGTTTTTTGAGTTGTTTTATATGAAAATATAATTCTTTCTGTGAGTGCTGGGTTACAGCTATGAGGTGTTAATGGGCCCTGGCAGAGCAGTCATGTCCTGGAGGACATTAGGGTTTGATTTGGGCCTTTATTTCACTCTCTTTATGCTACAGATCGAATGTGTGTGTGTTTGCTGTTTGGCTTTACCTCTCTAAGTCCCACTGCTTTTGCTGACTTTTGCTTGTGTTCTGGCAGGCTCCGTTGTTTAGCAGGATTTCTGCCATGCAGACATTCAGCTGTGTGGAGTCCCAAAGCAGCCATACCAGTAGTTTGCAGATAAATGTTGTGTTTCCCCAGGGAACAGGCGGAATTGCTCTGGTCCTAGCTTTGTTGTGTATTTGAATGTGTTAATACCAATGGATTTTACTGTGTCTTTGTTCCTTCTAGGGCTTCTTCTCTTTCCGTTTGTTGTAAGGATTTGTTCACAAGTTAGTATGCTTGGGCTGCCCGTACATTTGCACTTTGTTCTGAACTGTATTGTAACTTTCTGTGATCTATGTCCCCAAGCACAAGGAACTGGCAAGGAAGTGCCTGAAATTGTGGTTTGGCGAAAGATACCTGGTTTAGGGTCCTGTCCCTCTATTAATCTGCATTACAGACAATAGGCCAGATGGGTGCAACTACACCAGGCTTTGATTCAGCAACACAAAATTTATACCAGCTGAGAACGGCCCAATGTCTTATTTATAACTGAGATAAAATCTGCAGAGAGAGGTAATATCTTTTATTAGACCCTCTTGATTTATTGGGAGGAGGGGCTAGAGGGAACTGACATGTTTTTGGGCACGCAAATCCTTTTTCAGGGAGAAGTGTCTTTGAGGATGCCACAGAAACTGCTGTCCTAGCCTGTATGCAGCAAAAAGACTTTAATAAAAGATGTATATGAAACAAGTGTGAATAACGATGAAGCACTGAGCTTTCTCTCCTGGGTCCTGTGCTCTCCCTGCACTGAGCCCTCCTCTTTTATCTTAACTGTCTTACCTGGGGAAAAGAAGACTTGTGGTTCTCTCTCACTAGATCTGACAGTCTCCTGTGCAGGTGGCCCTGTCTCTTCCTAGGGCTGGTCTGCTTGTTAGGGTTGGCATGGGACCTGGCCATACCTTATTGGGAGCGTTTCTTCTCTCTTCCCTTGAATGAAAGGAGTGCACAAAAACATCCTGCTAGGTTCATGTAAGTGGACTGGGAGCTAGGACTTCACCCTCTCCATCAGGTCCTGGGATGAGTCTTGGTTTGTTGTGCTGTCAGATGCCCAGCACTGCTGTTCGTATCTCACAAAAAATGTGATGTAATTAGAAAGTGCAAATTTGGAAGTAGTCTCAGATCTATTACCTTATGACCTCTTCAAATAGGACTTGAGAAGAAGATAACCTTGGCTATTTGAGTGGGCAGTTCTGCATCCTCCTTTGTGGGCCTGGGTGGCAGCACCACAGAGAGCTTTCCCTGAGGGCATGGTGAGGGGAGGGCTGCTGTCCTTTTTCTGCAGGCAGACAGAACTGCCAGGTCAGCATGTGTAAACACCAGGTGTACAGGTGCGATACAAGGTTGGCTGTGAGACCAACCAGCGTGACAGACCCCACAAAGCAGAGGTGGCAACACCGCCTTTCAACGCCTATGTGCACCAGATGCTCAGAGCCCGGTGTATAAAGCAGGACTTTCATAAAGCTCCTTGAGCAAGGAAACCATTTCCTCAGCTCCCTGAAGAGAGCTGAGAAACCAATGCCTTGTCTGGAATCCTCATCGGCTGCTGCCGGCAGGTGTCCCAGCTGTGCCTGCGCCAGGGACCGGCTCTACTGAAGATTTACCACTTGGTCTGTCAGCGTGAACATATCCCACCACCTTCTTCTTGCTTTCTGACACCTTGGTGGGATTTGCTGCAGAGACCACATTTAGATGTCTTCTCTGAATTGGCCGAGATTAGTAAGTGAAATGATGGAGGGAGCTCAAACTTAAAACACAGGGGTACAAGATATAATAGAAGGAATAAATCTTTGTGTGTCCCCTCTTCCTGCCCAGATGCACCATAAGTCTGACAGACTTAACGTTTTATGTGGAGAACAACATATGCTAGAGTTTTCATTTCTCTAACCATTAATCAAAAGGTATTTTGTGTAAACAATGCAATTGCCAGCTCTGGCCAGCGTGGGTGGGCTGACAGAAAGGTTTTGCAGTTCTCTACAGAACAGATGGGCTTTGCCGGATACTACTAGCCCTGGTAGCCAGCAGCAGCTGTAAGAACCATACACCAGGACGGATGGATGTGTAGGGCTGCAACTGGCATCCAGCCTCCGGACTGGCAGTGGCGGGTAAAACTGTGTTTTCAGCTAGGCCAGTGTAAAGCTGCTAGGACTGAGAGTATTAGTGTTTCTCCAGAGACAAACCCTCTTGCATCTGTCTCTGCTTTTTTGTCATCTTCATGGGTTATAGCCTGGATTATGTCTGCTCATTTTGTTGTGATACCAAATGTGCGATTTTTTTCATTTCTTAATTGCCAAAAAAAAAAAAAGGTGTAAAATTGTACACAATGCAGGTTAGTGTACATTATCAGGTGACTTCTTGCCCACAACCCAGTCTGTGGCTAGAAACACTAAGATGTCTTTCCCTTTTACAGGGGAATGTGGGGTGATGGGAGCCAAGCACTGGGTGTGGAGATGGGTGCCATGTTGAGGCAGTGGGGTGCCTGCTGGCAGGGAGCTGGAAGCCTGTCCATGGCTCTTCTGAAAACCAAGCCATGGCTCTGCCTCATGTGAGGCAAAAGCTTCACAGCATCAGAATTACTTCTTGAAAGAAAAACATTTTATTGTCCAGTTTTATGCTGCTGTTTGGCATGGTGGTCATTTATCTCAAAGGACTGTTTCCAGACTGCTGATGCCAGGTGATGTGAAGCTGCAGTCAGGCCAGGACTCTGATGCCAAGGTGATTTTGAATAGCAGCCAGCATGAGCAAGAAGTGCCAGGGTGATAATAAAATGCTGCTTCTGAAGGCACTACCAGGAATTAGCAATCTATTTTAATTTTAAGAAATCTGACAGTTTTGTAAAGGTAATTTGTAGAGCACTGGGATAGATCTACCAAAGAGCAAAAGCTCTGGTTCTAGAAATTTTCTTTGAAGAATTCAAAATACCAGACTTATGGTAGGATTAATGCACAGATGGCATCAGAAACTAACATCCATATTACAGCAACAAAAATCATGCATTTTTGTTATTGCTGTCTCCATCTATTGGGAAGCATCCCATCAACTACAGATTATGTCTCAACTCCTGTAGTTACCAAGACCTCATCAGTGGCAAACAAGGCTAATGTGAGGTGTGAAATATGCCACTGGGTCAGCAATCCTTCCCCTGCCTAATTCTGGCTGTTACACAGTGTTAGTCTGGTTTGGGAGTGGTGGTTCTGCTACATTTAATTTCCCAAGAATTTGTCATAAAAGCAAGAGACAAAGGGAAATTAATTCAGCCATACAGATTACTCCAGTGCAGTTTCCCTTGCATGTTTTCTGCTTAACTTGGACAGTTTTAAAGGGTTACAGAAAACCTACAATATATCGAGAGATCAGCACCCAAGTAGTGAATTTCAGAGCTAAATCTTGATGCCCAAAAAACTTGAAGAGATTTTTAGATGTGGAGTTTTGATTCAGCCAGTTCTAGAAGTAAATTCTTTTCTTCAAACCTTGCACTGGAGCCAGGCTTGCATTCCTCACCATCTCAAAATTTACTGCTGGTTACTTTGTGGTGAAAGCAGATTTATATTTTGCTGGTCTTGAAGTGACTGATTTGCTGAACATCAGATGATAGAATTTGCTATAACAAATTGTTGGATCGATGATCTAACACGCAAGTATGCTGTTACTGACAACATGTGATGATTCAAAGGCAACAAACATATCTTGCTGTGCCATCTCTTAGGGGAATAATTTCTTCCTGACACTTCTAGTGATCATCTTACACCATGAAGCATGAGATTTGATTACTGATACTTTAGCATGCATAACTACAAAAGTTGTTATTTTTAATGGAGTGGACAGTGTGTCTCATGAGTGTTATAAACACATCGTGTGCGTTTGAAATGTGATTGTTGTGATTTGGCCGACTCTAATACAGAAGGCTTTGCACAATTAGATTAGCTGATGAAAACACAGCATTGCTCAACAAATCAGCAGGATTCATAGTTAACATTTTTCATGAAGTCTCTGTGTAAGGCAGTTATTTTTTCACCTCAGTAATTTGTCTATCTTGAGTAGCAGCAATATCTGCTGAGAATGCCAAGCTGGGGAACAGCAGCGTGGAGTTGGATGTACTAGAAATGTCAGGTTTGTATGTCTTAAAGTAAGAATTGCAATGACAGGGCACTATGATTTGGAGTGGCCCATCAATGAAGCAATGAATTCTCCATCACCCTTTTGGCCCTCTCTTTCATGGCGGTAATTTTGGCCAACTACCTTACAAATCAGAAGGCTTGGTCTTCCATGAACATGTTTTCATGCTGTTTATAACCACTCCTTCAAAAGCCAAGATGAGCTGACTTTAATCTTTGGCACATAGGTGTTTCAGAAGTAGCAACATGCTGAAGTTTCACACGCAGCCTCAGGAGTTTTCTATTTTGTGTGTGTGTATTGTACAAATGCTCTCAACAACCAGGCACTCTAAACTCAGAGGCTGCACAAGAAGTAACCTTTCTCTGGTGGTTTTTCATTTGATTCTGAGGTCTTATATGAAATAAGAGGTAAAATAACTTCATAATGGGCTATTAGCACAAGCTAAACTGTCTGCACAAGTTGAGGACTTGTTTAATCTTTGGTTCTGTACCTGGTTCTGTAGTTTGACTCCCCAGAACAATCAATTCAACGGGTGCTGATTTACACCCTACCTGGTGTGCCCTGCACATGAAGCATGCATGCTGCATCAGAACGTGCTTTTCTGACTGGGATTTGTGGTTTGTTGCTCTGGAGCATCTGTTCCTGTTACTGGATGGAAGCTTTTTCCTCTTGCATGGTAACAACATTGAAAACTCTGTATAGGGCTACATAGGGTGTATATGTGTATATAAGGATGCATAGGGTAAACAGTCTCAGTATAGGGCTATGTTTTATATATATGTGACTATATTCTGCCCTCCTCCGTTTCAAGATGCAATAAACCTTTAAGTGATGCCAAGCATTTTACTTCTGCTGTGTAAGGTGACGATAGCATCTCATAGACAGAAAACAGGAAAATTGCTGCATCAAAAACTGGGTGGGCTTCTTTTGGCAATGCTTTGTATTCAAAATGAGCTTTTGAGTTTCTAAGTGGCACTTCAGGCTGACATGCAAGCCCAAAGTATATGGGGAGACCTTGGCCACTAAAAAAAATAATCTTCCTGCTAAAGATAAGGTTCTCATTGATCTTCAGCATAAGGTAAAATCCTCTAGTGTTTGGGTTAGTTCCAAGCCCAGAGAACCGTATTTCTCTTTCAGCTCTTCTTCTTGGACAAATGATCCAAATGATCCAAATGATAAAATCCTATAGTCCTCTCCTGCCTACTTTGATTTCAGCCATGACCTAAAAGCCAGCCACTGCAACTCACAGCACCCTTCTCATGCCCCTACTTCTGCCTGGCCCATTCTCAGAAGCTTGAAATACCTGAATAAATGAAGTTACTCAAAATATATATTTTTAAAATCATCTTCTGCTTGGTCTGTCTTAGTTTTACTACTGGACCACGTAGCAAGGAAGGAAGCTGCTGGTTCCGAGCTGAGCTCCCAGAGCTGAACCCTCTTCAGCTCTTCAGAGCTGGATGTGTGTGGGTCTGACTGTGCTCTCCAACAACAGAGATTTTTGGACCTTTGGTTTCAGTGAAACTAAATAGAAGTTATAAGCTGCCTACTCATAAATATTTATGTCATTTTAACAGGCAATTTTTTCTTTCCCTTCACCAACCCTCCCTCCTCCTTTTTTTGATGGCTTTCTTGTTTAGTGCCTTTTGAATCCAGTTCCTGCATTTATAGATCGCAGGGGAATATTTTATCCATATGTCTGCCTACCCACCCCACCTTTTGATTTTTACTGAGACCTGTAGCAGTGACTGCATTTACAGTGTGGCAAAATGGAATTTAAAAACAAATTGAATCACGCCTTGTGGCCACCACAACTCAATCCAAATGCTGCAGGTATGAGGATCTTAAGTTATTATGCAGAAACCCTTATTTTCTTCAAATATGCAGACCAAATGTTCTGTGTCTGTTTCACCTTTTCTTCATTTCACCGTATTTGAAATTAGAGTGACAATGGATATAGAGCATGCCTGTCTGCCTACGTTTGGCAGGATTTTGTTCATTTATGATTTCATATTGCATTTTTTTATATTGTTGATAGTGATAGCTTTATTACTAGACCATCTAGGGTATACAGAAGACACATTAAGCCTTACAGTATATAATCAATGCAGTAGCTGAGCTCGTGTTCATATGAATTTACTGATAAACTAATATTGCCAGATGTATGTGGAATAGGAAAAGCCAAAGTTTAAAGACATCTTGTAAGCGGGTCTCTTTTTCAGACAGGATATTGATATCAGGTATTGTTATCTAAAAAGGTAAGAAAGAAGGTCAGTGGTGTTAAGACACACTACTTAAGATGCCATTCATGACAACTTTTTAGTGGATTTTTAGTGGGCAGTAGCTTTCCCATTGAAGGGCCCTGTGCTTTTGAAACGAGACTTGCATGCTTTTGGACCACCAAAGCAATATTGAATGGCAATTCTTCTCTCCTGGATAGAAGTGCTATTGAGAGAGTGCTAATATGAATCATCTCGCTCTATGTTATCGCTCAAACCTTTCCAGTTCGCACCAATAAACATGCTCATACTTACTGTGGCAACGCTAACGACCACAGGGGAGGAAACATGCCTTTTGTGCTGGAGCACAGTTTTATATGGAACATGCCGCTCCTCCTGCACCCGCGTGGTTTAGTGTTTCGGGCTGTTTCATTAACCACTCTTCTGACAGCTTCTCAGCTTAACAATGGGTAAAGCCACAGCTGCAGTAGGCGTCTCTTTAAATTCTCCCTGATGTGAAGAAATCACGCAGCTCCTCTGCTGTCTCCTTACTATGAAATGCTGCTTCTGATCCCTGGTAAACCAGCTGATTTGCTAAAAGAATTTCTAGTTATTTATTTTTATGTCTTTCATTATTGGCTGTTCATAATCGCTCTCAGCCTTCCTAGCTTTCATGCCCTGACATTTTATTTGCTCTAGTTTGTATTCCCTTTCTATTGGCTTCAATTGGGCTGGGTTTTCATTTTTTGAGACACACCTGTTTGGCTTTAACAATATCTTGCCGTTTAACCATTTTATTGCTCTCCCCCATACTTTCCTGCCTCCTTCCCCCTCATGCACGCCTTTTTTTTTGTGTGTGTGTGCTTTCCATGATTACATTCAAGTTGCTTAAATAGCTTCCATGCTGAGTCTAAAGATTTTAATTTCCTTACTTTTGAATTTCAGGTCTTTTAATATCTACTGCACTTAAGCAAAAGTTTCCCTTCCATGGTGCCTGTTGATGTGATGAGCTCCTCTCCAGGCTGCCAAGTTACAGCATGGCCCCAGCAAGGGCCAGGTCCTCCTTGACCACATCTTGGTCACCTCTGTCAAGCCTGGCCCAGTGCTTGGATTAATGAATGTGGTGGAAAACTGCCCTGGGAAGAAAACAAAAGGGAATTTTCTGTCAGTCTTGGCAGAAGGCACAAACAACCCTTGAGCTCAAGCACCTGGTTTGGGGATTGAAGTAGCTTGGTATTTCTTGCCTGACTCCTCGGATAGGGCTGAGCTCGATTTCAGGTCCTGCCTGTGCCTGCACACTACTAGAAGTTGGATGAAAAGGTACAGGATCATCTGATGTACTTGAGAGCAGAACGAAACCTGTTTAGCCAAAATCTTTATTCCTCTGTGAAAGCTGCAGTTTGACTGTTGGTTTGAGAACTGGAAGGTCTTGAGATAGGAAATTCTGAGAAAGTGAGCTGGCAGGAGTGACTTCAAGCCTGCCTGCGGGGATTCCGCTGCTAATTACTCGTGCTATACCCAGGCAGTAATGTGCTTTTATGGGGGTGCAGTAAGCCAGGTGTGAGGATGGGTCCAAATAATAAAAACGCAAGAGCTCTCTGTAGATTTTCAGGCAAACTAATTGGGATCAGAAGATCTAGAAGCAGCACAATGATGGGGATTGCCCTTTTGGGTTTATTTTCCTTTTCTATGAGTGTTTTCTAATTTTTCTTACTATTAGAGTGTAATTGCCCTCCAGGAAAAAGCCAAGTGGGTATTTCAAGTCTCCTTTTGAATTAATCTTACATCCCAACATGTTTTTTCCCTCTGGATGGGAATTATGCTCCCATTGGGCTGAAATAAACTACAGCTACATCAAAATAACTGGGTACCTGGCAGTTTGCACCAGTTTGTGTCAATAACCTCCCAAAACCTGATTTTAAAGAGTTTGTTTATACCACGCAAATGTGCTATAGTAGGACTGTACTCAGCCTGTTCTGACCCCATACACCCATGGGGGCAACTGCCTCTCTGCATCCAGGTTACCCATGGTATGTAGGCTGCTGTGAGAAAGAGAGGATTTTTCTCAGCAGGTGTCCTGTGCAGCGTCCCGCCTCCCTTCATGTGCTTTGGGTGAGCTCAACACAACACAGGCTGTTTCCAGTCACATAACTAGCAGCATGAAGACTCAATTGTTGATACATGGGGCAAACGGAAACCTGCCTTACTGTTTTGGAGTAGACACTTCCGTTGTTTCACCAGGCTTGGTGACTCCACCTGGCCCCGAACTCAGTCATGAAATGAGAGTGATGACACCTGAGGAATAGATAATTAATGTCAAGGGAGGGAGGGAATAGCTGTGAGTGGATTTTGTAGTTGTCTGAGATTAGCTTAGTCATGTGGGTGGGTAAACAAGAAAGCGAGTGGGGTTGCTTAGGTTGTGTGCTGCAGGCTTTGGCTGATCTTCACTGGTGTCAAAGAAGTTGGTGTGGACTAACAGACTGTGAAAAGCCACTCTGGAGTATCTACATCCATATGGAACAGTTTAAGCTTCTCCTTTCAAACTAGGATGCCTTTGTTTTGCCTGTTGCTCATGTTTAGTGAATAGTAAGAACTGATACTTAGAGGTAGAACATGGCAATGTAATGGAGTTTGAAGGAGGATACTGGCTTCTCCTACCTGAAACACTCGGAGATTTTTCAATGGAAAAGGACAAGCTGTTCTTTAATTTTAGTGGCATAACTCCAGGAAATTTGGGAAACTTGCAAACTTGGGCGGGTGATGGTAAAATCTAAACAAAGATTTCATAGTACAAATTCCTCAGGTTTTAAGGCAGCTCTTTTCCAGAGTTCATCTTTCCTACCAAGGACTGAATGAAGAAAACAGACGTGAGCTTTGCAGAACTAAATTGAAGTTGTGTAGTTCCAGCTCAGCTCTGTTTTTGTTCTCTCTGCATTGCTACCTTGAAATTATCAATCTCTATCTTTGTTTGTTTATTTATTGGCATTCTCTAGTGCCAGAGCATGAAGTCTCAGCCTCAGATGAGTTTTTGTAATCAGGTTCCAAACCCCTGAAGTTATTTTATTGAAAGTGCTGTTAGGCTTTTTGACTGGAGCTGCAATAATATGTAATGGCACTATCAGTGTTGTGGCTGGTCTCTATTACCACCTAAAGGAAATCCAGTGTGGAGGAGTAGAACTTAGCAAGTGAAGATTTCTTGTGGCAGTGGGACTGTGCTTGTTAGAAGGGTCCCTGGACCAGTCTTACATGATAAGACACAAAAAAGAAATTATAGGTATTTGTAATGACTCTTTATCACTGCAACAAAGCTACAGCTAGTTGATACTGGTAATGAGTTTAGGTGACTCCCTAGTTTTGCTACATTCCTATGCCTGGAGAGTTTATTTAAGTGAACTGCTGCATTTTTATTACCAAACATTCCAGGTGTTGTCGTAATACAAGGGATTGTATACATGGGCAGAGGGGTGCTAGGAGAGCACGAAACAGCTTTGATTGTTTCAGGTTCCCATCTGCTGTCCCTTCTCCTCCACCACCACCACTGTCTCTCCCCAGAGGTACCTCAGAATTGAATTCAAATTGGAAAGTCATTTGACATAATTGCTATAACAAGCCTTTGTCCCACATGCAGTGGGCAAGGAACCAAACTTCCCAGCATTTCAAGAACTGTCAGAGGACAGCGGGCCGTGGCAATGGTGCTGCTGGCTGCAATCACAGCTTGCATGCTTTTTTTCACCAACACTGCGATTCCTACTATGCTTTAACCAAGAACTGCCACTGTCCTCTAGGTTTCTCTCCATAATGTATACAAACTGGGCCAAACTCTTTCCTCAGTTGCACTGAAGGAAATCAGAAGTAATTCCACTGATGACTGTGAACGTTGCAGTGAAGTTACACTGGCTGGAGGGCAGAAGTTGGACTCCTATGCCTGTCTGCATATATAAAAGCTGTCGTTGCCAGCCAAGCTGAAATGCTCATTTACTGCAGCACATGGATAGCATTATTGTTGCTTCAGACTTTGTTTGGGTGGAAGTCAGTGGTTAAACACCTGAAATCTCAGTAGACAAAAAGAGAAGACTATAAAGTTTTATGACTTTAGAGGAGGAGATTGCAACATGTAGGTTCCATTAAAAAAATCAGAAACTATGTTATATTACATGCTTTAGAGGTTTTGTCACTGAGTTGATTAGTATGACTTAGTTATTAACTGTTACTAGAAGCTTTCCACTGAGAAATGGAATTAGAAATACCAGTTGCTGTATTTTTATTCACAATCTTGTTGAATTAATCTCAGTCTTGAAGATGCACAGAGAACAACTCCTAAGGCTGTTTTATATGTTTAAGTATTTGCCTATTTCTTTGTGGGGAGAAAAAATGCAGAGAGAAGACCAGTGTTTTGTAACAGCTGGGCTTCAGATGCACACAGTGGAGCAGAAAGGGATGAGAGCTGTGAGCCACATTTGTACTCAGGCAGCTGCAATTCTGGTGACTGGGATACTTATTTTCCCAGGATAGCACTAGTATCATAGTTTCTAGCACTTTCTAGCACCCGCTGACCTTCTCCAATTCCTTTAGCCTTCCTCCTTTTTCTCTGCCATCCTTGTGGTTCTCCTTCACTCTGCACCCGCCATCTGAGCGCTGTGATAGCTACACAGACTGCTAGAGAAAGGCAAGGGATTCGATAAAGAAACATTTAACAGATGCTGCCTTTTTCTCACGTGTACAAGAACACACAGGCAGACATTATCACTCCCTCTCCAAACATATGAATGTATTCCTTTCTTTTTATTTTTGCCTCACAGCTAGGTGATGTGTGTATTTTTAAAAAATATCAGATGTCTTACTTGGCTGGGAATGGTGAAAACCCATTGGGTTTTGTCCAGACTCTGACTGAAGAAATGCAGGTATGTTTAGTGCCAGCACATACATGAGAGGATTTTAAATTGTGTGTAGGGGTGTTGATATCATATGTACCTGTGGACTTGACTCTGAAATGCAATTTCTAGGTGTCTTTTAGACCACCTAAATTCACTACTCGCATCATCATGTTCTGATGTCATGTCCTTAACATCAGAACATAAAAGGGCCTTCAGCCTGACTGTTGTGAACTCACTAGAAATACAAAATGTTTTCAGATAATTGTTTGTAGTGTGTTTTCAGACCTATTCCTGTACAAAGCCTTCAGCTGCTTCCTCTTCCTGTCATTACAATTCCAGTTTTCACATCTCCTGTGTGTATCTTGCTGGTGCCACCAGTGAGATACAGGCTCTACCTGGATCAGGTGCCGTTACATAAATTCACTGGACAACGGCATTTAAGGACAGGAAAAGCTTGCATGTAAGCACAGCAATTTGAGAGGGCAAGTTAAGAGTTCAGATGAGCTTTTGCAAGTGTGATGGACCCCAAAACAGCCCACCCCAGTGAGTCTGACTTGTGTTGGTTGCAGTGAGTGAGCCTTGATGTTCCTCCAGTCTCTCTTAAAGCAAGCAGCTAAAGCTAATGGGCCAGCTGCAGTGCATCCTCCTCAGCTAACATAGCAGGACACTGCCAACTCTTGCCTTTTTGACCTGATCACGAGAGACCTTGATTAGAGCATAAAACATTGATAATGTGAAACTTTCAATTGCTTTCACATTTGTAGTTGAGCTTGGTGTGCCCGTGGGATGCTTGTGGGTGTTCAGGATTTAGCTGGTAATCTTATTTTACCCGTTTTTATTACTGGCTGAAAAGTGTGGAGTTGAGGGGATGTTTTTCTTGTCATGTTTTTTTGTTGGTGGAGAAATGCAAAGAAAGGAAGTCCCTTTTGGCATGGGAAATGATACTACATTTCATTTAATAATGAGTAAATTTTATTGTGCACCAAGCCAATTTATAAACGTGATCTCTGGAACTTGCATTTTTAATTACAAGGGGAAAAACGGAATTAGTTCATTAATGCTGTGAAAAGGAACAGTGACCTACCTGCCAAATGGCAAGGTGGAAATAATTAATCTGGTCAATTAAAAAGAAACTGATAAATTAAAATGCAAAGCCTTCCATGTGGTGCATTAAATTAGGGAGTCATGATTTCCAGAACGCATGTTTATTGTCAGACTTGATCCTTCCTTTCCTTGCTTGACTTGATTCTGCATTTGGCAAGTCCTGTTAGTGAGTTGTTTGGTGTTCAGGGCTAGCCTACAAATTCATACGCCCAGGCATATTTTGCAAAAGAGACCTTGCAAGATCAAGCTCTTTATGAAATCTAACTGATGAAATGTGCATGCTTTGTTTTTTATTTTTATATTACACCCCCCCACCTCATTCCCTTTGCTTTCTTTCCTACCGTTAAATGTCACTTGCCTTTCCTTGGGCTTTAAAAGGCCCAGACGCAGTGCTGAATTGCCAGGGTCAATCAATTTATGACCTTAAAAATCTGATCCACACGGAAACTACTCGAGCTGCTGGAGCTGAACCCTAAAGTATACAGCATATTTGCTCCACAGAACTGGAAATAGTAAAACAGTTCCTTTTCTATAAATAGCAGTAACTCCTCTTGACATTTACAAGTACATAGTATTTTTTTTTACATGCTGCATGATCTCAAAAGTGCTTAACAGATCAGTGAACTGTGTATCTGCTCAGCATAGGTAACTGCAAAGCCATTATGTGCCCTGCACCATCCCTCACAAAAGCTCAGGACATTTACATTAGCTCCTGTCCATCTCAAGGCCATAAATTGTGATAAGAAATATGGGCTACTTACTGAATGGTTGACCAGTGCTCTGGTGCAGCCTACAGGAAAATATGAATGTTATTGTTTACTTTAACTAGGGCATATATCATACAGAGCCAAGGTCTTCTCGTTTGTTAAGATGAGAGCTGCTCTTGTCGGAAATACTTCGGGGCACGTCCCGTTGCTAGGGAAAATTCAAATTGAAAAGCAAAAGCCAGGCAGAGGATGGTTTGAAAGTTTTATATCTGAGGTGTTAGAATTGGCAGGCATTAAAAATACAGTGAGAGAGCCAAGTCAGAAATTTCTGTGATGTGGTAAAAATAAGCAATGTGTGTTGTAGCCTCTTCAGGAGGCGTGGGTTTGCCTTGCGAGGGAGAACAGTATGAGATGGAATAAACAGCTGTGGCCAGAAATCAAATTCCTGGCAGTGAAGCAGCTCCGATCCTCCTCCTCCAAAACTACAAATCACCCGGGGGATTCCCCTCACCCTGGCTCCCACCAGCAGCTCTGCAAAATCACTGGACAGCCCCCACAACATGGTTTTAACTCCTGAACACTCACATGTGTCAATAGAGTTCCTCACTAAATCCTTAGGATGTCATGATTCAGATCTGAATTATACACTCTGAACCCATTCTTCCCATCTAAATCAGCAAATCATTGTCTGTGTCCAGCTGGGAATTTCCTCCTGGAGAGGAGGGGACACACAATCAGCTCCTCGCAGTGACTGAGTGCAAGCGTGCAGCTTCATAGGGAATGGCATAGGAAAAGGGCAGATGGGAAAACAAATTTATCTACTATAAATGAGCACAGAATATATAAAACCTGCCCTGGGGTACAAAACTTGCAAAACTCTGGTAGAATCATCAGGTTTCCCAACACCTCTGTCAACTTCTGCTGAAACACCCCTATAAAAACCAAGGCGGGTGTCATTGCTGCATGATGAAAGCTATCCCAATTAAAGAGATAAGCCTTCCAAGAGCAGCTAAAGTGTTGTTGAGGCCGGATACCTATTGGAGGCTGCCCTGACATGGCAGGTCATATAAGCATTGCCAAAGTTGAGGGAAATCCCAGCTACTCTGGTGTCCACTGGGAGTGGCTGGACCATGTTACAGACTTTGTCCCTCATGCTTGTGATGCTTGCTCTCCTCTCATCCCTCTGTGTGTCCTGCATCCAGGGGGTGCTGGCTCTCATGTGCAGTTCAATCTCAGATCCAAATGTCCACCTAAGTTGTGCAATGAGACCCTCTTATGCTTCTTGAGCTCTCCTTCCATGTTGTAAATTTAGGCTGTTTAATGGAAACTGCCACTTCCCTCGTTATCCCCATGCACTTTGCCTCAGGGCTTTGATGCCACAACCGATGGTTGTGTCTTTGGTGAGCTCAACCCTAGCACTGTGTGTAACAGCAGAACTACCGTAGGAATAAACAACGCCAAGTTTGTGTTTCATGACAGCACCTGGTTTTTAACCACAACCCAACCATGGAAGAAAAGGGAGGGTATCAGACAGGCCATTTAAAACATGTTGCCAACAGTCCAGTTGGCTCAGCATCCCATTTCCGAGGCCCAAAGGAGGAGGTCTGCATGTTTAGCAGGCATTGGGATGCTGCTCTTTGCCCCCAGGGGCTGTAGCCTGGCCAGCTCCTTGATCTCCAAAGGAACAAGCAACCTTGCAATAGCACTGATGTACTTCCCATGCAGGTGCTTGCTTTCAGGTGGTGTCTCAGCATGCTGTATCCTAAGGCATGGATTCCCAAAGATACTTGGGAACCTCTTGCTGAAATGGTGAGGCTCAAGTGCCTACATGCCATGCAGATCTTGGCCTGAGGGCTCTGTTGCTTCATCTGCAGTTATTTCACCCCTTGTCCTTGGGCCAGAGAGGGAAATGGCAGAGGGGTCACAAAGGTTATTATAAGCCAATTCTGCACTCAGGGTCTGCATAGTTTGGGTCCTGCTTCTCCACCCCTGGGGACAGGAGAAGAGTTGCTTCCCTTTATGGTGGGGGCTGTCCCCCCTACCCAGGGCAACCCCTGTGGATGTCCCCAGCTATTGACAAGCTGCTCAGGGCCAAAGGAATGGAGAGGAGCACAGTGCACAGCTCTGAGCATTAGTACATCAAGTATATGATCAAAACATGAGTGGCTTTTGGCCCTCCCTGCTCGTGAAAGCTGTACTTTTCCAGCAGGCTGCACCTTCTTAGGCTGCAGCTTCATCGTCCTGCTTGGTCTGTCCCCATCACACCCACGCTGTACTCGTCTTCATTTCGAAACGTAAACACACGTCTCTGAGGAAGCTTCCAGGCTATGGTGTGTTTTATGCATCTTTATTAGCTCTGTTCAAATGCTGGAGATTACATGATGTCTGGGTTTCCTTGCAGTCAAAGTTAATATCCTGAAAAATGGGAAATTTTACTGAAATCCTGCAGTGCTGGCCAGGGTGTGGGAGGGTCTGCTCTGCCGTTTCCATGCCTGTGTTGTTGCCATGGATGTGCAGAACTATCTGACTCGAATATATTCCTTTTATTGTGTGTGGTTTTGGTTTGGTTTGTTGGGTAGGGGGTTGGTTGGGGTTTTTATCAGGGTAGGGCAAATGCACTTTAGGAATTTTGCCTCTGTCCAGTTTAAATTAGTGTGAAGCTGTGATGCAAATTCAAGGTGTGCAAAAATGAACGAACCTACAGGGCAAGAAATTATGGTGAAAACTGATCATATTACATGAAAAAGGTCTACTGAGTGTTATGGGAAAACAAACAGAAATGGCTGTGAGAAATAATCACAAGGATATGAAATGCACACTGGTTCTTAACTAGTATAAATATTCATTGCTTCAGGGGAGCTGGGCAAGCTGACATCAGTTGAGGATATTAGCCACATGTCATGTATTGAAATATTTCTTTTTGTGTGAAGAAGAAAGGAGGTGGCTGCTAGCAACTACATTTGCAGGCAGAGCTGAGGCCAGGTCCCTCAGAGTTAGGGGAGTGCACCTTGACTTCCCTGCCCATCAAGGCCCTTCATCGCATGCCAACACTCTCACTGGTACAGGTGCTTCTGCTTGGCTGCTACCAGCCTGTGTTTCATTCAGATGGGAGAAACGGTGCAGCATTTCTCCTTGGGTGCTCTGCTGTATAAATGGGATGGTCAGAGAGGGAAGGTGCTGGAGTGTCCATGTCAGAAGCAGTAAGCTAGTCCTTGAGGGCTGCACAACTACATGGTATTATCAGCTGCAGGGTTACTGACACATGGTGAGAGGCTTCAAATGACCCCCACCTCTGCTCTCTAGTGAGGACAGGCAGGCTCGTGGGGAGAAAGTGCAGGAATGGAGAATTCTCAGTGGGCAATGTCACCAGGTTTACTCCCCCAGTTGAAGGTAAAGCTCCCACTGAACGAAATCTGGCATAAATCCTTGTTAAATGGAGATGTAGTTACTGTAGTGCTAGCATAGTACCCAGGAAGGCTCCTCCAGGATTGCATCAGATTGCAGGGATTCAAATACAGGAGGCCAAAAAAAAAAAAAAGGCAGTCAAGAGAATGCATAAGTGAATCTGTCTTTGTTCAGTGTCAGGAAATTAATGCCAGCTTCTTAAGGCATGGGAAATTACATTGGCTGCCAAATACAAAGTGCTTTGGATTTCATGGGAATAATTATGACAGTGAAATATTTTCTTAACTTGACCTTGGGCCACATACTAAATGGAGAGAAGTAAATTTGGCACTATGAATGCAAACTGAGCCATGGTAACTTATATCTGTGGAAGATCTGGCCTTACAGGTCTGCTCCACGGGGCCAAATCCTGCTGTCATGCTAGTGTAAATTGGACTGTTTTGCTGAATTGGATGGAGGTCCTGGGGCTTACACTGGCTAAGTGCAAGCATAATTCAGCTCTTGGTGAGGACCGCTACCTCGTGGAGGTCAGCGGTATCCCGACTGAGCAAATCACCAGCTCCTGTGCAACTCTCACAGGACCACTGTAAACCAGAAAAGAGTGGGAGGCATATCCATCCCCAAGCTCCCCCCAGCAGTGGATGGGGCTTGATAGAAATGTGGTGACAGGTTGGGCATGATGGAGTCCTAACTGGAGTCACACCAATGTTTGCAGACAACTGACCAGAGATAAATTCAGAGACACCTTTCTGAAAGGCTGAGCACATGTTCACCCATGGCTAAAATGAAATCTCAGTTTGTGCAGCTGTGGTTTGTACTTCTGGATGTTTCTAACGTGTTGATTATCAACCCAGTCCTGCTCCTTTGGCTCCTGCCTCCGACAACTCCTTAAGATCAAATGAAAAAGCAGTTGTTAGCATTATTACATATTTCTTTGTGCTACATTGCACCCAGATTAACACCTGATGGCTCTGGGTTCAAACAACAAGCAAAGTGACAGTGCTGGGAAATGTTTTGCGTTCTTATTCTGGGCTCATTTCCCTATGTTTAACACAAGAATAAAGGGACACCCATCTATCAGAACAATAGGATAAGCAAAACCCACACACAGGCCAACTTATATGTCCATTAGATAATGGGAGAACATAGCAGACAAGCAAAAATATTTTAGGAAGGGAAATAAAATGTCATAGCTCACTTTTGGTTTACTTTTTTACAGTGGGTACATGGCAGAAATGTTAAGCAAATGTTGTCATGTTACCTTCCCCACCATCCTGAAGACAAAGCTGATTACTTTGGTTAAAACTCAAAATGAAAGCATTACTTGTTCAGGCTTCTTGTGTAAAAATGCATCTACTTGGCAAACAGAAATTTGAGAAATAAAATCCACAGAACATGGTATAGTCTTAAATTATGGGAGGTTAATACACATCCTCAGTGTTTTCAAACGCAAAAGACAGGAGTATCTATTTGATGCGTCTCCCAGGGGAGGAATTATCTGACTTCTAACATGTGAAAACACCAAAGCCAAGGCAGAGCCCTGCTGTTCCTCCATCACAGAAGAATATGTACTTTTGAAATTTTATCAGCTAGAAAATCAATGAGTAGGGTTTTGGATTTCATAGAGGAATTTTACTGGGGTTTTTTTAGGTCCAAATGATAAAAACGCTATAAATTCTATCTTAGACTCTGCAAGTGAAAGGTTTAAGAGATTATGTGAGTAAATCATTCATCCCTTCTGAATATCCTGCTGATAAAAGGGATCCCCTGATGTGATATGTACTGTCAGGTTTGAATTTGAAGCAGAGAATTTCTTTGAAGTTCCCTTTAGGGAATCTGTACATTTTACACTGAATATTAGGAACACCTCTCCAGACTTGGAGAAGAAGCCAGAATGAGGCCCTAAAGCCACAGAGAAATTATCAGAAAGAGATAAACTGGTTTCCTTTTTTATTAAATTCTCCTATAACCAGCTTTATAACCTAGCAAGTCACAAAAATTTCACAGTACATTACACATGCTCACTCGCAGGCATTTCACGAGATCAGGGAGGAGGCTCTGTGCATTCTGCCCTGGACTGAGCACAAAGGCAGAGGGCAAGGCTCCCACATCCCCCTTCCTGGGACACCAGTCCCCCTCGAACAGCTTTATATTTTGTTGACTGTTTCATTGCTGTTAACTCTTGTTATTGGCATTTCATGTCTTCCGAAGCCTGGATGTGATTCTTGGGCAGGAGCAAGCCCAGAGGCTTTTAGGTGTTGGCAGAAAAGAAGGTGCCGCTCGTTACACCAGGAGAAGCTGTGGCTGCTCCCTATCTCTGCAGGAACTGTGGTTCCTGTCTTGTACACAGTGGTATGGGTTCCTTCGAGGCTGCCTGGGGACATGTTCTCCTGTGTAAACAAATGCCCCCTACGGTATAACTAGGGATGATGGGACTGGTACCTGAAACTGCTCCATCCCCCCTCACACATCAAATCCCCCTCCCACCCCCGCGCCTCCATGGCTGGCCATGATGCTGAGAGGCAGCATAAAAACCTCGCTGCCTTCCCTAGTAGGGCCTTGCTCCCCCTAAATATGAGGAAAACAGCAGCTGGGAACTCCTGGAGAGCCAAAAGCCAATGCCTGGACCTGGGGGAGCAGTAATCTCTTCAGGGCAGCGACTGCCCTAGCCTACTGCCTTTCACCATTTGTTTTTGGCTTTCCTTTTTCCTTCCTTCTCTCCAACGAGGAGGAGCAGCGAACTCTAGCGTGGGCTAGGAAAAAAGGAATTGTGCGACCCTTTTGTGCCTGGGTTGAATATTAGCTGCCGGCATTCGCTCGGTCTCATCCCCAGCAGCCCGGCTGTCCCGGGCTCCCGGCAGGGACCCGAGGAGGGGGGATGCTGGTTCCGGCGGTGCTGGTCCCCCGCCTCCCTGCCCGGGGCTGCCCGCAGCCGGGTGCCGGCCGGGCCAAACCTGGCGTAGCAGCACCCTCTGTAGCACGGCTGGAGCATGGCAGCAGCCGCCCAGGCGGCTCCCTGAAGGTTACACAAAGGCATGTGCTGCCAGGGGAAGAATAATGCCGCTCTGATAAATCAGGCGGTATTTCCTAATGGAGATGTCTCCACACCTGCCTCGCACCTACGGACAGTTGCGTGGATGATATTGGTGCGGTGGCGATCTCTGTGCTGCCGAGATGGCTGAAGTAGCGGTCAGATGACAGCCATCGGAAGACGTGCCTGCTTTTGTTTTAGAAATGTCATGTGTGTTGACCTGCTCTGCAGGGGAAGAGCGAAGGATTTATGTGTGCTCTGCAACCCCCGTCCCTCAGCTCTGATGGAGAAGCAGACCCTCCCGCTCCGCATGGGAGCTGCAGTGATAAATACTATTGACAGAGCAAGAAAATCAGATACGCCATGTCAGAGCTCTTGCGTTTCTGTTTGCCGGCTGTTTGAGCGGCCGTGAATCAGTGGAGGAGGACACAAAGAGCTCTGTGAGGCACCAGAGAAATGCAGTTAAGAAAAATCTGAGCTGTGTTAATTTTAATTTGGAAGGTGGCTGTTAGAAAACAGTTCAACCCAACAGGATCTGAGTGTTAGCCAACTCCCTCTGCCCTCTCCCACGGGAAAGAGGGTTATAAAATAAAACCGACTCATAAAAAGCTGTTAGTCAACCTGTTCCCTGCTTGTAACACAGGATGGCAAGGGTCCTAGAGGCAGAGTTGAGGGGAAGGAGAAGGTAAGCAGCAAGGAATTCAGAGAAGGGGATGACTGTGTGCAGCAGAAGACAAAAGTACCACGGAGAAGCTCAGACCATTCAGAGACAGTGTGTAAATTCGCCTCAGGAAGTTTAAAGCCATCATTCCCATGTTCCAGGCAAAAATCTGGCACTTGCTTTTTCAATTTCCCTCTCTGAGCAGTTCCTGGTGGGGTGGCCGTGGGGATGCGGGTGTCTGCCAGGGCTGGGGCTGTGCTGTTGGGGTAATCCTGAACTGTGTGGACAGGAGTCCTCAGCTCTGTGCTCAGAGCCATGGGGCTGCATGGGCTGCCCCAGTGAAGGCTGCACCTGGCTGGGTCCAGGTGGAGGATCCGGACACACTGCTGACTTACCTCTTGTAAAACAGCAATGTTTTCTTAATATGCAGTGGTTGCACCATGGGAAACATGGGGTTAGATGTTTTCTAAGCAGCATCTTAAGTGGGTGGAAACAAGGCTTCCTGTCACAGAATTTGACTGGGGTTGTACCATTTCAGTACTTTCAAGAAGCTGCTCTTAGATGGCTTGAAATAGTAGTCTGTAAAAATGGGTATTTTCTAAGGTGCCAGTTTAAAGCTCATTGAAGTCAATGAGAACTTTTTTATTGGCTTCCCTGGGCTTCAGTTTGGGCTATAAACTATACTGAGTTTAGGGGAAGAACCCCAAAAATAGCAACATTCTGTACTGAAGCTGTTGGATTTGGCAAGGTTTGCTGTATGAGCTGGCTTTATTAGTTTAACTACAGGCAAGGTCTAGGAAAATGATGCTAATCAAGAGGTTCTTTGGAAAATTAGTCCGAATGTCTCAACTCTTCTACTTAACGGAATAACATCAGCCAAAAAATGTTGTTTTGCTGACAGTAAAACCTAAAAGTTTGTTGGGATTGAAAGACTCTCTTACCTTTTTTAGAAAATGTTTCTTTGTGAGTCATGGGTAGGACACACTGCCCAAAAGAGGTGCAGAGGACTGCAGAACAGCTGTTTGCTGTATCAGTTACATCTCAGTATTTCTCTGCAGTGTCTCGCAGACTGTGTGCACACTTGGATATCCTTATACTACTGATTAGCAGCAAATTGACTGAAGCTGGGAGGATTTTAACACTAACTTGCTTTTCACTATTCCCACACTTGTGTAAATCACCCCTAAGGACACCAGCCAGGACTGCTACTGGAGACTTTCATTCTCCATGTCCCCACACCAGCGTGAAGTGACAGAGACAAGTGGGCCTTCTCCGAAAGGCCAGCCTGTGGTTTGTTCAAGCTGACACAGCACCTTGCGCAGGCACTGGTGAAGGTGCACACCACAAGAGCACCGTGTGCCCTGCCATTTAAATGTGGTGGATGTGCAGGGAAAGTCTAGAGATGCCCCTTGCTTTGCTTGTGAAAGAAGGTGGTGTTTTACCATCCTCTCTCAGGTCTTTGTGCTAAAAGCTGTTTTTGCAGAAAATCTGTTTTGTGGACTAGTTCTTGATAAACTGAATGGTATTCATGTGTATCTTTTTTCCATACAAACTACGTGTCGTGACGTGAAGGTGATGTGGGTTGTTCCAGGCATACTCACTCCTTAAGAAGACAGCAGGATTTAGCAGAGGCCCAGAATTTAGGTTGTATTTGTTGAAAGGCCATAGGGAGAGAGATAAAGGAAGAGAAGCCTGGAGGAGAGGAGAAGATGGATCTTTGTCAGTTCTTATCTTTCACCCCACACAGCCACATTATCACATTGGTGTCCTGAATCTGCAAAACATTAGTCAGGGCCGCACTCTGCTGCCTTTGCTGGATGCTAAAGCCAGGGTGGATATGTGGAAGTTTTGAATTCAGTCATCTAAAATAGGATGTTTAAAGTAAGATATTGTGGATGGGGCTGCCCAAATGAGTTTTTATTCTTGTATGTAACTTCATTTTTAGAAGAATAACGTTCCTCTCCTTATCTGTCTTCTAATGGGGCTTGCTTACCCAATAGAAACACCCCCAACTTCCCCAAGGAAGACTTTTAATCATGCTCCTCCCAGAACTGTACAAGAAGAGTCTTGTCATTTATATTTCTTATTGTCAAATCAGCCACCCCTTGATGACTGACATTTTTTTATCATCTCTGACCACAGAGCTAATCACAAGTGTCCCTGGCATCCACTACCTCTGTTCTGCTGGTGGTGTCAGCAGACATTTGATTAACTCCAGAGATTTGAGCATCGAGGGGATTCAGGGTGGGGCATGAAGTAAATCACATCTCAAGCCCTTCATGCCTGCCCCGCTCCACCCACCAGCGCAGATGGGCTGCTGGCAGGATGGCAGTTTGAGGCCTTTGCTGGAGCAATGTGTGCTGTAATAACTGTGAGGGTAAGGGGGGGAAAAAGATCTGCCCACTGCATTACGATACAGCTTCTCACATGCTACACGGGCGGCAAGCCCTTGTAAGGTCTGGGGACAAGAACATTTCACAAGATGCATGGTAAGGACAAGGTGTAAAAGGCTGTTAGTTCAAATCCTGGAGATTGGCCTCAGTTACGGCAGTGATGTGTGGGGGGTGCATCTTGTGCTGCTCATCTTTTGGGTACTGATGCCATAACAGAGGGCTGAGGGCTTCCTTCTTGTGGCCACCAGAAAAAGCAGAGGCTATTGCTTAGGGATCCAGGCATATCTGCAGCTGTTTGCCCTTCACAGCTCCCCAGGAGTATGGTCAGCTCTTTCTGGGTAGTGTTTTCCACTTGCATTTTTAAAATTAAAACAGTGATTTTTAGTTGTGGACAAAAAAAGAATTGTGCTGGCTTAGGGTGTTAATTTAGGCAGATTTTACTGTATTTCTAAGGCACATAAACCATTATGAGGTGTCCTCCCTTTTCTCTAAATAAAAATGTATGTGCTTTCCTTTAAAAATGTATTTTATGTGTAAGTCACATAGTGATAACATTAAATGCGGTATAAAGATGGTAATAAAACTGGTTGTAACACATATATTTTTCATGACCAAAGTGCTTAGCAGTTGGAGATGCTGTAAGTGTGTGCTTGCCACTGGAGGAAGTGACACACACTGCAACAGATGACAGCCGCTTGACCCCAGGACCCATGGCCTCAGGAGGGTTGGGTGTCTGTTGCTGAGGAAGGTGTTGTGGTGGACTGGGTGGAAAATATTGCTTGGATGGAGAGGGGATGCCGCACAGAAGCGTGTGCTGATGCATCAGAGAGGAAGCTCCTGTCCCAGGTCTCCTGTTGTGTCTCAGCTCTGCTGCTTCCCCCTCTCCTCTCAGCAGCCGAGGCCTCTCCACATGGGGGTCACTGCATTCAGCATCACCCACTCAGAAACCTCAGGTTGTCTGGTGCACAGTGTACTCTGGGAGGAAAAGTGCTAAAAACAGAAGGAAAAGGGAAGAACCAGGAAAATCCTCCTACTGACATTTTCCCCAGGGTTTCCTCATCTCTTTTTTTTCTATGTCTGATCTGTTGCAACAGGATGGAGCAAATTCCAGGCACGCTGACTGCCCTCTAGCCGTATATTCTAAAACAGCCACATCTTACACAGCTCCTTATCCTTTTATGGGGATTTTTCTTCCGTAGGGAGCCGGAGGGCCCTGTGCCTTCCCTGGAGGGTGGCAGGATTGGGGAGCACATGTCAGAGCCAGCCGACCCCGTCACCTCTGCTTATTTGCAGTGGACCCCTGTGTGGCCATGGGAAACGAAGAGATGATGCGCTTAGTGCAGCTAATCCTGCCTGTAGCACCGTGATGAAAGTCACGCACCAGGAAACTGCTAGAGCATGTGAACATCACTGAACAGTCAGCCATGGAAAGATCTCTGAACTGCTCTCCATTAGAGGGCATTCAACATTTGCACAGGCACAAATCTGCAAAATTAATTTCTTTTTTTTGAGTGCCCACTGACTTTTACAGAATACACACAATTACTGTTAAATAAAGGGCTGGTGTTCCCTAAGTCATTGCCCATTATTGCACTTCAGATGCCGTTCTGTGGCGTGACTTTTAAAACTTTGTTTTTTAAAGGTCACGCTGTTTATGCTGCATAATATACATTTCCCCTGTAAATTAGAAACATGCTTTACATCCTGCTGCTGTGCTTCATGGACGTGAACAAGATAGGTCTCCTGGTGGGCAAGCACTTGTGGGAAATAGTATCACCACAATCCCGGGCTTTACGGACCAGTAACAAGCTAAGGAGGCCTCTCTAGGATACTGTGCCACACGTCCTGCCTGCTCTCTAGCCTCTCTAGAACATTTTCCCATTCTTAACGCTGTTAAATTTGATTTTACTTTACTGTTATAGGAGGTTTTGGGTAAACTGTTAACATTACCTAATCCACTGCAGTTCACTTTATCTACAGAGGACATGCTCAGCTCTGACAGGTTTCTCTCCCAGCAGATAAGCAGAGTTGACTTAATGTGTGTTTCAATGATTGCAGGTCTAGTTCAGGCCCTATATACCTGACTCGCTGGAAGGATAAAGTATTCTGTTGCTTTATAATAGAGAAACTTTCAAAAATGCTGTCCTCTTTCTTTCCAGGTAAAACACACCATCAAAGCTGGATTTTGAGGAACACACAGCCTGATTCCAAATTACCCCTTGACAGCTCTTCAGGGAGCCAGTATCAAAGGTAAGCAAGTGTGTTAAAGCGGTGCATGTTTGATCACTATTTAAAAACTTCACATCACACATTGCTTCAGAAGGCAGAATACAGAAGGAGAGCAGCCATGGGGCACAGAATCAGGCTGCATAAAATCCCAGAAAGGCATTTTGGTCTCGCTTCGTTGTGAAACACGTCATGTGGTTGAAAAGGTATGGGAAGAATATTGACAAAATATGTTGTCTGATGCCAGTGTGATGGCAGTGCTAAGTATGGGAATTAACCAAATAAACAGGGTTTCAGGGGAGTGTTAAAAGATGAGGAACAGTAACACAAGGAGGGAAATTGTGAAGCAGATTTCTTCCATGTAAGGGTAGAAGCTGTAAGCCTTGCGTGACGTGGAAGTTGCGTGCTTTTTGAGAAATACAGAAAATAATTTCACAGTCACAGGATCTCTTACCAGAGACTGGCGTGTGCTGAGAACGGTGATGGGATTAAAGGGGGCAGGCCAGGCTGTAAATGGAGGCCTGCATTACGAAGTAAACACGTTCTACCTGACAGATCTGCAGGGCAACAGCTCAGATGAATCTAAGAGTGACACGAGCCAAAGGGCAGCACTAGGCAGTGTCTCTAAAGCCAGTTACGTCCAGTCATAATTTTCCTGCAGGGGTAGACCTAAACAGAGGTGCCATCCTGATCTATCCTGCTTGGAATATATTCCTGGTCCCTGTACTAGGTACATAGTTTGCCAGAATACTTGTGTATTATTACTGAGTTAGCAAAAGGCAGTGTTAGGTTTGTAGGACTGATTTGTTGTTATAAAGCCATTTTTTTTGGTGTTGAAATATACTAACAATGTGGTCTGTAACACACTCACAATACTTTGGGAAAGCAGAAGGAAGTAACATTTCACACATGGGCACAAATTACAGAATCAAAACAACTCTGTTCAATTTCTGTGCTAAAAGAGATGAATACCATTATTTCCAATCATCAGCCAATGAAAAGAAACTTGGTCAAAATTTCAGAATGATAAAATGTTTTATAGGCAAAAACTCTGATAGTTCTGTAGTGAAGTTCTTGGTCAATACATCTTAAGGTGTATTTAACATGACAGATGACTGAGGATGCCCCTAGTTGTTAGGTGCAGGTTACTTTCATATCAATATTCTGTTTCCCACTGAATGTTGTTACAGTACAGGATAAAATCTTTACAGGTAAGCAATCAAGAAAAACCCATGGTGCTACGGACTATCAGGGTGAGCATCACCTTGCAGGCATATTTCTACTGTATGGGAACACCATTTACGCAGTCCACCCAATGATCTTATACATCAGTGCCCTCAAAAGTCTGGCTTCATAGGTAACTGTGTTTTTCCCACTGTGCATCCTCTTCTCTTCAAGGGGTTGCTCAATCACAGCTGGGATGTTTCTTCCATACAGCTCACATTGCTTCAGAAACTGAATGCATTCTTGAGTAACGCTGTCACGTAGCATGATCATGTGCTTGGACATGTTCTCCAGCAGGGACAGGAAACACCGTTTGGCATAGTACCATGTATCAGTGCTCAGTTTTTTGTTATATGGCTCCAGGCTTTTAATGACCCTCGAGATCCCAAAGTCATAGTTTCCCTTCACACAGTAAAGGGTACCAATAACTAGATTGACAATGCAAAGATGGTAGCTGTTTTTATCAGGATTATCATAGGACAGCTGTTCTTCTCCCTTCTCTATCTTCCTCATCAGTTCCTCTGCATCTTCGTTCTGGCTTGTCAGGATGTAGGAAACACAGAGGTTTGCCAATACAATGGCACTGATGTGGAGAATGTTGTCGTAGTGTTTTTTAACTATAGGCTCGTAGAAGCTAATAGCCTCTTTATACTTACTCTCTTGCATAAAGAGTACGTGAGCCACATTGAGCTTCCACACTTCTTGTTCATTGCAGAACTCCACTGACTTGCGGAAAATCTTTTCTACCATTGTGTAGTTCTTCATGTCCCAGTAGATCTTTGCCTGGGCCATCAAGATAGGCACATATCTATCCAGAGTCTCATCATACTCATTAACTGCCTTTTTTACTGCTTCGTCATCCCAGTTTTGCCTAGCTTCCTGTACCTGCTTTGTGAGTTTCTTCAGCTGCTCAGTCAGCATCCCAGCCGAATCATCTAGCTTGTGGAAAGCCTCCTCAGGGACTGTTTGACAAGTAATAATGGCGTCCAAGAAGTTGTACAAGTAAGGTGTGAGCAGTTTGTAGGTCAGATGGGCATTCTCTGCAAGTACATCAGCTGCCAGGTCATAGTACTGATGCTTGCAATACAGGAGTAGCAAGTTTGCAAAAGTTTCTGGTGGACAGGGGTTCTGCAGCAACAGAAACTGCAGTTTCTCAAACCCTTCAGTGGGTTGGCTGTCCATGTTCATTAGTGCTTGGTTGTGCAGTGTGACTGGGTCCAACTCCTCCTCAGCCCTTGGTGGCATATCTGTGAGTGCCTCCTGGGCTGCTTTCAGGTTGCGCACCTGGTACTCAATGGCCGCCTTGAGGTTGAAGGCCTCCACCATGGCCGTGCGGTGCAGGAGCAGAGTGTTGCCGACGCTGCGGACATCAATGCCCTCAGTGGTCATGCCCACGCTGAGCTCTGGGTGCTGGTGCATGCCGCGCTCGATGATATGAGAGATATGTTGGAGGGCGGGGGCGTACTGCTTGGCCGTGTAGTAGCACAGCGCCATGTTGTAGGACAGCTCCGGGCAGTAACCCAACACCTGCATGGCGCCGGCAAACTTGCTGTTGGCCTCTTCGTGCCGGCCCTGCCGGTACAGCAGGCAGCCCAGGTTGATCTCGGCGTCGGCCCGCTCCGAGGGGTCCTCAGCTGCTCCGGGGCCGCCGTCCGCAGCGGCAGCGAGCGCCTCCTCCACCAGGCTCTTGGCCGCCGGGAGGTCGCCCTGGGCGTAGTGTATAGCTGCCTGGAGGCGCAGGGCGCGGCCCTGGTAGGCGGGGAGGTCCAGCAGCGGGCTGACGGCCCGCAGGGCCTCGCCGTAGAGCCCGGCGTGGTAGAGGGCCTGCGCCTGGTAGAGCCGGTACGCGTCCAGCTCGGGGTGCAGCGCCACCAGCTGCTCGTAGCACTCGGCCGCCGCCGCGAAGTCCTGCAGCCGGTAGTGGCAGTAGCCCAGCAGCGAGAGGCCGCCCCGGGAACGGCAGCTCTTCTGCAGCTCGCGGCTCAGCAGCGACACCGTCTCCCCGCACCGCCCGCTGCCAATGAGCCCGTAGACGACGGCCGTGTACTGCCCGTCGGGGATCGGCGCGGCCTCCATCGCTGCTGCCACGGCAACGGCCCCGCCGGCACGGAAGAGGAAGCAGCGCTCCTCCCTGCCGCCGGGGCGGAAATGCTCCCGGGCGGGCGGTGCGGTGGGCGGCCGCTGCCCCGGAAACCGGAGGTGCACGGTGCCACGCGGCGGGCGGGGCGATGGCCGCGGGGCGTGTCGGGAGCCGTAGTGCCGGAGTCAAGGCGCCTGTGTATGGGCGGCCCTGCGAGCGGCGTGGGACCGGGCTCAGCGCTGAGCTCCCCTGCCTCCCCTTTGCTTTCCTGGCCTCCCACTTCGCCACCGCTACACGCCGACGCACCGGAGGGAGGGTGCCCTGGTTTGCCTGCCTGCCGTCGTGTAAATGGGAGGTGGTGCCCGAGAAAGGATCCGCGCCCTCGGTGTTGGCCTGGCAGCTGGGCTCGGTGATCCGTAGGGTCCCTTCCAACTCAGGACAGTGCGATTCTGTGGTGCACTGTCCCTTCCCTGCCTTTCTCTCCCGAGCAGCGAGACGGGGTGCGTAGTGGTGGTCCCACATCGGCTCAGGCAGCTGCTCCTCCCAGGAGCTTTGCCTGGACCTGACCCGTGCCTACAGCTCACGCAGCTGGAAAGAATGAGTTCAGTGAATTTTTGTACTCCTGCACCGTATTGCTAAGTCTTGTGTGATCGTTCTCCTAAGCAGTCAGTGGTTCTGCAAAAACAGGCCCCAAGCTAAAGACGCAGCCTGGGAAGGCACACCAGAAAGTACTTTATTGCTGTCTTGGGCTTTTCGAACATGAAACATCCCCTTTATAGCCTGTCAAGACCCCAAGTTTGTCATGGCTGATGGAAGGAAGGATTCTTTTACCCTAGCACAATTGGCCAGCTTTTCTGCAGTTTTAAACAGGTAGAAGAAATTATTTCCAAATTTTCTGAAGCTCAGCAACCGCATTGGCATTTTGGGGGGAGGGGGGTGGTATTTCCACCCCTGTGGTAGTTCTACTGAAGGATAATATGTCCAACATCACAGTCTATATAATTTCTGTACATCTAAATAGTGCTGTTAAAGTCACCAGCCAGATTTGGTTTCTGGTCATTCCAGGCTTAATGCTAAGTGTATCCAGTGAACTGGTTTTGCTCCCAGGCACCACTGCTGCAAGGTCACTTTTCAACAGCTATTTGAGCTGCTCAGGGGCATGTGCTTTCACTGCTCTTCTATTTGCATGATTCAGTAATCAATAGATATGGCCCTGGTTCATCCCGACGAGGTCGTTTAAAAGAAAGATAATAAAAAAATCACAGCAAACCATTAAAATGATTTATTGTTTTTTTTAAGAGACCAATAAAACGAAGTTGTTAATTTCATAAACATGCTTTAAAAAGCTGAACCAGCATTGTTTGATCTACTAAAGCAAAACAACGAGGGGAATGGTTTTAAAATGCAAAAAAGGAAAAGGATGCAGAAATCTTAACCTACAGGTTTTGGAAGTATGTAGGATTCACTTGCATTAGAACATGGACACAGTACTTCTGTGCATGTGTCAGTTGTTTCCCATAGGCAAAGGTTCAAAGCTCGCAATGGTATTCCCCACATAACTAAGATGCAGTAGCCAACATGCTTTTAAATTGGTAATTAAATACAAAATAATCCAGGAAAGAAAAGGTAAGAAGCAATATTGAGTATGTATTTCAATACTGGCATATTCAAGTGATGGAAATCTCTGGACTGTCATTTGAGCTGACTTACACGTCACATGTCATTGTTGTGTTAGAAACCATTTGCATTATTTTACTCTTAAAAAATCTTCTGTTCCTTTGACAAAGCCAAAAATTTCTTGCTCTACATTTTCTTGCCCAGAGCACTCTAAGCATTGGAAATATCTGTTAGTATGTTTTACATCACCTTGGAATAAACCTGTTCTAAAATTCCACTCAGTGCAGAAACAATCTATCAATAACTAAAAATTGTTTCAATTTTATGAAGGGAAGATAAATTTTTGGCCCGTAGACGGAAACATACCTATTTTTTTTAACTATGATTATTTTGTCTGTGGATTACAAATGATACTAGGCACTGCTGGTTGCAGTTTTTAAAAACAGCTTGTGAGTACTAGTATTGGCTTTGTAGACAACTACAGGCACGTTATGAGTTTGCAGTGCACTACAAGAAGGAGCAATTAGCAAAGTCACCGGTCCAGAAGAATGCAGCTGCTGTACCAAGGACACCATCTGAAGGGATACCTGAGCTAAAATGAAATGTACTTGTCTGCTCCATGGTTGTTTTCTTCGGGGCACAAACCCTACTACTGCCCTTCTCAGCAAGATCCCTGGCCTGGCAAGGAGTAGGGGCAGGTTATGGCAGAGCTCCATGGGATGTTCTCTGTCTAATTGCCACGTGAAGCATCCAGTTCAAACTTCTGTGAGCTGCTGCCACACCTTGTGAGTCTGCTTTGGAGCAGGGGCAAAACTGCATCTATATCTTGACCATGTTATTCAGCGGCTCTGTTTTGCCTCTAGTTTCCAGGCTGGGAGAAAGGCAAAGGGCACTTTTAGGGGAAAATGTTTGATTTGACTACCTGAACTATGGCCAAAGATACCTCTTTGATGTCTCATTCTTGGGAGGTGGGAAACCCTTCTGTCTGAGCCACAGGAGAGCCTCTACCCCAGGTGCGTCCCGCCTTGCAGAGTTTTGTTTTCTGTTTGATCACAGTGTCATGTTGCAGGGAAGGGCGTTAATCCAGAGGCTGTACATATGAGCCTCTTGTGAGCCCTTCTGTCACCACCTGTCTGCTCTGTGTATCTCCCAGGAGTGAAGCAGAAACTGGGTCTGTACCCAGCTGGCATCTCATCTCCTTGCTGAGCACATGTAAAGGGCTTTGGCAGGTGGGCAGGAGACAAACCCACTCTTGTGGGTCCCCACAGGCGGGTGGGGAAGGTGCACCTGCAATTTGAAAGCCTGCTCCAATTCAAGAAGGACTTGAATGCCAGGCTCCTTCCTGATT
Source organism: Zapornia atra (assembly GCA_013400835.1). Classification (NCBI taxonomy): domain Eukaryota; kingdom Metazoa; phylum Chordata; class Aves; order Gruiformes; family Rallidae; genus Zapornia; species Zapornia atra. Next base: position 133,278 of record VZTU01028802.1, on the reverse strand, counting down.
ACTCAATGGAATGTTAGGGCATTTACATGTTGGGTTTTTGGGGGGTTGGTTGGGTTTTTTTGGAGTGTGTGTGAGGAAAGGTTGATTTCGGTGAGCAGCCTCACAGGTGGGAATCCTGCATAGATTTACTGTGTGGCCTGAACTGTCTTTGAGGATGGGGATGAAGACCCAGGTCTTCTGAGCCTTTTTTGCTGATAAAGTGAGGGTCACTGACTGGTTGCTGTGAGACCTCGTAACCTGTAATTTATGAGACAGTGAACCTGACTGAATTCTGGCTATGGTTAGCACTAGTCACCAGGACATCTAGGAAAGAAGGCATTGCAGTTGAACCAGCTCATAGTAACTGTGGGGAGAATGAAGCCCCTGTGACCACATGGATGGCCCATGTGGTCACCACACTTTAGCACTGGAATTGCAAATGCTAGACCCAAATTGTCACTAACAGCTGGGGCAAATAAGTGATGACTTGTCTGTTGCTGAAGGGAAACCTGATTGTTCCACCTTGGAAAAAGCCAAGCAGCACTTTGCTAGCACTGTCCTGGGTAGTGGACACATGCCCTCTAGTCTGTCCTCACCTCTTGTGGACCTGTGTTTTATACACAATTGTAGAACTAGGCCAATTTCAGTGTATTTTTTGTTGTCTCCTTGTGCCCTGGACAGGGAAACCAGTAAAAGATGGAGTATTCTGATTTAATAACCTACAGAGTCATCTTTCTGTGCACATCTCGCCATAGTTTGGCAAAACTGACTGAAGTACTGGGAAAATGTTTACCTACAAGAAATAATGAAAAGCAGATAAAATTTATGTCCCTCAAGATTGTAAACATTAGTTAAAAAGTGTTTTCCACCATCTTAAAATATCAGAAACTTGCAGTACGTTTCTTTACTGTACTGTGTGCTTCCACAAAAATCTTGTCTTTCAAAAATGCACGTTTTTGTGGGTTCCTAAGCTGAGTTTTTAAATAAAACTAGTCTAAGACTTTTATTTATTTTTTAAGATTGAGGTATATGACTTTGAGAGACCCAGTGCTGTTCTGAGATGCACTGCCATGCCCCTCTGGTTTCAGTGGGGTTGCTTCGTTTTGCCTGAGAACAATTTGATAAAGATCAAGCCGTGCTCTCTCATTTTCTTCCTGGTGATGGAGGAGCAGAACCATAACATTAGTCAGCAGTTTCTGAATTTTGACCCACAATAGCAAAGATACCGAAAGACAGGCGAAATAGATGGAGGCAATTACAAACAGTCACTTGATTGATGGTTGACATTGTTAGAGCTTCAGCTGTATGTCAGGTTGTGGTGGTGCTGAATCCCCATCCCCGCCGGTGGGTGTTGCCATGGGCAACAGTGCACTGAAGCCAATAAAAAGGAGAGGAAATGAGGGGAGACAACCTTGGGGGAAGCTGTAGGGTATGTGCTATAAATTACGTTATACTTAGCAATATGCAATATCAAAATTCAGGAAAGCCGTGTGTACCTGCCCGCAGTACCATGTCAGTTCCTGGTACCTGTTTCTCCCATGAAGTAGGTGGTGTAAGTTGTGTATGGCTTGCTGGTTACTCTCCTGCCTCTATCTTTATTTGGGGAGGACAGGAGTGGGAAAATAATAGCAGAAACATCTCTGTTTGGTGCATGCATTCACTGCCATGCAATCTGCATTTGTGCTCTTTCCCTGCTCCTTTCTGCTGAGGTGGTGGGGTTCAGATGTGTGCTAACAGTTTGGCTGGTGGTGGGACTGGGATTTCCAGCTGTTCTCCAATACCCATGGTTAGTAGTAGCATGGAGGGTTTTTGTTTTGTTGTGTTTTTTTTAAAGAAGAAATCAGCAGGTTTGTTGTTCCTGGGTCAGACAGACCCAGTCAGCTTTTCAAAGGTGCTAGGGACTCGCTTTCCTTAGAAAGGTAGAAAGGGCTTTTAGCATCTGGTCAACTGGGCCAGGTTCTGATTTCCATTAAGTTGGTGCCAGTTCCAGGTAACTCCATTGAAGTAAATGGAGTTTGGCACAGGTGTAAAAGTAAGCTGACTTCAGCTTTAATTTCTGCTGCCAGACAACCCTATATTTAGAATCCCATTTTTCATGGAGTACAAAGGCTTTTTTTTTCCCTATGAATGGGAACTCGTAAGCGCTGCAACATGACTCCTCTTGTCCTGCAGCAGAGAAAGCACCCTCGAATCACAGATCAATCACAGTTTTGCTACACTAGTAATCCTTGCACTAATGGGAAGAGACCAACTTTCAGGTAATGCTAGCATCATCACACAGAACTAGACGTGTTTGGTTTTGTGACCTATCATGTTTGATTAGATTTTTATGAACACTTCTGCCACAGACGTCTGTCTACATGTGAGCTTGCCTAATGCTGTGCTAGCTGTAACCCCATCTCCAATTGTACTGAAAGAACTGCAAGAGAAGAAAGAGGTAGTCAGTCCAGTGTGATGATTTTCTCTCTCTCTCCACCATTTCAAAATTCTAATTTCACCAGGAAATTATACTAGAAAGACACATCCACGGTCCACTTTTCAATGTAACATAAACCTGAAGTGCAAGGCAGCGGATCTCCTTTTTTATTTATATTCTATTTTCATTAAAGCCCATTAATCTTTTCCTTAGGGGACACTGTAATTTAAAAAAAAAAAAAAGAAAGAAAAAAAGAATGTGTTAAAAGAGCATTTTTTAAAAGAATAAACCCCCTCTAAAATTACCATGCAATATTTTGCCTTTATGCAAACTTCCCCTTGCTGAGAAATTTACTGCATTGTTAATATGAATTTCTCAGGGAAGCAGGGACAGGTTGGTGTTTTTAAAGATAATAAAGTTTGTTTTTAAATGTAGCAAAGGTAGGCAATTCTAAAGGCCCTGATCAATCACTAAGAAGCTTTGTTGTAAAAAAATACTTCTTTAGAATACAAAGCAGGCTCTTCAGAACATTCAGGCATAAAAGAGGAGGGAAGAGTGAGGGAGGAACATCACAAAAGCAGGCATAATTGATTCATAACATGTACTGAAGAGATGCAAAACAACAATGTAATTACATACTATTCTGTTTTCCTGCAGCTCCTTGCATATGAATTGACCAGCTTGCATCCCAGTTCTGCTCTGTGTTATTAATTTTATTAAGCTGCAAGTTCTTATATTTCCAGTCTGTTGTCAGCTTTACAGATTTTTACAGCAGCAGTTGAAATGTAGCGGAGCTGAATGAATGCTTCTTGTGCTGAGTCTTCCATGTGGCTCCAGATACCAGTGCAATGTCACTGCAGGCCTGCCTTTCAGCCCCGCCGAGCCTCCCAGTAAAAGAACTACGCTGCCAGCAAGATAATATCCGATCCATTAAGCATGTCTGTGAAAGCATTTCTTTAAGAAATGGTGGGGCTAAGCTTATGAAAACCTTTCAGACAGCTCGTGTCATGAAGCGACACTGCCACGTGCAGGCTTAATTTATGTCTTTGAGAGACATGGTAAAGCTAGAGGAAAAGGAGGATGAGGATGCCACCTGAGAAGGAAGTCTTTTTTGGTGCAGCTCCTCCCATTTACCTCTATTTACTGCCACGGAGTCCAGCATGGGCTTCAGTTTCACATTCAGCTTCACTAGACACTGGAGGAAGATTAGAAAAAGAGGATGAGGGAAAAAATATTGACAGTGTTTCCACTCCTTTGATGGACAGTCCAAGGAGTAACAGGGTAAAAATAATTTAATCTCTAGGTCCCCACCTCCAAACTCCTCTGTAGGAGCTTATTGCTTGTAGGACCTTATTTGCTTGTAGGAGCTTATGGTTCTCATTGAGATCTCTACCTTACTGGTTTTACCCAAGGCTTTAAGTAAGCCACCAAAAATGTCAAAAAAGCACATAAGGTGGCAGAGTTGCTGCTCAGCTACTTTAACTTTCTTGTAATCCTGATCAATAGTTCTCCTGAGGCATCCCCCAAGTGCCTGAGCTATCCAGTTGCTGGCAGCTATGAGCAGCAGGTCCACTGGCTGGATGACAAGTTGGATAAAGTTGAAATAACCTTCAAATTCTCTCTAGTGCTAGATTCCTATATCCTATAGATGAATAAACCATAACACTACTGGCAAAAAAATACATTTCTGTGTGCTCAAAACAAAGGAGGAAAAAAAAGTTGGTTTTGTTTTTAGATTGCAGTGAAGTCACCTCTTTTCTACATGCACAGTCCAAAGCTCACAGAAGCCAGCAAGAATGCTTTGTTTTCAGCCCCAAAATTCTAACCCCCCTGCACATCTTTGCTAGAAGTTTATTTTACCTTTCCCTTCAGTATCAAAAGTTTATGTGCAAAGACCACAAGTGCTTCACTTGGTTTTATCCCTACATTCAAGAGAGAGAGGAACCTCTTAACAGCAGTGCTCGGACGTGAAGAAAGAGTTAACCAGTTACCTCCCAAGTGGTCACCTAATGTGCCCTTCCAGGACAGTGGAAGGCAGCTTTTTTGATTAGCAGAAGAAGTGGGTTTGATGAGAGTTGAGTAGCCTGCTTTCTCCAACAGCATGGAAATGACATAGTTGTCATTTGAAATAAAGGATTTAAAAAAACCCCCAGGAGACAGCAAAAGCAGTTTTTCTGAAAGTGCAGAAAATTGTGAGGAAAGGGGAATCAGGTCCCTCTGTTCATCATTTTCATTATTTGCTTTAAGTAGTGGGGTTAAAAGCAACCACTTTAAATGATCCCCAGAGCCCAGACTCTACTAAAGAACAGGGTTTTTTTTATAGCTAGTCTGTAAGTCATGGGAGCTTGGTTAGCTACTGAAGTAAGTCTTGGTAGATTTTTAATTGAGCTATTATATGATAATTAAGGGTTAATGGCCTGATTTTAAGATGTGCTGAAAACTTGCAATTTCAGTTGCCTTCAGTAGGAAATATGAATGCTCAGCATTTCTGAAAAATCACACCATGAGTAAGTGGCTGATTTGTGTGGAACTCAAAGCAAATCTGCTTGAAATTGTTTCTGTAGAATGTGACACAGACTGGGCAGATAATTTTGGCCTGGATTAAGAGGCAGAGTCTGCTGCAGTCTCTGCCACATAGAGTACTGCTCGCTGGTGAGTCATTAATTTGACAGAATGGACATGGGTTTTTAACAATGCCATCACCATGCCTCAGAGCTCCCCAATTTTAGCTCTTTGTTTCAGACCATTCTGTATTCCCTAAATCTGATTTGGTGGAGTCCAAACCAGGGGGGCAGTAATACATTATAAACACCTGGGAACACCCAAAGAGCTCATTGCTGCTGTCACTGGCACCTGCATTTCCACTGCCAACTCTGTGTCTAGTGGTAGCACATCAGATGCTCAACTCTTGACAGCAACATTTCAGATCCTTTCTTTGCAAAGCCAGTATCCATCCACTGGCAGTTAACCTTGCTGGTATTTCTTAAATCTTGAAAATGTTTTCATGAAGTGTTTTTCCAATATACTCTTCAGATTAAAAAGAACCCAGCATTTAAATCATGTTCAAATGTCTCCAAGCACAAAGACAGCATTCTCCATTCACACCCCATCAGCCCTGGGATCTGTGACTGCAAAGTGCAGTATAGGCTGTTCCTGTCATAAACGCTACACCAGCAACCTATAGCTGCTACAGGCAGAGGAGAAGGAGCTCACTGGAGCAGCAGACTCTGTCTCATTATGGGTGTGCTGCTCTCAGCTATGCCTGTGGCCTTTCTGTACTGTATTGGCACCAGGACTCACCACAAGACCGTGATCTTTTGAGTCCTAGTGCCAGGGAGCACATGCAGAGCTCTGGCCATGACCGGCTGCTGTGCTGTCCCTCCAGGCCCAGGCATATGCCACGCTCTTATGGCAGGAGACACCTCTTGCACCGTGCCAGCAGGACTGTGAGTGCTTGAGCTCCTCAGATCAATTAGCTTTGCATCAACTACAGCAGCGACCAGAAGCCCAAGTAGACTGGGAACGGATTCAAGAAGCACCCACACAGTGCTACGGTAATCACTGTATCTTATGAGCTGTAAACACATTTTTAAATCCAAAAGCAAGTACATATATTTCATAGAAATATATGCCTAAGTGCATAGTACAGTCTAATAGCCCAAGTGCAACAGAGGTTACCAGGCAAATAACAGGAGTGGTTAACTAATAACATTAATTTTGCTGAAATAAATTAAAAGGAGTATTTAAAAAAGAATAAACCATGTCCTTAATATTCAGTTTTAGCACAGCACAATCCATTAATTCTATGGAATACTAACAAAATATATTGTGTAATTTTAAGAAACTTTAGTTTGTTACACATTAATTTAGATTAGGGATACTCGACAGTGCAGATTTTGCGCTTGGTCTATAAAATGTCTTTATTCAGACATTGATTTGATGTTTAAGCCACTGCTGCCGTATTTAGTAGCCTTTCACTTTGGGACTCTTTCATTCTGATCTAGTCTTTTAATTAAACCAACTACTATAATTCCTATGGAAATTAGCTTTTATTTTATTTTTTCCAGCTACCAAAGCATTTCAGTAGGACTTTTCTGATACAAAGTACACAAATTGGATTTTATTTCTGCTTGAGATGTAATTAAAAACTAATTTGATTACTATATATCTGTCCCTGTTTTAATTATTAAACTCTAGTAATCAATTTTCTTTTATGAAGCTTCTGGGAAATTATCTCAAAAGCAACACATTTCTCTCCCTTCTGGCAGGCTCTCGACCATTTACGGAATTACATTCATAGCACCTGTTCCTGATCCGGATTAAACCACCAATTTATTCCCAAAGCTCTTTAAGTTTATTTGGCTGTAGCCTAGTCAGGGTTTTCTACCTCCTGGCTGCACTTCCTTACTTTCCTTTTTATTGCATGAAAGCCCTGATGTCCTGCTCCTCCATGGCGCTGTTTTTGATGCATGTCTTGTACAAATGCTTTTGCTAGTGAGCTGTCTAATTTTGTAAGCAGCTTCTGAACCCCCGATTTATTATTTGCTTTACTAGTAAGAGGCTTGGACTTCAACGGCTGTGTAATGTGGGATACCACCACGTAAGCTCTTAGCTCCATAAATGCCTGTCGCCCCCATCCCTCCTCAGTGCACTGGGCAGGCTGTGAACCAGCTGTGCATGGCGGGCGAGGGAAGCCCTACCAGGGAGCGTTCCCGTCTCTCCTCCTGGGACCTTAATGCCCACTCGCAGCTCTTCCACTGCAGTGCAGCTGCCTGGCTACACTGCAGTAGTTGTGCAACTGGTGACCTTTCCCATTTTATCCCCTGTGCTGTAAAAGCTGTTCTTAACTGCAGAGTAATAAAGGGTGCTGGATCAGTGGTCATGCTGGTGGCTGCATGCTAGGAAAGGCCAGATAGGCTTACAGTTCCCTTCTGCATCCGTGTATTACCTCAGATGTGTGACTAAGCTGTTTTTCATAAAGTTACTGTATAGCACTGGCTTTTTCTTACCACCTTCAGTAATTTAGATGTCTTTTGTGACTATGTATGGCTCTGCCCGCAGCATATTTTCATGAGTTACAGCTCCTCTTACAAATAAGCTCTTCCTGCATGAGAAAAGGTTAAAGGCACTTCAGCCTTCACATTGTGCACACCTGGGGAGAGGGGCAGGGCTGCCTGAGGGAAGAGCTCAGAAGGGGCTGAGTGTGAGATACTCAGAGGAAGTGATTTATGGGAGAAGGTAGGGAGAGGAGTATGTTGTTTGTTGTTGGTTATAGAGATGTATTTCTTGGGTATATTTTGCTAGCTAAAGTGTAGAGAGTGCAGAAATAGCAAAAGTAGCAACAAACTGCTTCAGGGAGAGGGTGCTGAGTAGCAGTGGAGGAATTTGGTAGTAGACTTGACCCTAGGTTGAAAGGGAGTGGTGGGAGAGAGGACTTATCTGCTACATCACCTTCATCTCTGGGAACGGATGTTGTCTGAAACAGCCAAGATGCGGCACAGAGGTGATTGGAGTCTCAACTACTTGTATTTCAAGACTAACTTGAAATCCTTTTAAAGAGGAGCATGGTAAGTCCTAACTTATAAACACTGCTGGACTAGTATACTCCAGAGTACATACTTTTCCTTTTCTTGCCACCCCTTTCCACCAACCCCTCCCCCTGCCCTCCTCCTGAGATTCCCATCCAAATATTGACCAATTCTGACCTTTCTTAACTCATGAGCTTTGACAAAATACAGCTCACGGAAGTATGGTTGCAGGTCTAATATTTGTAAAGTCAGTTTATGGAATAAGACCATATAAATTCATTTTTATGACTGAGCACATATCAAAAAGTTATAGGTCTCAGTGTTCACTCTACTTTGGAACCCAGTGGCTTGTAATGAATCACTTTTATTACGTAGGCAGTTTCTGAGTTGGAAGGGAGGACTAGTGACCGAGCAGCCATAGGGATAAATTCAGACCTGGTGTAAGCATTTGAAGCATTGCTGAAGTCAAGAGAGTCATGACCAGTTACAGCAAAGCTGAATTGGACTCCTGAGTTTTGCTGAAGTGGCTTTCCCGTGAGAATATGTAGGCTAAAGGTGAGCCATCTATCTGAAAGTCCTTGAACTTCAGATTAGTTCAGATAAAAGGGAACCTGTACTGCAGTCATCCATAGATTTCATTTTCATAATACATATATGTGATGGAAGTTGTTTTGAAAACCCCAAAGTATTTCTGAATACGTGACCATGTGTTAAAACAAAGACGGCTGCTAAAATTCTACCTTCTAAGGCAGACTGCAAAGCAATACAGGGAAGATCTAGGGATTAACCTCTATGAACTTTTGACCGTGTGCATATATGAATTACTTGCCTTTCAGGCCATATTTAATCATTATGTTCCAGAAAAATATACTGTATTTGGGAGGAAGCTGAGTTCACAGCGGGAGGTGGGGGAATCATTGCACTCCCCTCGTAGTTGAAGGAGAGTTTGTTTATTCCTTCTGGGCCTTACTGGGGAGGGGTCTGGACTGTCAAGCACATAATGCATCAGTGCCTTACTTTTGCATTTCTGCCTGGGAATTTTTTTCTTGATACATAAAATATAATTAGATAAAGTGAATACAATTCTAACTTTTGTGATAGAAAACAGGAACTTCTTTTATCTTCTCTGTAGAAATTGTTAGCAGTGTGGAAGGTAGCTAATTGTGACTGGAAAGGGATCTAATGCGCAAGTGTGCACATCGTCTGCTATGAATTAGTTTTATGTGTCTTTCTGGTGATGGTACACTAGCAAAAGTAATGCTGCACTCCTTTGTAAGTTAATATATATATATATATATATATGCATACTATAGACGGATAATTATAAAGTAAGATTATTCACTGGTAAAATGTGCCACATACTTCAGGGAGGAAAATAAGTACAAAGCTCCTGGCAGCCAAATATGCTCTGACCAGTATCAAGCATGCTGTGCTGTCAAAGGCAAAGAGTGATACTGAAGGACTTGGCACCTACGGACGTAACTCAGCTGATGTGTTGCCATAGTTGTAAATGATTCATCTGTTCTTAATAATTTCATGAAACTGTGGGTTTGCTCAGAAGATTTTGATTCTGTGTCTAAAGCACGCAAGAGACAGAATGTTTCTAACTCTTCTCCTTTCAACATTTTAACCAAGCAGCTGATCAATGTCTTCTGCCTTGTTATTAAATGGGTTTTGAAAAACTCTTCAAATCATATCAGTCTCATATCCTTATTTAGTTCTTTGAATTTGCCCTCAGCTGGGAATTCTGCAGGCAACTGTGATTCTGTTGTGTTAAACACTCACTTGAAGCGTTTCATCCATCATCATTTCTAGTCCTTTTCTGATGCAATGTAGTTTGTGCTTTGTCTTTCTTGAAAACTGAATGGCTGTTAAATTATCCATTTATCTTCTTTCGGATTTGCTGTACAACTTGAGTTCCCTCTATTGACTGTCTCTTCTACCTTATCTGCCAACTTTTCAATCTACTTCCTCAGATCTATAATTTATATACATTTCCATACACAACTGCATGTCCTTCGCAACACATTAGGCAGATAATTCTAAATAAGACACAGCACAGAAATGGTAGGATTATGAGTTAGTCACTTTTTCTCACAGATCAGGCTGCTCTGTTTCACCAAAGGTAACGACAAAGGTCTTTCTGTCTTCTCACAAATATCTTTGTTGATGACCTGCCCTTTCAGTTGAGACTTTTGGCATAAGTTGACTGAGAAGTAAGTTGAAGTTCTCTTGTTTGAAGGAAAAAAGTGTTCATTTTTGCTGTGTCATCTTCTAAGCAATTTGGAAAAACCTTGTAAACTCCTGAAGTTCTTGACAGTAATAAAATGTTTCATCAGTAATCTCAGCAAATTGCAAAAATCACAGCAAAAATAATGTTCTGATGATTTCCAAAAGCAAAAGGAATTTCTTCCTGCTCTCAGGAAACAAAGAGAAGGATCAGGATCTTTGTACCCATTGTAAAAAGGTGCTCATGTACTCACAGACGCAAAGATCCTTGCTCTGAAGCCACTGTGCCTTTCCATATTATGCTGTGAAACAGTGACTGACTTGGAAGGGAATTGCAAATAAAAGCATTCTTTCTTCTTTTCCTCTTTTTTTTTTTTTCTTTCTTTCTTGTCTAGCTCTTCTTTTGTACTACCAGAGAGAAAAGGTGAAGCAGCAGAAAAACCTCAGACTCTTGGGTTAAGGGCAGCTTGCTGATACTTACTCCGTTACTGGAAGTTGCGATACAGTCATGGTATCTGAGTTTTATGAAAGTTCAAGAGAAGTAATTCTGGGTGGCCTTATTTAGGTTCATCGTCAGTAGACAAGCAACAAGGCAACAAAAATGCTGAACCTAGTTGCATTCTTATTTCAAGGCTACAGAAAGATCCTTCTGCGGTGCCAAAATCTCCTTCCTCTGGGGTGAACCCCTATTCCTAACATAATCTTTAGCTACCAACTCCCCCCAGCACTGGCATTTAGCCTGATTAAGTTTCCTCTGAAGCAAATTTCTTACAAACGCAGCGGAATATGTTGCACCTGCTCTTCCTTAGATAATATTACCCCCTGGATTTCAACACAAAGTGAGACTAATTTGATCTGCCAAACTCTGTGCAGCCTTAGTTCGCCGTGTATCACACACTGCATCCTGAGCCTACCTGCTTTGCTATTCCTTGTCAGCCAGGCAGTCACAGGAAGCATAGATGTGTTGTCTCTCACTCTGTGTTTAAATCAAATGTCAGAAATAAGCCCTGCCAAAAGCGTGCATTTTTGATGGTATTCTATAGCATCTATTGGAAGGCCTCTTCCTCCAACACCCTACAAAGGAAAAGCTGATTTCAATGAGAATCTCACAGAGCTGATCAAGTTACTTCCTGTGAATACATGTTTCCAAATACCTTTGTCCTGATTCTTTTGTTGTTGTCGTTAAAACAGTTCACAACAACTTGTGAGCATATTTCAGGGAAGGTCTGTATCTTGGTCGTGGTGATCAACTCGCTACCCAGTGCTACCCCTGTCCCTGGACTAGCTGCAAATGTCAAACAGAACAGCATTGCTCTGACTTTTGTACCTATAACCCCAGGTACGGGGTGAACGGTGGGTACAGCAAGCCATTTCCAAAATGGTCATACAAATAAACTCTTCCTCTCTACATAATTCTAAAGGTTTTCCAGTTCTGACTGTATAGAGAGGACAGAAGCACGTGAAGCAAAAAGTCATTGTTTTGGCTGCAGCCAGAGATTCCTGCCTGAGCACAGCCTAAGCCATCCCGTACAGTCCCGTTCTGGACAAGCAGGCCTTCTAGGGGAGCGGCCCAAACCCTGAATTTTGTATTGGTATTTCCTTGTGCAAAACTGTAATTGAAGGAATAAGAGAAAGGGATAGAAGTGGTGACTGAGGAAGGGCTGCATCAGGACATAAAGTGAGATTCTTAAAGCATACTTTTTTCTTCTCTGTAAAGGAATATTAAAAGGTTAATCTCCTTATAGTTGTAATTAGAGTAGACACTTTTGGAAAAATATCACTGTGCCTGCATAATGCACTTCCAGTTCAGGTTTTAAAGCCAGCTCTTGAACCAGAGGAGTTACAGCACAGAGGTAGTCGTGATTGCTGGATACTTCTGCGTAGTTTTGCTATGCTTTGTAGAGGCTCCACCATTTACGACACCTGGTGCATTTAATGTATGCTTAGAAGCAGAATAGATGCTTTTGCAGCTACATCATCATACTCTAAAGATAGATTTAATTACAAGGCCAGACATTGTCTTCTGTAGGAAGGCAGCTATATCAGCTTGTGCAGCAGCAGACTGATTAGATTTCTTTCTAAGCATGTCAAACAATGTGATAAAGAAGGGCTGGGTGCCTCCACATTCTGCTCAAAACATTTTAAAGCACTTGCTAAGCTAAACATAAACGTTTCTTCTCTTCCCGTATTGCCCCTAGAATCTCCAGTAATGCAGATTCACTTCTGTAGATACTGTTATACATTTAAAGCTTTCAATACCCCAGAAAATCTTGAATAGCACTAAAAATAGCACTAAAATGGAACAGTTCAACGGAGCACCAAGGTAGAGGTGAGCAGGGCAATCGAAGGCACGCATAAGTTGTAAAAGCCTGAGCTGCTTTATCTTCCACAAAGACATCTCCCTTAAATTTAAATAGCTGCTGTCATTGTCACTGACTACCTGACTATGTATTTATCTGCCCAGAAGCAGAGTGCATGGCCTTTGGCCCTGCTATTCATAGCGTTACTGTCTCTGCCTAACAATGCCGTGAACAGAGCCAGGCTTCTGTTAGCATCTTTTGTTTGATGTGAATCGCTCAAGCTTTGATGTTGTTTGTGAGAAAAATCATGATTAAAAAGAGTAAGATCTTTACTCTCCTGCTCTGTCTGCTCTCCCACAGAGAAATCTAATCCAAGTTGGAGAAAAATCTGTGACTAGTCCTGTCTTAGATACACACAAACCATGAAGTCCAGGAGAGATTATGTTTTGGTGTTTAAACTCTTCGCATCTCTTTATTGGAGGGTCAGAGAGGCAATTTGTCTCAATGATGAGAATTCCACTTCCTGTTACATGAAAACATATGTCAAATAGGTACAGAACACTTTCTGTGTGTGGTTAGCACAGCTGTCAGTGTAGCCACAGGGCTTTATTTTCAGTGAGGTGACTTAGATTTTCTGCTTTGATTGCATCTGCTTCCTCTTTATAGACTATTCTACAAAAAAAAGGGGGGATCATTACTTCGTACTGAAGCTACATTAGTAAATTTGAAACACTCTATGGTTCCAAAAAATGTATCTTTTCTTATAAATTATTGTTTTAATAAGCTTGTTTCTCATCTCTACTGATGAACTCTTTTCTTGCTGGCGTTTTTGAATGAAGAGCAAATGTGATGCAGTAAAGCGTAACTAAAGCCCCTAAAATCAGAGCTTCACAGTAAATGGATGGCTGTTCTGCTACTCAAGGCAAAAACTCCACTGTCACATAAAAATACTCTGATCAGCCATCACTACAGTAACAAAAAAGTAAATTCAATAAAATTATAATGTCCCGAGTGTAATAAAAAGCAATGAACAAAAAATTGGGAAGCTTTTATCTTCACAAACCTTTGATCCACAGTGTGAAAGAAACAGATTTGATTACTAAGGTGTTTTGAAATAGGTGGTGGCTTGATTCCCACACTGAGCAGCAGATATGGAACCGAGCAAGGAAGCAGAGCTGTGGCTTACCTTGTGCCAAGAGCAGTCAGGTTTACAGAACAAAGGCAAAAAGGTTTGGATTTAGGCACTGGGATATGGGAAATCTAGCAGTGTATAATTATTTTTGTTTTTTAATGTCCCCAGCTGTCATTATGTTCAAACTTTGAGTTCCATATTAGGTTATGATGTAGCATATTTTTGTATGTCTTTGACCATCTTTCGAGTCAGATGGGCTTTCCAAGAGGCAGTCAAACAGGACTACTAGTGGAAGTTGCACAGACCTTGAGGATTTGCTAGTTGTTTGTAAACCTTCTAAAAAAAAAACAAAAAGGGCCCAAACTCGGAAAACAATTCTAGTCAGGTAAGCAGAAGGAAGTGATACACTTCCCCCAGTAAGAGAGACTTCATCTCCCTTTACCTGGGAGAAAGTTGCACCTCAGAGTGGGTTGTCTTGAGCTATATCTTACAGCAGCTACATAAGGAGGAGGCAGAGCCAAATCTCCCCAGAAGACTGATCCAAGGAATGTTTCAGAACAGAGAGTTTGGGGGGGATGGGATGGGGCGATGGAAGGCTAGGAAGGCCATAACTCTCTGAAATGCTCTGCAAAGTTTATATACCGTGTTAAGTATGAAACATTCCTTGTGGGCACTCTGCTATGTAGCCTAGCTCCTAAACTTTGGCTGCAGAGAAGATACGGTTTGTTGCATTATTGTCAGTGCACCAGGGGGTTGTCAGACCTCTCCTGGCAGTTTGGGCTGTGAAGTTGCTTCTGTAGCGCACCCTTCAGACATCTGCTGCTGCCAAGAACAGCCTACTCTTGGCAACTACTTTGAGCACAGAAAATTTCAGGGGGCTCTTGTGATCTACTGCCTGGTTTTAATGGGAGTTGCCTGCATTCACTGGTTGCTGGGACCTTCTCTACCGTGTGGGCGTAAAATAAAACTGAGCAGCGCATTAAGTCCTGCTGTAGCAACTGCGTTGGTACGGATGCATGCGTTTCCCACAGAGTTCCCTTCAGGCCCTGGATGCTAGGAGGATGCCCACATGGATTCAGGACTTGTAATCACTACCATGGAGGAGACTCCATGCAAAAGCTTTGATTTGGTCGCTATGGTTTAATGTTGTAATTCTGGTATCGAAATGAGCGTCAAGCGTTTATTTCAAGCATACAGTTTTTATAAGCGCCATGCTACTGATCTCTAGAAGTACTGCTAAGCTTTTACTAATCTGTCAGCTGCCACTCCGCCTCTTTATGTTGCATTTATCCCCACATGCAGCCCTACGACATATTACAACAGCTAGNAATCTAGGACTTGGCCAAAGTTGTGGTGTTCAGCCAGCCCTAAACGGAGGATTTATAATGCCTGAACACACTACTGATGCGATATGTGTATTGAGGTTTGATTAAGTTGGATATGAAAATTAAAATGTGGCTTCACATCGAAGAGAGAATCTCCCGCAGTGTGATACTATGACATCAAGTTTTCTGTTTACCCCTAAGGCTGGTGCTGCAATGACTTCCAGGTTTGATGGTGTCTCTTTTTAAAGTTGTTTAGCAGCAGGCTAATAGCTGCACAGCATGATGCAAAGACAGCAGAAAGCAGGGAAATCAGATGTGAATATATTCCCCAGAGATCTCCTGCTAAGATGGAGCTAACTAACCAGAGCTTTAGCACTCAGATGTAGTCATCTTATGCAGAGGATGGGCTGCTTGTTAGTTCTTCCTGCCTCATTTTATATTTTTGTATTACAGATGCTATTACAAATAATGAATTCTGGTATAGTATGCATTCTAGTGTAATAATATGCAAGGTAGTGTAATAGTAACTATTACACTGAAAGGGATGTTATTTTTAAAGAGTTTTTGTCTGAGGTCAGTTGTGTTGTGTGGTTTCTCCCCCTCCCCATATTGTCCAAAATGGTCTCGGTATTTTAAAAAAATATAGGCTTATTTTCTTCTTCTGTGCTTGCTTTGCCTTAATTGCTTGAAAGCCATAGATTTAGTTTATTTCATCATGACAAAGACTGACCTAAGAAAGGGGTGGGATCTACTGGCAAAGCAGTAGCCCACCTCACTGTTTACACAAGCACATGTTGTCTGCGTCACAGAACAGGAGTTGCCTTTGCCCCTGGGAAGTCACTTCATTATTGCCACAGTGGCAGCCTCAGATGCCACAAGGTAGAGCGGGCATGGGAAGCCCAACATCCTCCTTACCTCATTTGCTATTGGTGACACATCTGGTCTGTAAAATGAAAAGGAACTGCTAATCCATCATTGTGTGTGTGCAGGGAAGCTACGGTCAGGCAGAAGTTCACAGTTTATTGTGAGCTTGGCAGCTGGTACCTGCTTCTCAGCTCTTGGCTTTGTGTCACCACTGACTCAGTCATTGCTTGGAGATGTGAGGCAGTTTGGGGTACAGCAGGAAGAGGGAGAACTTATTGCAGTTCCCCAAAAATGTGACAATATACCCATGTTTTCTCAGGTATCAGTGGCCACACTGGCAGTAGTCTTTAGTAGCCTAAGGTAGTCTGTGTGGATTCAGTGACTAGGAGGAAGATGGGCTGACACAGTTACTGATGGTTTTCTACTGTCTTTTTTCTCCATTTATCACCCTGCTCATGTAGCTCTGCTTTCTATACATACAAGAGAGAAAACATTAAAATGGTGAGGCTTATATTATGCAAGTCAAATTCTGAAGCTGGTTTAATCCAAAAAGAGAGAAGCATTATTTTGGTCATAAACAGCCCTAATGAAGTAGTGCTTGAGACCTTGTACACCTTACACCAAGCACCCATACAGTTGGTGTAGAAGCACAATTGGAAGAGTAAACTCCCAAGTTAAACAGCACACAGTTTAAACCACAAATAATTTATCACTGACCTTAAATGCTGGGCCTAGACTGCCCCTTAGCAGCTTGGAGAGGAGCCCAAAGGGAGTCCAAAGGCTCAGCCTTGAATTTCCCTTTGGGTCACACTTATTTGGACTGGTTTGACAGCAGCACCTAATGAGGCAATCTGTCCAGCACCTTTCTGCAGAGCACTCCTTGCCATGATGAGAATCAGTTTGTCTGATATAATAAACAGTTGCCCTATCAGCTTTTATAACTCAGGAATTATGTTTACAAATAGTACCACCTTCAGGGAATCTGAAGATTTCTGCACAGAATTCAGACTTTTGGTAGCGTCAAAGAAAGATAACAGTCCAAATAGCCTTCCAGGCTGCACTGTGAGCTAACTCTTTTTCCCTAGAGAGGCAAGAACAATCTTCTCTAGACTCTACAGGAGCAGTAAGTAAGAATTACCTCATATAATGGCATGCAGATGCTATCAATCCACTCGAGCTGCAACCTGGGTAGTTCATCTTTCCTGTTCCGATCAAAAATGGCCTGAATTGAGAAGGGAACAAAACTGTCATGCTTTATTACACTGGAGTATTTTACAGACACATCATCCAGCACTTTGCTGCTATGATCAAATTCTCACAACCAAAACACTTTGTAAACCATAATCAATCTTTGCAGCAGTCTCCCTACTGCTTTGTTGGGCATGAAAAATAAACTGTTTATTTTCAATTCAGTTTTGAAATTTGTAGGCTAAATATTTGAATTTTATAATTCTGTAATGTAAAATCAATGCTCCACTGTTGGAGCTGAGCGTAAGAACATCCTGTAGAAATGCAAAGTAGATACAAAGGTAGTAGAAACTTCCCTTTTCTCATGCAGGGTTTTCCAGCTCAGCAAAATGAACAGTGATTGGGCTGGCTCCCTCCCTCCCAGTTACAGACCCTTTCTGCAGAACCAGCTGCATCTATGAATCCAAAGGGTGGGGAATCAAAAGATTTGTTTTGGCAGCAGTTATCAATTTGTTCCTCTGAAAATAGCCAAATTCACTCACTCAGAGAGGAAATTACAGATGTTGAAGCTGAAGCACAAGTATTGGCTGATGGGGATGGAAGAAATGGAGTTCTGAGGAGTTTGAAAGTGAGTTGAGTTTCCTCCATATCCTGCCTGAGATTACTTGAGTCCATCAGCTTTATGTCTACAGGATTTTAATCCTCCTTCTGGTGGCTCATCCATACTATTTACCAAATGCCTTTTTTTTTTTTTTTTTTTTACTCCCTGAATATGTAAAGTTGTAAATCTTTCTTTCATCTTTTTCTGTGGAAAGTCATTACTTATTCTGGGCCCATCTCCTCATGGTTGATGTGTCTTGAGAAAGCTTACTTTCCTTCTAGAAAGCCCAGACCATACATACTACATTACATTAAACGTCTGGTTGAATTCTTCAAGTTGGACCCTGCTCTTTCTGACATAAACAGGTATCACACAGTTGTATCTAAATAAGACCAGGAGGTAAGATTCAAGGACTCTGTGATCTTAAATGAGAATCTTGGGTTTGATTATGGAGAATTCTGTCTTTTCTATTCACATATTTTTGAAAGATCCTATCGTTTTCAGATTGTTATAAGCACAGTGCAAGGAAAAAGCCCCGCCTGGAGTTGTAAGAGAAGAGAGTATCATGGTTATCTTGCTGAATGACAACTCTCTTCTCTAACTAGCAGCAATACCTATCCAGGTGGGTTGTAATAGCGATACGTCATGAAATACATTAACATTTGTTCTTGTTTAAAAATTCCTCATTAATGTGGTAAAAGTCTACATGATTTTGCCCCTTAGCCTTCAGCTGTTGGAACTGATGAACTTTGTGGTTATTTACTGGCCTTATCTCCCAATATAAAACACTTGACAGGTCAGTTTATTGGATTCTTTGAAATTGTGAAGGGCCAAACAGAGGGGAAAATCTTCCTTCAAGCTGTATGGCTTCAAAGCATCCTACATGTGGCCCAGCAGTCACTATGTTCTTTGATGCAGACTATAAAACCCAAAGGAAGAGTGATAGGTCCGCTATGATAGAGGAAATAAGATATTTATAGTAACAGCCTCTTCTTTTCCACCTGTATAGACTGTTGAATGCAGATTTTGAGAAGCCATGAAGAAAGCTCTGGCTTTTGTCCTTCTCTGTACTTCTACTATGCTTAGAGCATGTTCAAAATGTAGATGTAATAACACACCTTGAAATGAAATAATCCTTAATGTTGCTAGACCTGAGCCATTTGCACTGGAATTCATTGCTACTTGAAGACAGTAATGTTAATATATATGTTGAAATAAAATTACTTCCTATTATGCTTCATTAGCATGAGAAACGCTTTGCAGATTTTATAGACAAGGCAGGAAAGGCATTATGTCTATATTCCATGGGATGTTACTTGCAGTTATTCAGGCCTAGATTTGGTCTCAGAATTGTGGATACTGTGACTGACCAATTATTCTTCTTCTGGACTGTAGCTACAATTTTTTCCTAAGATGTGCACACAGAACTACTACAGGGAAAAAATCCATTAATGTCTCGACCTCTGACAGTGTACAAAATGAAAAGCCATTTATTGTATCTGAGCATTGTTTACTACAAACTTTTTAACTTTATTGACTTCATTACATCCCCACTGGCTCATGTATGAGTATTATCAAAGTGAGAACAAAATCACTGGAATGATCTTTTTATTCTTAGAAATATAAATATATTTGTAAATGGCTTGTAAGTTAGATTCTTTCGAATATTTTGTGTTACCCTCCTCTGTTGCTTCCAGATAATGGCTTGTCAACATTTTTGATGTATTTAACCTGGATAAGGCTTTCTCTTCAAATTGTTCATTGAAAATTGTATATTTTTTCTTAACTCTTGTATAACACTTTATTGCCCTCTGCCTACATTCTACTCAATACCAATGTACCCTTTCAATCACAGTGTTTTATTTTTGGCATTTCATACATCAAATAACACAGGTTAGACAGCTGCAGCATAAGGTAAATTGGCAATTTTGATTTCTCTAAGTAGCTGGTGATGTTTTTTGGTTTGGTTTTTTTTTTATTACTGTGTATTAAAACCAATATTTGTTGCTTAGAAAATTCCCTAAGTTATTCTGTCAGTCAATAGGTAAGGAAAATGGGGAGAAGGGCACAACGCAAAAGTGACTGAATTGTCTGGAGAACTTGTACATGTGGCTCTAAACATAAGTCTTTATTGGACAGAGATTTTGTTTCAAGATTTTTATTTGCATAGACAATAGTTCTTTCGATTGAACCCAGCATTTTCTTACCCCATTCAAGTTAGTAACTATTTCAGAAGCAGTAAAGACTTACTGAAGGGGTGAGTTTGAGTTCAGATCTTTCTCTGTCTCCTTGTTCAAAGAACTCACTGGTTACCAGCTCAGCTGCCTAAAAACATAAATCATGATAAAGATTAGAGTTCTTGCTAAGTAATTTTTAGGGTAATGAGTTCTTGCTCAGACTGTGACTTCAGTCTGTGCTTCACTGTAAAGAAGTGAATAGCTCCACTTACATGATGGGTGTCACGCACGCGTTTGTGTAGTTTTCAGGACTGGGTGTAGAGGGTGTGTACACTGCCGTAACCACTGACAGGCACACCTTCCCCTTTTTGGCAGGGGACTGGCAGGGGGAGTTACCTCGCAGTGCCGAGGTCGCCCTCGATGTGGTTACGTGCGACACAAGTATTGAGAACAGAATAGAAAATTATCGTTTCTCTTGGCATGCACGATCATGTCTGCAAAAACTCTTTGTAAAATGTGCAAGAGATCTCTGGGTATTTACAGGATGTTGCCCTACATAACTTCACTTGTCAAACAAACTTAATTAACAAATAATCTCTGTTGTCTTAATTTAATGTGAATTCATAAAGGTTTTCATCCTGCACTAGGCTTTACTTTTTTCCCATTACTGTCATCACTGTAGAATCTGAACATCTACATACAAACTAAGACTCTAATTATCATATTGAATCAAAATCGGGGACTGGTGGGTTGGAAGTTGGAATGCATCTTTCTGATATTCGTGAATAAAGATGTTCTGTTCAGCAGAGGTTTGTGGTTTGCAGAACACCACAAGATTTAACCTTAGAATTTGCTATGGAAACAACAGGAAATTCTAGAAAGTCCAAAGAGTGAGCAATCCTGACATAGTAGCCTTCGTGTACTGTATTCTTCTCATGTGGGGGGCTTAGAAGGCTTGTGTGACATCTGGGGTGCAGAAAAGGGAAACCAATCTACTGAAGATGGCATTTAGTTCCTGAGGTTCCTGTCACACCTCCTTATTGTTTTTTTAAAGTTTCCAATCTAGGAAATTATTATCTAGGCTTGTTACGGTTGAAATAAGGAGTACCAAAATAAATTGGAAGTAGGTGAAGTGATGTTATAAAGCACTCTTTAAATCTTGAGCCAGGCTGTCACACAGTTTGGAACTTTATAATGTGGGTAATCCCAGCGGACTAATAAAATTCTGGATCAATACTCCAGATAGAGGAATAATTTAACAACTTAGCAGCAATTAAGGGTTTGCCAAGTGTATTGTATAAAAATAATCAAGACATAGTGTCAGCCCTGCCTCTCACCACTATTCTGTTCTTGTGTTCCTCTCTCTCTTCTTTTGTTTGTTCCTATCTTCTTTTCCTGAATTTGGCTTCTTACAGGTACCCTGTATTCCCTTTGATTCATATATTTTAATCCCTTTTTGCACTCACTTTTCATGTGGGTTTTTTTCTCCCCCCCCCCCCCCCGCTTTTGGCGGCACAGTTGAGGGCCAACTATTTCTTCTTTTCCCTCTGTGGACTTACTAGCCTCTCCGCTCAACCAGGCAATGCTTCAATCAACCCCAAACTGGATTTTTCAATATAAAGTACATCTGTACTCTAGGCTGCAGGGGAATTTTCACCTTCAGACCTCAAAAGCATTAAGGATAAAACCCCAGTTTGCCAGAGACTTCAGCACTAATTCAGCACTAGAGCACAGAGATTGACAACATGGAACCCTGCCTGACATTTTGGATGTCAAAGAAAACAGAGAAGCTAACTGGGTTAAAGAGGACAGATGAGGAAGGTTCGCACAAACTGCAGCTGTGGGTAGGTGGCTCTGAAAAATCTTGTGACTCATTTTCCCACTGCAGGATGCGAACAACTTCCCTGATTTCCACGCGAGGTGCCCATATTCTATCTGAGTAGAATAAACTATTGCCATAGTCTGCTGATGAAAGCAAAAAACCCCTCATGTGACAGAACTGAGAGCTGAGCCAAAGGCCTTGCCACACAGATACTTTTTTAGGGAGTTAATGTGCCTGCTCCTGTCTCACCAGTTCTCTGGTTTAGCTTCTTGTTTTCATCCATCTTTCAAACTTACCACTTTGTGGTTAAGCCAATCAAACTCCCTCCAGGTGCTTACCCACACTCAGCTGTGCTGGTGCATTTCCTGTTCACTTCTCAGTGCTGGATTAGTGCCCCACAACCCTACACAGCCTGCCTTCTACTGGCTTGTTCTGGACCTCAGTAAAGGATAGGGAATTTTTAGCATGGGTACAGGAAATACTAAGGGTGGATACCTAGAAGAGGGAAAATCGCGTGGTAAAGGACAAGACTTTGGGACAGATTGTTTTCTCTCTTTGTAATTGTTTGCCAACACTGGACGCAAGTTTTATGTCTATTTCCAAAGAGCCTACTCATCAGCAGAAGCCTGGAATTTATTTGGGTTTTTTTCAAAGTGGAGAATGCTAAAAACAAGTCTGTATGCTACACTTGCAGTTTTTTTCTGTCAGTGTTGAGATAATGAACATATTTATCATATATACTGAGGATTTTATGCGAATCAAAGCTTGCAGATCACCTGCTGGTATTTTTGGTTTAGGGAAGATTCTGCCAATGCCAAGGAAAACTGTGTGACAAAACAAGTGCAGCTGCATGTGGCTAATGCTTTTTATGTTTAATCCATCCATTTTTTTATATGGATTGAAAAGGTTAATAAGAGGAGAGGTGGTAAAGCCAAATCTCTTCAGGTACCTACATGCTGCTCACCAGCATGCGTACATAGAGAGATCATGCAATAAACCATTTCTTGCAGAACCCCCCTGCTATTTTTTTATAGCATTAATACCGCTGTAAATTGATTCCAGTTTTGGTCCCTTGTAAGCCAGGGCCCTGGGAATATTGTCCCGCCAGTCCCGCCTCCTCCCAGCCCTGCTATTAATCATGACTTGCCTGTCTTGAAATCTCCCACGGCTTGGTCACAGCTCCAAGGTCACAGGCTGTCATTAGCATTGATCTGAAAAACAGAAATGAACAATACAAGCTGAATCAACCTTTGTTGGATTTCTAAACAACTCTGCTCTGGATGTATAAATAAATAATACATATATAAAATGTCAGCCCTGGCACCTTCTTTTCCTCCAGCAAAGAATGACACGTTTGAAATTTCAGTCATCAGCATGGCTTTTACATCACAATTGTGCCTAGGAGGCCTAATGTGTTGCAGGTCATCAGACGATGAATTTTGGCATTGTGCATTGCACACTGGAAAAGAAATGATATAGCAAGGAAATAACTGCTAATTTTCCAATATTTCTATAACTACTTACATTAATACTTATAATATATTAGAGAGCACGTGCTTCACATGATATAAGTAAGGGTATTATTACATAATAACACTTGCAAACTGGATTAATTTATATGCCTATTTGTAAGTGACTGCCATAGCAAGAGAGCCTATAATCACGGGAGGCATCCCAGACACTGTTTAAGCAGTTTCTAATGCTCATCTGCAATAAAAATTTAAGATTTACTATGAGCTATACTGTTCCACTGTAGTTTAATACCTACCTACAACCATGTTTTATATGCATTAGGAGAAAGAAACCATTCAGCTGTAGAAAGCGTTTATGTACAGTACATGATGCAGATAAAAGTCTAAGAAAGTTTAAATGAAGAACAAGGGCACTGAAAATGAAGCATCAAATATATTGCCCGAATCTAAATTTAGGAATGGGTGAAATGATATGGAAAACAGAAAACGGCCAATATTTTGGTCAAAAGACCAAAAGGAAACAGGTTTTTAATGAAATTTCAGATAAAACGAGCCATGGCCAGGCATGCAAATGCAAATGCACACATTTTATTGTCTCAAAAGCGTGGTGTACTCAAACCACCTGCAACATCTGAGGCTTTCAATAGGAGGCATGCTCAGGTCATTCTTGAGGGCTAGAAGGGTACCATGTATCTGCAAATTCTCAGGTACAGACTAGGAGAGCAGAGAAAAGCATGGCTGAGAGGAGGAGGGAACGGGGAAATGGGCAAGAAAGATCTTTATGTCCTGAGGTAGAACGATGCTTCCTGAAAAAAGCACAGAAGGGCTGAGCAGTAACTGGGAGGCTGGAAGAAAGGGAAGGGAAACATGTCAGTATGCAAGCAGAGAGAGGAATGGAGGAGGTGAGGTCACACTGAATGCATCCCTGCTGTTTGGTAATGTTTTGAAATCATACCATATATTTCACTTTATGGATCATATTTTTAAAACAAACTACCATCTCTTGTTGCTCTGAGTCTTCGCTCTATGATACATGAAATTCCTTGCTCCATGCTACACTTTGAAATAACCAGAAAGCAAGAAATAGCAGTGCTTACCGAAATATTTCTCGGTGGTTTTTTATGTTCCAGTCATAGCCACCTTTACTGACAAGTTCGAAAAACTCCGTCCTTCTCCTGCAACAAAACAGATGATCAGAGAGGGAAACAAGACACTTCCAGGGCAGCACTGCAGCAGAGACACAGTTCTCTGCATGACAGGAAATCATCACACCGGGTGTGTTACTGTTAAAGTCGTTACCCTGACAGTCCATTTAAGCAAAACATACTAATTTCTGAAAGTGTTCTATAAATGTCTGTTATCAATGTCAGAGTTGCCTAGTAAAAGTAATGTTGTATTTATGGTCTCCACAGATAAGGAAATAAATGGTACCAGAATGTTCAGTCTTCCATGGAAGCATGAAATGTTCAGCTACAGCAGTGGACAGACAGACAATAGAAATACCCCTGAAATATATGCACACTTCTCTTCTCTCTACTTGTCCTTGCTAAATGGTTTTTTACTTCTGGGTCCTGGAGGGTTTTTCAGAGATCTGCAATTCCTGTTATTCCCAGCACACAGAACAGAACAGTGAGACAGCTGCAGCTGTCGAGTTAGCAGTTCTTACTGGCTAGAAACTAGGTCTGCCTGCTTGGGCCCATGCTTTGTCTTCTGGAATATCTTGCCTATGGCCTCAAAGATGGACAAAACAGGAGCCAGAACATGTTAATGATTGTTCAGTGCCTTTAAGTACCAAAATTCTGACTCATCATAGTTTCTAATTTTTTATGGCACTGAGGCTCCAAGCTGCTCTTGCTGCATTCCATGTGACTCCAATATGACACAGATCCTGCCCCAGATGTAGTGGAAGTTGAGGTACAAAAATACAGAGCGATTTGCCCAGGGTGACACAACATATTCACATCAAAGCTGGAAAGCAAATACTTGTGTTCTGACAGTCCAGTGCCCCATCACATGGGAGTCTGTGCTGTCTCTTTGTCAAGTGGAAGTGCAGTTTGATTCCCAACAGATGAAAACCCTTGTGTTTTCTACATTTACTGAAACTTTGGAGCAGGGATTACTAAAAGCACAACCAGTGCAGGCTTTTCACAGGAGGAGATGCACGCTTCCAGGAACTCTGCTCTCCATCAGCTGACAGACTGTTGCCTTATTCTGGTCCCTGACTCTCACACCTTGTATGACCAGTCAGTCCTACTAGAGGACCTTTCTGTAATGGGTTTCATGACAGCAACTAGAACAGGGAGATACAAGGACTACATAATGGTATTTAATCACTTATGTTTCCTGAAATAAGATAGGAGGAAACAGTTTAGTGTTACTACTGGTTACTTATGCATGGTATCCAAAAGGAAGAGGTTTGATATTGTTAAGCAAACCTAATATGCCAGGATTTAAGAAATAAGCAGAATGATGTACACTCTGCAATGTCTTTGAGTAACATCAGCTCTGGTTGTATTTTTCCTGGCAGGAAAAGTTGTTTTGCTATATACAGCAACTCCAGGTGCTCTACAGCCCAGTGGCTCAAGACATCATTTGATTAAATTTCCATACATTTAGCTTTGGTTGCGTGCTTTTGCTTGCTGTATTATCTACAGGCATCATTATATAGAATTAGCTACTAACATCAAGTATGTTTTCCCCCTGATCTTTCACTGAAAGTCATCTTCTTGTAGAAAAGTAGTGCCTTGAGAAGGCTATAAAGCCTTCCTCTGCCTGGAGTTTTGTTGCTGTTTTGCTAGTTGGACTTCATGATCATTAGTTTTAGGCGTTGTAAGAATACTGACAGAGAATTCCCTTCTCTGCAAAAAACCCGAAGATGTGGCAAACTGGAAAGACAAGTTAGGTACGTGTGTGGAAAGCATCTGTTCAAACAGGGTCGCTTTAAGAGACGTAAATCATCATTTCCAGGGAATGATTTTCAGGTGCTTTTGGAAGTAAAGTAGCATAACAACTACCTGATTAATGAATCATAATAACACAAGAGGAAAAAATAACTTATTTGCAGACTTCTCAGTAAAGAGGCCTCATTTACTGAAAGCGTCCTGATTCATGTAGCCCATAAAAATCAATTATGCAAGCATAAAAATCTTGAAGTTCAGCTGATGTCCCTTTTTGGACATTATTTCCCTGTACTGAAACTAGAAAGGCATCTTGGTCATGTATTTTTTCAAGCTAAGGCAGGCAGGGAAGAGAGCTCTATCATGTCTGGGTCTGGACAGGGATCCCTCCCAAGGCACTGCTGCCAGCCCTCTCTGGCTCATCTGGGGGCTGCAGGATCCCATCCAGGGGCAGCACATGGGGCTGTGCCAGGGCAGCTGCCCTCTCAGTCCCTGCCACCCATCGCTTCCTGGGCTGACAAAACATTTCTGCAGCACTTGTTATCTGTGGTGAGATAGGAGAACCCATACCGACAGATCTCCGTGGCCCTTCTGTCTCACTTAAAGCTGTCAGCAAATTCCCTTGTCTCACTAAGGCACCCAGATAACAAGCCATCCTCACAGACAGCTTCAGAAAGAGTACATGCTTTCAAGGGTTTGTTTGTCCTGCTCAGGATTTTCTTGTCAGCAAGCAGAAATTCCTTATTGGACTAATGTTTGGAAGTTATTTATAATAAAACTCTTCATTGAACCCCCTTCTTAATGTAACTTCTCTGAGAACAGACTTGCAGGAAGCAAAGAATATCAGTGTGTCTTCTGCCAGTACTGTTTAGAAACAGCCCTTGGCACAGTGATCAAATACTGAGAAAAAACGGCAAAGCAAACATTGCAGCATCTCAATTAGTAATTTTACAATGAACAGTTAAAGATACATTGTCAATAGAGATGGTGAAATGGTTTCAGGGTAAAGACTTTGCCTGAAGTTTTCTGGAAACTTCATTTGGTATCAACCATCAGCACAAAGCCCCTTAAAGCTGATAAGAATATTACTAATACCTACTCAGCACTGTGTGGGGTAGGATGGTGATGGACATCTAACAGAAATCTCTAAGGCCAAATTATTGCCAAGACTGGGAAGGTGGTATGGTAGTATGCTGAAACTGTACCTGACAGCACTTCTCCCTGTAAGTCAGCCACAGGCATGTGCCAGAGAGGGGGGGTGTTAAAAGTGACATTGTGACTCCTCTAACTACACCATGCTCCTGCACATTCTCATGAGGAGGAGCTTGGTAATACTAAACAGTATTTGAAAAAAAAAAATGAAACAGCACAAACTTAAAGTCTACTTAGAGGTTTGATTTGCAAAAGAAAGGAAAAGAAGGAAAACTGGATGAGCAAGAGCCTATTATACTTCTCTGGAGTTAAGCTTTTGGAGACCTATTCTCATCTGACGCCAACTGGCATAATTTGTCTTCAAAGCAGCAATGCACATGGTTTCATTACCCCTGCAGCTGGGTCTGAAACTAAATACAACTTTTTGTAGCGTACATGTTTCAAAACTCTCAAATGATGGGGAAAA
Source organism: Zapornia atra (assembly GCA_013400835.1). Taxonomy (NCBI): domain Eukaryota; kingdom Metazoa; phylum Chordata; class Aves; order Gruiformes; family Rallidae; genus Zapornia; species Zapornia atra. The sequence continues at coordinate 105,730 of VZTU01028802.1, read as the reverse complement.
AATGGTAAAATGTCATTGATTTTCTACATGCCAGAAGAAATGACCACAGAAGGGACAGAAGAATTATGGGACAAGAGCTATAACTGATTCCTGTGATTGTTGTGAAGTGTAAGTCTAGGATTTTGCTTGCTTTTTGTTGATACAGGCATGTTACACGCTAAGGCAAAACTTACTTGGACACTTGAGATCTTTCTATTAGCCTAAGATATACTAAGTATTAGACTAAATCTCTTCAACCACAGCTAAACACTAATTTCTCATATTATATATCCTTATTGGTATTTAATAGGTCATTAGAGTAAGTTCTTCGAATTTTCATTTGTCAAATACAAGAAATGCCAATACTTACTCAAAATACAGAGTGAGGTCTGTTGCCAATATCGATTGCTTTAGAAGCTGCATAAGGTCACTGTAGTCCTTAGAGGACAAGTTAGCAAAGATGTTGTGACCCTATAATGAAAGAGATAAAAGAGGTAAAGGGCTAGCAATCAATACAGGTTTTTAAAAGGTTTTCTAACTCTTTAGTCTACTGTTTTGCTGTAACAGAGGCCCTTTCTGATTCATGGCAAAACTATGACAAAATAATAATGTTAATACTGCTGAGATTACATTGGGGTGGAAGAGTTGACGTTTGTAATCAAGCACTCGGGACGTTTTTCTCAACTCTGCTGAAATTACAGCCTCTTGAGGAAAGATTTACTCTTCGCTCTGACCCTGCACAGACTCAGTTTATGGGGAAAAACTATGGATACATCTCAATCTCTCCTCTTATTAAATGTTTTGGGGACCTGTGCATTGCAGCTTTTGAGTTGTGCTCCTAATAGATTTATCTGTGCTGCTGCTTGCAGGCACACAGACTGCTGTTAGAGCAGTCAGAGCCACTAAATCAGTTTTTCATTCAGAACAGCCCATGTGCCCGCTCTGCCCATTACCGCGTTGTCTTAGCGCATACAGGCGCTCCCTGCGCAGGCCGAAGAACCGCGCTGTCACGCAGTTTAAATGGCCTTTGGGGGCCAAATAAGCTACTTCTTAAAGGATCAGGGATTGAGAATTGGAAAGGTGCTCCGTGGCCAGAATGCAAGGAAACAAAGTATTTAATATTGCAATTTGAGAGCAGGAAGGTCCGTTTGTAACTGTATCTCTGAAAACTAAGGGAGCGAGACACCCTCTAATTTTTCTGTGAAATCCTAGAGAACATGAGCTGAAAGAAACAATATTAATGGAGAATTCTAAGTGTAAGCTTAAGAAGCTGGTCTTTGTGACATTAGCCACATATAACTAAATTAACATAAAGCACTGCACTTTTTTTCTAATCACCTATGGAAATAACAAGGGTCTTGCTAAACAGAGTCTTGTTTGGATGGTATTTAGCACTGTAATGCACACATTCAGTGTGCACTGCCACCTACTGCTAAGGAACATTAAAATGCCCTTAAACCCAAGAATTTTCTAGCAACAGGATTGCTATATATTGAAGACAAACAAGATAAGATCCGGAGGTAGAGATGGTATTTTTTAACAGATAGGCTAATTCTTGCTCTGAAAAAAAAATTTGCTGTGCAGAAAAGATGGATTTCTCTGCAACAGTGAAAGGAATATTTCTTTTTGGCTAAATATTGAGAAGGATTTGAGAACCTATAGCTTATTTATGAAAACCAATTTAAACCCCAAAATACCCAGAAGAAGATAAAGCAAAACTTTCAACAGGGGTAGTTTGCCATGTTGTCTGTCATCCTATAGTGTCTGTTGCCTTCCTGAGCTGTTTCATGGTGTATAAAACCATGCTGCTACAAAGCTCAAGATCACATGTGCTGAGGTTCCCATGTCAAGAGTAAAGGATACACAGCTCCTTCGTTCGACATGATAAAAATCTGAAGAAATAACACAATATACTACGTTTCATATCAGATAGCAAAGACAGATGAGAATATCAACATCTGTAGACAGGATATAATCTAATTTCAGTTTATTTGGGAGAGGAAACCAACTGCTTAGCTGGTGAAAGCCCGTGTATCTTTAGTTAGATTGGAGGATCCAAACAAAATCCTCAACCCTCTCCCTTTTCCTATTCCGAACCAGTCAGACTTTCAAATGCTGCTCTTTCTTATGCCTTTCCTTGAGAATGTAGGGAGCCATGTAATTCCTAGCATCACCTTTTAGGTAAACTAGGCTAGGCTAAGCAGATTGAGCTGTTTAAATCTCATACTGGTGCTCTCCTTTCCTATGACTACTTTTAAAATATAATGTTGAGAAACTGAACACTAAAGCCACAGTCCCATGACTAATCTGTGGCAATGTAGCCAGAGGTAAAGCCATCACCCCGTTCCCCTTTGTGATCATGGGACATTCTGAGGTGCTCTTCAAGAGTTACTGCAGATCAGCATATGGTCTCTAATTGTGCTGCATGACTAACACTTTTGGTTTTATATATATTTTCTGTGTAAACTAAGAAAATACATCCATTGTTTGCAAGGACAGCATGTCCATCCTTCTCCTTTTTTCACTTACATCTCTGGGGTAGTGTATGCTGCGTACTGTTGTGCATAAGGTATTCTAGACAAGAACCATGTCTTTAAAAGTATCTGCAAAGCAGCTGGTGTACTTCAGACTGCACAGTATTACTTATTTTAAAAAAATTGGTACAATTATGCAAAACCATCATAAAAATACCGATTACATGAAGACTGTCAAAGAAAGTAAATTCTTCCTGTAAAGGTTGACGGTGATACTCTGAATACACCACTGGTGGGGAAAGTCAAGAGCTTGTTTTCTCTGCCTATCACTGAGCAGGATATATGTAAGAAGACTGAGGAAAGCTGACAATATGATTAGGATATGTTCTCTTTGCCCCTCGCTGATTGAGACAAATATAATCTCTGGGCTCTATGATCAGCATTTGTAGTTGTTTAATTTTGTGCTAGTTGTGACCTTTGTGGTAACCAATAAATAATTCCTCAAGGAGAGGGCATTAAAAAGGTACTGTGCATGGTATTTCCTTTCTCTGGCTGAAACTGCCCAACAGTTTACAGTGAGATTAATAATAATGCTTTTGTACCTCACTTTGGAGAATCATGACAGCATGATTGAAATGGTGGTGCTCCAAGGTAGCAGAGGTGCCGTACAGCTGAGCTAAGGCTGATCCGCTCCTGAAACAGAACACAGGGAGTCAACAAATACCACTTGTCTGCTTACAAAGCAAGTTTCAGAGACAATATGGTAACAAAAGCATGCAGTCACACTCTCCCTCTTCATTTCAGCACCACACTTGAGACATCTGACAAGACCAAAATACTAATTTAAAGCCAGATACGAGGCATTTATGTTCCCGATCTCGCTAAATGATTATCATAGCAGCCCTCAGTCAGCTTCAGCTGACTCAAGATTTTCCTGGAACTGTATGAAATTTTGTAAAGCAGCTTTTAAAGTGCCTCAGTGAGGCAATAGCACAGGTGCAGGTAAGACAAACAGAAACATCCTTGAGCTCCTACTAATTTTTGTTTCTTAATAGATGTAACCATAATGCCTTACAATGGGAGATTACACACTTAAAAAAACTCCAAAACACGACAACAAAACACCAACTGCAAATACAGTGATGTTCTGCTTGTATGTAAAACCATTTACCTAAAAAAATAACTAAGGTAAACAAAAACCCCACAAGTAACAGCAGTGACCACTACTGTTTAACATCTCTTTAGAATGTATTTTCTCATCATGTGTATTGTCTAAACCAAAATTAGCTTCAAAATGCAGGTGGGGTTCCTAAGTTTAAAGAACAAAAATCTACGGAATACAATTATAAACTTGAGAATCCTTGGGAAGTGCACAAAGCAGGTCTGGACTGTCAGAATAGTTACTGCTCACCATTACTTCACTTCTGGGACCCAGCCTAAAGCGACAAGATAGGTTTTCTTTCCAAAGAAATGAGAATAAGAGATTATGCTAGAGACAAGCAGAAAGAGTCTCCTAGGAGCCTGTACTATAAAACTGCACCATACTGATATTTAATTATCAGAAGCAGCTATATTAGAGAGAAGGATGTCCAGGAAACATCATCCCTAGAGAAGGCGGTGTTGAGATATATAACAGGCATTTCAGACAACTGTGATATTGCCTCCATCATATACCTCTTGAACTTTCATCACACAGAACAGCAGTATTGAACACTGAAGATAAAGTAGGAAAATGTGATGCTTAAATTTATAAGTCAGGTTAAAGGAATAAATCTTAGCTGCTGTTATGAAAACTACAGCTTCTGTTTTCAGGGATGCTTTATACACGTGTGGTAATGTTTGTCTTTTAGTTAAATGTCTTCAGCAATTTCTTTATGGAGTCGTAAAATGGTAGCCTCCTCTTTGTCAAACAACAAGTATAAGTGATAGCAGTCTGATGCTGAAACCGCTACCTTTAACGCAGCCCTCCCTCTGCACAAGAGATACTGTTGTGTAATGTTACACTGGAGAAGTGGTTAACTTAATCAGAGCCTAAAACGGTCAGGATGTAAATCTTAGGTCTCGTTTTTGTAAATTAGGAACATAAACATCAATCAGCTGAGCTCCCTTCCCATTTGTCTCGTCTTTTTTGATTCTCTTCAAGACTCAGCTGCAAAAAGGCATCTAGCAGTGCTTGGTAACCTTTGCACCATGAGCTCTGTCTTCTGAGCACTGCAATTGATTTTCCTTGCTATGGTGATTGAAGATCCAGACAGTGTCATTGTTTCATTGAGAGTGTACAGCAACACCAATAGCTCAGGAAATGGCAGCTTAGCGAATATCAGAAACATCAGTTTGAGTGATGTTCACTGAGGCAGCTCACCCCCAGAAATGCAGCACCTTGCACACACATTGCAGCAGAGCATTTCTGCAAAAGGTAGGACAAAATAGGCTAATACAATATCACCCTGCCTTTCAAATATCTTTGGACAACCATCGGACCACTTCCCGTCACGCTGGAGGATTAGCAGTAATGCAGAACAGACAAAGCTGCAAAAGCATGCTGGGATCTGCAGGAGAACCTCAAGGTCTCATATTCTCACTGTAGAGGACCTGGGGAGTTGAGACAACAACATGGGATTTGTAGGAGCCTCGGTGTCTGACAGCTTTATTTCACGGCTTGGCCAAGTCGCTGTCAGGGGACATTTCATGTTGTGTCCCTGCCTCCCCATTCTCAGGGAACAGTTTTTGGAAAGAATTTGACCTTGTTCTAGGGAATTCCCTTACCATCACGTTTGAAGTACCCCCGAACCTTCCACAAGCCTGCTTCTACAGTAAAAATACACACAGGGGCTCCTTAATCTGGTCCTATGCACTTTGAATAGAGTAAAATTAATTTTTGAACCGAAAACAGTCTGGAGAACAAGATTTTGCATAGGTGCCTTCACGATCCAGCTTTGCCTTCTGGTGGGCACAGACCATGGCGAGGTGGCCAGCCCAGCCCTGCCCACTGCAGCACAGCTCCAAATAGGCTCCATGTGCTCTGTCCTGTGGGGCAAGGCAGGGGAGGAGGCATTTCTGCAGGCCAGAGACCTGTGAGCTCCACAACTGACAGAGCACATATGCTGAGGCATCTACTCCAGCCACCTGCTGCGGACAATATGCATCAGAGCTCCAGCATGATGTCAACAGTTTCATGCTTTGTAAACTAGGAATTACTCTGAGTATGATGCCTATACTGTGTGACAGTTTCTGTGAAAACATGGTTTCAGTTTTGCCTATTTTCTTTTCTCCTTAATAGTTGAACAAGGTTTTGCTTAACATCCATCCCATCCAGTGAGAACAATGCAGATAGTTTCAGTGCTTCCTGGGTTGAATACCAGAATCAATAACACCCGAGCCTGAAAAGAACACCAAGTTTTGGCACTACGCTTCAATATGCAGTGTCAGTTCACAAGGGGTAACCCAATCAACAGCCTGATCCAAAGGACAAGCCAGCAATTACCCCAAAGAACAGAGAATGATAAAGATGGATGGTCCCTCACTACATACAAGAATAAGAATACTTGGCCTTGGCCTAGGAGGCCTGAAATTAATGTTTCATTCTTTATCCTAGTCACCTTTTGCTCTTCTGTGGAAGAAAAACAAATTAAAGTACTAAGAATTAGAAAACTTACTTGGCTTGGAAGGCATTGTTGGTTCCCCTGTGGTCAAGGTCATGACATAAGCATCCCACAATCAAAGCTAAAATTTCAATTTCAGTCAGAATCTCCTGAAATCCTGCAGTCTGAGGGAAGAAAAAAAACATAGCAGCTGTAACTATCAGGAGCAAAAGGGATAAGTAATGTTAGTCCATCGAGCAACAGTCAACTTTGTTTTGATACCATGAACGTTTCAGTAAGAAGATAAATGCTTTATTGTCATATTATATTCCCCGCTGTATGTTAGATGGTTAGCAGAATAGATAACGTCCTTGGAGTGATCTGTTATTACCTCTCTGTTGTATCTGCAGCATACTACCCAGAAGGCACTAAAGGCAAAAAGAGCTGAAAACAAACACCAGTAGCTACACACCAAGAAAGGAATTGGAATCTCATATTAGAGAAATACAAAAGATAATTGCTTCCATTTTGAAATTCTTGTTTGGAGAAGTACTGAGACAGATTTCTTCAATCCTGAGGTGACCACCTTAGTCAGTCCCTGCTGTCAGAGACAGCCAAGATGTTAAATCAAAAGGCCTACAAAAGCAGCCTGCTAATATATACTCTATGGAACTGTTGTTTTGAATTGTTAAGTAGTTTGTTACCTAAGGCACATGAAATGAAGCGGCGTGATTTAAAGAAGAAATGTCTCAAATGGCGTATTTCTGCTGCAGATACCTGCAGCAGAGTTTTGGAGAGAATTTTGAAAACATTCTGAAATTCCCCACAAGCAGCTCAGAACGGATGGATGGGGGAACTGAGCCTCAAACATTTTTGCCACTATCCTTCTCGCTCTGTATACTCACTGTGGCAGTTTTCCTGCCTGAACTTCCTCATGTCGGAAAAGAAATACTACTGTTATTGCTAACCTCAAGCATCCTGGGCAGACCCTGTCTGGAGGAAGTGCTGGAGCCTGTGTGGGGCTGTGGGGCACCACCTCGCTGCTGCCCTGCATGTTACCCACAGCAGAAACAACCTTGCCTCCAGCTGCTAAGAGGCACAGAGGCACAGGGGCATACTGCAAGCAAAACTGTTGGGCCGAGCTTTCCACATGACACTCCTCAGTCAGCTGCACAGTCTAGTTTGTGTGGAAGGAAACAATACAAAAGGATATAAAACACATTTACATTAGAGGACCAAACCAAGGCTGAACACTAACAGTGTGTAAGAAATCCTGAATTCCATAGATTTTCAACGGGCCATAATTTCACTCAGTGGCAAGAAGAGGGCTAAGCGATACAAAGACAGTGGGACTTGAGGTCCTTACCTGGTAGGGACTTACAGCCTGCTCAGAAGTGCCAGCTAATTGCTGCAGCACCACGTGAAACCCCTGCTATTCACCCTGAAGACCACAAACTGTACTTAAATAAATAAATACACATTTAAATCCAAACAGCCTCTGTTTTCATAGCCTGAAATGCAGCTGCAGTTCCTCTGTAGGCAGTACAGGGAGCCAGGCTCCCCCAGGTGCTCGGAAATGCATTTCGGTGGGAATGAGGAACTGCAGGACTTGCTACAAAGGCTTTATAATTGTGCTCAAAGCTCACATACCAGAAAAGGTGATCAAATAGGAGAAAAAAGATTCCTTCAGTGTAGAACCCACAGGTCTACAGAGTAACTTGAATATTATAAAAGAAATTCTTCTGAATTCTAGAGGCATTGTTTCTTTCAGTTTCAGTTACAGCTGTCCAGGCAGAGGATTTTCTCTAAAAAATAGTGTTTTCTCTTTTTATATTTTAAACAGTGCTCTTATATAACAAATAATAATCAAGATCTGTTTTTAAAAAGGGATTGAAAATGGGTTTAAACTGACAACATGCCACATGTCAAGTTTCAAGCTAGAGAAAATAGTCATGACTAAGTTAAATCAACTTAAAATAGAAGTTTTATAATATAAAATTGATGCTGTAGTAAATATTCTTTAGCATAACATAGGCTTTGATTAAACTCAAGGATTCAGACTGTATTGCAAATATAGGAAAGCTGATTAAGGAATTTATTAACAGTAACAGTATCTAAAAATAAATGCGATTTTTCATTTAATCAAATGTCTTGTCGTCAAATGAGACAAATATAGAATATTTCAATTAATAAAAACAATTTAAGACAATGTTATCTTAAGCATGTACCTGCTTTGAACATAATGCAAGTAAACAGAGGATTACATTTCCCTGTTTTTTTAATTTACACAGAGAGAAAAAATACACAGCTAGAGATGGCGGTGCAGTAAAATTTATTTTCACCAGAAAAGGAATGACCCATAACTCATGACTGGCAGAGTCTCCAGTGAGTTATGGAGGTCATTCTTTCATGTGAGGAAATGAATTGCATTCATTATACCTTGCCCCACGTTTATATGTTTTGTTATTAGCACACCAGATGGGATTTTAATTTTGCATTGCTTACTTGTTCATTTTTACTTTTTGAAATAAGCATCGATGTGAACTATCACTGATATTGTTATTAACTGATAAGGAAGCCCAAGCTTGATGCTCCAGCTTACTCTGGTGTGACCTCCCTAACTTGCAGGAGTGGTCTTGCTTCAGTGCTTGACTTCAGAATATTTGGGCAAGTCTGAAATACAGAAGTGTGGCTCAAAGGACCGGCCTTGTAACTGGTCAGTGTCTAAGAGGAGAGAGAAAATAACGTGCTTAGATATACAGGAACTTAGATACGCAGAAAGCTGACCCAGGAGTGAAACAACTCGTTTAAGCTGTGTTGGATTTCTGTTCCTTTGCTCACCCCAGCTGAGCCTTCTTTCCGCATTCAGTGGGAGCATGGCCAGGCCGTGAGAGGCTACCGCAGTCCAGGTTAGACATTACTGTGCTATGCTAAGTCCTACCTGAAAACACCCTAAACCAGACCTGTGGGTTTGCATTTGTGGTGCAGCTGATACTGCTGTCACAGAGAAATCGGGAACAGGGTGCAACAGCTGCACAGAGCATTGCCTGCCTGGCCACAGGAGCTGCTGACAGTCAAAGAGTTTTACCCTTTTTGCAAGTGAAAAAACAAGGGACACGCTAACTCGGGTGGTTCTGCCAAGGCAAACACAGGAAGAGCAGATCATTCACCTGAACTGAGTCTGAGTCTGCTCTCAGCCCACAGCGAAGTGGGATGGGGTGCACAGTGCACCCGATGCCACGGGCACACGCACCCAGCCCTGCACAGCCCGTTTGGCTTTTTAGCAGGAGTGTGGGCAACAGATGAGGCTGGCTTGAAAATCTCGTCAGCTCCCACGGACAGTTGCATCCCTATGCTGAGCGCTAAAAAGTCCTGAAATGAGGCTTTGAGAACCACGGCCACGGCGGGTTTTGCCGAGGCCTCGCAGGCTTGCTGGTGACTGTTGAAGCAGCAGCGGTCCGGTTTCTCCCAGCCGCGGCAGAGCTGCCGTGGAGATGCCTGGGGGAGAGCGCGCTTCCCCCGCAGAGCCGCCTGCCGAAAACCTGGCCTCGGAGCTCCACCTAGAGGTTCTCCCGGGTGAGGACTCCTCGCCCCGGGCAGCGCTGGGCGGAAATCCATGTCATTCCCGGCTGAACGGCGCTGCCAGGCTTTGCCCTTACTTCTCAGAGTAAAGACCTTGTCGCTGTTCCATAACTGGAAAACAAAACGTCAGGTTTCTAAAACTAGAAGCGGCCGATGCCCACACGTTCCCACGAGGTTGCGTTCGAGATCATCAGAAAGTGCCTGCTACAACTACCTTAATTCTGCCTGCTGAAGAGCCTCGCAGCAGCAGAAGGGGCTACCTTGCTCTCCTGGTGAATGTCTCCATTTCCTCTGTCTCACTGTGCTGTGTACAACTTTGCTACACTGCATAAGTGCTCACAGAAACAAACCCACATAGCTGGGAGGACCTAGCACCACACCAACACCTACCTGATCAGGGCTGTCATACTCTTTTTCTCACCTGACACACAAAGTTCTGCCCCAGAGACAACAGCAAACAGGACAGATGGAACCCATGCACGAGACAGTTGTGCCCTTTGATCAGGAAACAGGCCACGGTCCAACTCAAGTCCATGTAACACAGCACTGACTGTGCTGTGGGGTCTCCAGCTCCATGAATAGGGTCAAGATGCTGACCACACCAAAGAAACTGGCCAGCATGGGAACATAAATATTCAGTGATGAAAAATTAGCGAACAAATGCATGATATCCCAGATAAAGAAACACTTGCACAAATGCTAGTAAAGTGACACTTTGAGGCTCACAATAGATGTCACTGACCATTAAAACTGAACATGAATTAAAACCAGAAAAACTGAATTCTTGTTTTTATCTGGAAATAAGGTGAACCCAAACCGTAAAGTACAGCAGAAAGTCTTGTGTGCACACAGACATGTTGCTTCTCTGTTGCCATATTAACCAGAACATTGAACATCTGGGGCCACTGAGCTTTTTATCGATGCATTTACAAGAATTAACTAGCCAAACATGGATTATTTCACGCAGCGGCCTTGCTGTAGGGTAGGGAGAGAAGGCAAGTAAGAGCTGGGGTGCTTTCAGCAGAATTTACTTAGTGCTGCAAGGAGTTCCTGGCACTGATGGAGATACATTTTAACAAAACCCAGAAGTGTTACAGTGTCCAGTGGAGACGGAAGATTCACTTAGATCACTGCATGTTGGAAGTTAAAGTGTTTGAAGGAAATGCCTTCTACAACTATTTAGATGAAGCTAGACAAGCAGGTAATAAATATAAAAATAATAAATACGTGTGGGATTCTAATCTTCCTTGGCTTTGTACTTCCCAATTTAAGAGTCTGAGATAAATGTCAAATCAAAGAGTCCCAAAAGCAAGACATTTTTGTAAGATCAAGATCTGTAATAACAAGCTCACTCCAAGACTGCCATCTGTTTTCAGTCACTTTAATGTGCCTGTGATATCACTGTCACTAAAACACTATGAGGTTTTGCGAAATACTTGCTGCCTTAAGTTGAATAACCTAATTCTGCGTGCATTTCTATTGGAAATGAATGAGTATCATAACAACTAGAAAAGAAACCAAATGTTGGAAAATGTTTAGACAGGTAAAGCAATGTGGCAATAAAAGCTGTTACGGGACCGTGTCTGTAGCTGGATACTTACAGTTAACATGGCAAACATTAGCTGGCAGACGTTGAAAGCATGCCTCCAGTTGTGATACAAAACCATTCGGTAATTCTTCCTAACTGTCAAAAGCCACCTACACAGCGTCTGAAAAGTACAAATTGTATCAGGGCTACTAAATGTGTACAAATGGACAGAGCAGTGCCAAGACAAAAGCAGCAGATATCTCTGCAGCGCAGATGGTTACCTCGTAGTCGATTTTAAATTTCTGAACCATTCCAAGTTCCATGAACATCCGCAGGGCTGCAGTAATCATGGCATCCACATCAAGCGAGAAGTCATCAAAATGGATATCATCAATGCCAAGCTCTGACACCAGAGGGATGTTTGCTGCCTGAAAAAAACAGAGGGAAAGAGAAACTTCCGATTCAAAACTCGGGTCTTTTTTCCTGTGTCACTCTTACATGAGACCATCCATACATCAGTTCTGACCTGCCAATACATCCCCTGCTTGATTTGAATGCTGAGCAATAAAGGTCTTCATCTGAGGAACACAAACACGTCAAGCTAACAGAGCGGGGAAACGATGGGAAAGAGGAGAGCCTGGTATGAGCAGGAAATATGCTCACCATCCCAACTGGAGCCCATATATAGCATTTAGACTGCGAGAGCTGACCACTTTACAGCTACTGCAGTAACACAATATATTCCAATGCAAATTACAATGCTGTAATGCAAGAAACATCTGGACGGCCAGCAGCTGGGAATTTTAATTGCTACCATTCAGAAACGCAAACTAAATATACCGCTCTGCAGAATTTCTTCACCCAAATGCCTTCAGATCATAAACATACAGGTGCCCTTTGCTTTACACTGTGCACCACACATTTATAGAACCAAAGAAAGAACAATACAGAAACATCTAGCAGAAGTACTTTTCAAAATAAAATAATTTTCAACACACTGATTATGCTTTACGTCAGCACACAACAGCAAAAGTCTTACATTTTCCCTTGTCTGTGTAGCATCAGACTTTTGTTCTGTTTGTAAGAGAGGAAGGAGCTTTCCATGCACACAAATGCACGGTATGAGTGTGTAGGACTGGCTGGTGACTACAATGGCATGCACAGATGTGCCTGGGCTGGCCCAGTGGCAGCACCTGCGGGAGCCATGCAGAGGTGCTGACAACCCTCACGGGCTTGTTTGCCCTTCCTTACACCCCTTCGGACTTACTACTCATGTCCCTAGGGAGGGCAGGTGGAGGCGGCTGCATTTGCTGAAGGAGCATCTGTTCCCTGTCTCCTGCAGAGAGACAATGATGGGTCAGGCAGAAACCTCACAAAGGGGCCAGATCCAGCCCACAGGCCATGAGCCGGACGATGCTGAATTAGTTAGAATCGTGTGGGCTCAGCTGGTGTGGCACTTGCATAAAATTCCCATTTTTTTGTGCAATTGGAAGTTCACCTTCAGAGTTACAGCCTCAATGTCACCACCTTATGGCTTCCATTTTGAAAACTTATGTTTTGATATATTGTACCCTAACTACAACAAGTGATTGACATGTAAAAAGCTTTTTACACCTCGATAGTTACTTGATGCAGACATCAGGCTGGTTTAGCAATACCATGTAACAGATGATAGTGTAAACCAGCCATAAAGCAGGTATTAGCATTACAGCGTTAACTTATTTGCTCGTTAGAAAAGTCTTTTCAGTTCATCAGGCAGTAAACATCCCAGTACCACAAGAAGTCCTTGGGTGATGCCAGTGGGGTTACCTGACAGAAAATACAGCAGCCCATCGAGTGCCATCCCAGATCATAGCTGAAGAACCTCTGGAGCATGCAGGCAGAGATGTAAGCTCTGGTAACTGCAGACTTACTTTGCCTGCTAGTAGACTTAGCCAGGTTGAATAAAGTCACTATCTTTTTCTGAATAATTATTGAAACATTTGAAATACTTCTTGATGATCCCAACGCGAGTTACACCCAAGCACCCTTTCAGATCCAACTGAAAAGCTATGCATTTACTTCTGAGGTAAAGAAAGAAAATGTGGTTAGGTGTGAAACAGGAACTCTGGTCCTGAGACTGCACTGGCCAGACCTTCAGCAGTCTTACAGAAACAGTGGCTTTTTCATGATTCAGTTATTGGGCAGAGCTTTAGGCGATACCCAAGCTGCACACTAACATTTATTCTGTGAACATGCTCATTGCATAGCAAACACACTCTCTATAAAATGTCTCCAAGGGAGGAAACCCATTTGTCCATCTTGTTCCTTAGAGAAAAGTTTAAATAACAAAGGTGCTGAAACATAAGCACATGATTATAAGAAGACTAGAAATTGTTTTATTGAAACTAAAATTACAAACCTACTGCTGCATTGTCATTAACTTTGAAGTGGGCTCTGATTAAAGTTTTCATGGTTTTGTCTTAAAGGAAACCAGGTATTTTCCTTGCTATTTTTTTTACTGGAAACAAACACTTTTACCAACCTATTACAATTCAAGGGTGAACACTTGAAGCAGTTGCTCAACTACTGTTGTTTTTTCCCTTTGTCAAACAGGGAAGAAATAACAATATATCCCAAATCTATTACAAAGTGAACAACAGGGTATTAACAAAGCAAGTCAAAAACAATTTCTTCCCACGTCAGTCTGAAACTTTTAAATATTTATGAGGTTTCACATTCCTAAATTTAACAGGAGTGCCATAATCCAAAATAACTGCTGAATTAATAGCCAGGAGATAACATTTGTATAAAAGAACCATTTGCTTTACAACAGCAATAAAGGAAACAACAGAATTATGAGTGTTGAGACTAATTTGAATAATGTTAAAAAAATGATATGTTGTGGGGCTGCAGCAATATTCTGGCTGCACCTGGCATTGCTTGTCCTCAGCTTCTTATGCTGGAAATGCAGCAGTCCAGGGTTTATAGGAGAGCAGTCATTAAAGCTTCATTTTTTTAATTACAAAGATATAAAAAATATTCATAATACAGAGTATTAAAAGATATCCATCCCTGAAATTTTGCTGCACTGCAGGACAAATTCCAGTGGATTCCTTTAAATAAACAGCAATAACAACACTCTCTTCCAGGAAAACAGAGGGGATGAAAGTACCATGACAATAAGAGGAAGGGGCAGGCAATTAAAATTCAAGTTACAGTGAAATTATTTTTTAAAGCACCCCAGTGATTTAGAATCACTTAAAAGGCTTTCTTCCTTTTGAATGTTTTGACGTTCAGTTTCCCCTTTCTAAAAACAATTAAGAACATTACACTCTCAAGTCTTTTTACCCTGCGGACCAAGCAGCTTCAATGCTCTTCATCCTTGAGAAAAATTCACATGACTCATCTGTGAGTTTATGGTAAATTAGAGCCGGACGTGCCTCCTCTGGTCACATCTCCAAACCCCATGGTACTAAAGCAAAAAACTGTCTTGAAAGGAACCACGAACATCAGTTGGGCTTAACACATGGAAGGCAACCACCCTTGCCTAATAAAGTACAAGCTCAGCAGCTACCAGATTGGGGAGCAATCACTGCCTGTAGGCAGCTTGAAAAAGAGGATGCTGTGCCCCCAAAAGAGAGGATAAAGACAAGGCCTGACCCCAGACTCAGGCCTGCATAGCATGGGGTGGAGGGAAAGCTTGATGCTTATACCTTACTGCTGCTATAGCCAATTATTTCACAGTTTTATATATATATAAAGCACACTACAAAGAGGTTACATTGTTAGCATATAAGTAGGTAAGAAAGATGATATTTCATCTGGGCTGTATGTGTTCACATGTAAACACACATCAGAAAATCGGAGTATGACATGCTCACACATATGCACAGAACATTTTGCAACATTCACACTGTCAGGGCTGCAATCACAATCAATCACCACAAGCAAAAGGAAAGACTTCTGCTGCTCTTGCTGAACATGGCTCCTGGATGAGAGCGAGGTTTTACATTCAGCTTGTTAATGTTACTGCAAACTGCTTTCCTTTTAACCCTACTTTCAGTAGGGTCCAGACCCATACAACACTACCACCTTTATAATGACCAATACCGCTATTGAGAAAACATATGCAAAGCATACCATTAAATGCCTTCTTACAAATTAACTTTAATTTTCTTATAGTTTTCAATAGTACAATAACAATCCCTTGGAGATGTTTGAAAGGGAGCAAGCTTCTCATCTGGAATAACTTGTAGGTGTGACAGCTGCTATAAAGCTCCTGATAGGCGTCTTGCTATTTTAGGGCCTGGAAACACATTCCCAGTCCTTCCAAACAGGGAAGAAACTTTATGGATTCCCCTAGTGATCCACACACTTTACAAACCAAACTTCCTGTGTGAGTCTGAAGTCAAGTTTCAGTACGTGAAAGCTATACTAAACTAAAGCCCTCTCCTTCCAGCTAGTCAGACATAATTCAGTGGAGGCCAGCAGACAAGTCACATGCTGCCAGCATAAGAAATGGTCAGAGGGAGGTAACTCCTTCTGCAGGGGAAAAACTGTACTATGTCAGCAACAAGTATGAAAGAGCAATTTAAATATTTAATAATCCTCCTGTAACAGAATTTGGTTACGAGACAGTCTGGGTCAGTGGTGGAGGGAGGGTAATTTCAAGGTGGTGATTACATTTTGCCTCCTCTTGCCATAATCCTCTGATTCCATCCTTATTTCCTACAAGTTGGCAAACACTGACAGACTACTTAAAGAGTTTCTTAAACAGAAGATGCTCAGCAGCTCTAGGGTCTGATTGCAATAACTTAATTCAGCACTACATGTCATATGACAACACAGTTTTTGATCCCATTTGATGCTATGAACACAGGACAAAAATACCATCCTACAGGTTGACAGGAAAGGCTTGCCAAATTATTTTACACTGACTCTTCTATATCTGCATTTGATAATATGATAAAATGAGATGTAAGAAAACGGTTAAATTCTTCAGAAAGCATTCTTTCTCCTTGTAAAACATTCACTGCCATGGAAGCAGGCCAGCTAAATACAGAAAACACTGGACTGAAATCCTACTTTGCTGTGTCAGCTTAAACTCTCTGCACTTCAGTGTTACTGTCTGTGTGGATAAGACATCAGTCCTTATTACGCAAGGAAAGCATTTTAAACCTACAGATAAGTATATTAGTATGTCTCTATTAAAAAGAAAATAGCACATCCTGCTATTTGGTATGCTCAGCTTCTTTCTCAGGCAACTACTCTGTAACAACAACTTCCATTATTGAACAGAGTCCACTTTTTATATAGCCCTATGGACAACGACACGTGGAATGGTTAGCAAGGTTTCCTAAACAGGAAACGCTGCCAGGCTGATGGAAAAAATAACAAGAAACTTGGACATACATAACACACATAATGATATCCCTTGAAATATAAGTCCCAATGTAGCAGAAGAATGGCTAAGCAATATGGTATGCCTCAACTCCCAGGGGTACTGTTCGAGTCAGGAGTCCAGATACTGTGATTTCAATAGCAGGTCAGAATCTGACCTCATTTTTACTCTACAGTGAAACTGGAGCTTCAGACAACGTGACATACACAGAAAATAGGACTACCCTTTCAAGTATCTCTTCTCCTAGAATCTCTCTCAGAAGTTTAGGAACTGAAAAACCTTAAAGGCTGATCATCAAAACCTGCACAGAAAGCATCACAGTGGAGAATATTTAAATGTGACGCCTTCTTTCTCTCTCACTTACTCTTCTGTCAAGCCATACTGGAGATAGTGTTTTCTGATGGCAAAGATCTTTGTTTGGGAAGGGTTCTTTTCATGTATAAAGGCTTCTAAAATACCTGCCTATATTTATACCTGCAGGCATCTTTTAAAATGTATCTTTACAGTCAGTTTTTAGCCATAGTGGACAAATGTTGCACCTCTTCATAGCCATGGAAGACCAAAGCCCGTTATGTTCCAGTCTGACACATTTCTTACTCTCTCCAAAGGGGAAAGAATCCAATGCTTCAGCTCAGAGATATTTTAATGCCCAAAGCGACCTGGCTTTTAAAGGCCTCCATCTGTTACTGCAGCCTGCGGATGGCATCTCTCTGCCCTTCACAATGCTGAGTTAGGACCTCTTTTCCAACGACCAACTGCAGCAGAAGCAGGATAGCAGCATTTAAAGGGAATTTTATAATAATTACAGTAAAAGGGAGTGGAAGAGATGTAAAGTGTGCATGTGGATTCTCTGGATTTTGATTCTAATGGGTTTTTAACATGGTTTTCACAGTAGCGTAGCTGCTGCGTTCGGGAATAAAATCACCCAGAATCACAGAATCATTTAGGTTGGAAAAGAGTTCTTTCAGCCCATCCAACTCCCTGGCTCAAGCAGGGTCAAAACTCCCTCAAACTTTACTTGCCTTTCAGCAACTTTCATCAAATTCCAATTCTCTGAATGAGGTCACTATATGAAAGGATACTCAAATAGCCACAACCAGCGACAGGGGTGAGACAGGAGTGGGGCTTTGGACTCATCTGAAGGCATTTGGATGGAAATATGAGATAAGGAGACCTCATGCTGCCATATTAACATTCTTTGTCTCAGTCAGATCTATAAGGCTCCCCATTTCTCTGTGCCAGACTCTGTGAATGTTTTATTCAGCAACTGTTCAGATGTAAAAGACATCAACAATCCCTGGAACAGGTTTTATGTATTTTAAACCTCTTCAGACTAACCCAGCAGATAAGCAGAGGGCTGCAGTTGTGAAATCAAATGCCCAAACTCTGCCCAAAGTCCCACAGGAGGTGTCTGAGCCCTTTGCTGGAAAAGGTCATTTATTGCTTTAGTTAAAGTTTCACACCTGTAAACCAAAAATAACGCTGCTCTTGCATCCAGCTTCAAAAGCTGCAGCTGAAGCACGGATAGGTGGTACAGACTGCTTCATCCTCAACTGGCAAATTAACAGCATAATGTGTAATTGAGACATGAAATGTGGAACAAAGAAAGCTGCATATAGGCTTGTTTCAAAAAGCTGTATTTGGTTTGACCATTTACCAAACGTAATTACTGCTTAGGATGTCTACTGGTATTTGCTTTAATTCAAGGAGAAACTTCATGGCATTATGAAAGGTTTTTATTCTGCTCCTTCTATTAGAACAAGAAAATTAACTATTAAGCAATATATCACTGTGAAATATAGCATTTTGGAAATTTTCTTTATCATGCACTGTGGGCTTAGGACAAAAATGTAGTATTACTTTCTACTTTTTGGTATAAAGCTGTATATGTCTGGGGAAAGGATTTGTCGTCTTACGATTTTATCTTTAAAAGGGCGAGGGAATAGATGTCATTACAGCATTACACATGCTATTTCCAAAGGTAAACCCAGAATTATAGCTAAGAAGCTGAAAGTACTTTGAATGTTCCTGATCAATCAATCCTGTCTGAACATGCCACTTTCTGAAACTGGGACCTACCAAAAGGAATAATAAATTTCAGAGATAAAAATATTACATTCCAAATTTTGTTACGAACTATAATGGAAAAGACACAAAATACATTATTTATGTCGCTAAAAATCAAACCTTGATGTTAAAGTTGTTTCCTAGTACACAGTAGCAAAATATATGGCAGCCTATAAAAGGAACAAGAAATTTCTATTTTAAAAGAACAGACACATAAAATAAAAGCAATTAATGGTCTGAGCATCTATTATTCTTAAGGCCAAAGTCCATAACCACCGCAGCCTAGGACTGGAGTTTTACAGGGCATGCACATTCGACACAATGATCTCCCGAGGCGCGCAGGGGTGTGTTCAGGTCCTTTTGGCTTATGGTGATTAGGGAATAACCAGTGTGTCACATACTACAGGCTAGCAACTGTCGACTTTTTATGACCATTGGTACAGATGAGAAGCTCATACAAAAGGGTCTATTCAGTCTCCGTCCCAGAATTCTAAACAAACACAAGCAGCAAACCTAAGACAAGTATTTCTCTGTGATACAAAAGTGTCAGGCATGCAGGCTGCCATTTCCCACAACAGCCTTAGTGGGTTTTGGGAGGCAGAGAGACAGCTTTGTTGCTCCCATGAAGAGTAGAATGCAGACTGACCCCCTGATGCCTATAAATTTGGTAGCAGGAGGGAAGAGGGATACAAGGTAGCCCTCTCCTCCACAAGGCTTCCTTGGAAGGGGAGGGAAAGCTCTAGCTGCCTCCCTGAAGACTCAGAAGTGGAAAAAACTTGATCAAGAGCAGAAGGAACAGGGTCAGGGCCCTTCTCCCAGAGGATACAAGGTGAAGGAACCGTCTCTTTGGGTAGCAAACAGCCCACACCACGTCCTGTAATTCTCAGTTGGACACAAAGCACAGGAGAGCGCATTAAAGAAGCAAAGGCATCGTCAAGAGCGGACACAAAGCCAAAAAAAGAGACAATCTAACCTCAAAACCCCACCAGTGTACAGGCCAGATTACACTGCCTTCTGTCTCAGTGTACACCAGCAGCACCCCTGCACCGGCGCAATCTGAGGGACCACAGGTCGCGCGGCGATGGCACTGGGCCGTGTTCCTGCTGGCCACCTTCCTTCTGAGCACCCGCGTCAGGCTGGCGGCACAGTCACTGCCAGTGAAAGTTATGCAAATATATGAGCAGGCTACTGCTCCACTGGGGAGAAAGTCCTATTTCAGATCTGTGAGAGTGACAGCTATAGCAGAATATTGTCAGGTAGATAATAAATAATATTGAAAACACCTTCAAACATCAACATATATTTACAGAAAAGCTAGAGAGAACCTTGCAGCGATTATCCTTAAAATATGTTTTATCTTTGTCTTTTTCTCTGTAGTTTTCAGCAAGTTCTGATTGCAGGTTTAAAAGAAATCCACCCATCCTATTCTGAATCCATAAATCTCTGCCCTAGGTGCACTCAGGACTGCCCAAAAGAACATCCTCCAAAAAAAAGCTTCATCTTGCTGCAGTTTAACAAGCCAAGAGGGTTATCCTGTGTCAGGCTTCTGCAGGATGCACTGCAGAACTCCCCTCCCTCTAGCAGGACCTACATCCCCCACCGTACCCTTCATCCCACACAGCAGCAGTGGGCTCATTCTCACTCACAGCCTGGCCATGTCGTCTGAGAACAAATAAAGCATACAGATCCCGCTCCCTCTACACAAACAAGTAACAGGCACTTAAATCTTGTATTTATTTAGCTCTTTACTTACTACCAATGTCTCACTAGCTTTATAAGTTTTCCTTTAAACAAAAGGTGCTTTGAGCTGAAAGGCTGCAACAGAGCCATAAATATTTGTTTGTTGTCATTCGTGAGGTTCCTAATGAAGGTCTTATGATACACATTAACTGGCCCCTATGAAAATACCCTTATGATGTTTGCCTGATACAGCTGTTCCTTTTCTCCAACACCACACATCTGCCAAATTAATGTTTGGAATATAATGTCTTATCCTCTGCTTAGACTGTGCTGCATCAGCTGAGCAGGTACAGATCTCAGCAGTCTGTCTGCGCCACTTCATCTTAGGGGCACTGAGGATTGTCTGTGCCCAACAGAGAGCTGTGGGGTACACAGAATGCCTCATCCACCACTGACTCAGAGAGGCAGCTAATGTGACAGGCAAGAGATGGGCCAGGCAAGGAGCTGGATACAGGACCTTCTGGAGCTGCACTGCTGTGCCACGTAGCACCCAGCTCACCAAGGTCTTCCCCAGGTCACTGCCGTGGTGCTACCCACAAAGGTCTTGCCACAAGTTGCTGTGATTACGCCATTTACAACCTTTCCTTACTGCCACCCACAGCAACAAACAGATCTTCTTCAGAAAGAATCGTTTAAACTGGCATCAGTTTAACAGTAGAGTTTATGAAGACCAGAAATACAAATGGGGTTTGGTTTTGTTGGGGTGGGGTTTTCTGTGTGTCCATGAGCTGCTTGTATGCCTGGGACAAAACCTACGCCATTGCACTGGCAGCACTAAAAGCAGGGTTAGCTGAATGACGTTTAAGTGCACCAAACAGGATGCTGTATGCACAGGGAGATCACAAAGGCTCTGGAAAACACTGATATCTGATGTTCTCAGCCTTTTTGTGTGTGTTTGGAGCTGGGTGTAGCTTGTTGCAAAGCACAAGATGACAGAACACTTCACAGAAATGGCCTCATAAAATATTCAGTTTCCTGTTTTTGCCTGGGGTACGGTCTGCCCATTTTCCATACAACTGCAGCAAGAAAGAGAAGTGCTGGAGTCTATTTCTCATACAGTTAACGTGTTTACACTTTAAATTTGAAAGGCTAAAAATGCAGAACTACTGACATAATTTCTCTGTACATTTACACTGCCTGGGATTTTGCCCAGACTAAAACAAGAGACTTTTGAGAATAAAACAATAGAGGAATGCCCCCCGAGGCAGACAACGAAACAGTGTAATAAATAACCCATAGAAGGTTGTAATCACAAATATATTTTACATAATATATACTAGATACTGTTTTGCTTGGATCACATGTGTTGATACACCCCAAATATGAATTGATTTAGAAAGCAAGTGTGCATCCATCTGATTTTTCCCTCCAAATAATCCCAGAGGCCCTCTCAACATTTGTGTGTGGGAAGAGGTCTTTCAGCACAGACTGACTCTCCCCAGCTGATGCAGGAATGCAAAAAAAACAGTAATAAAAAAACCCAAATAAATTGCTGGCTATGAGATGCTGGGTGTAACATGGCTGAACCTGTGGAGATATTTCTCCCGAGTCTCTCGGTGACTCACGCAAGGAGGACACGCTGTCTGTGCTGATAAGATATTCTACTACATGCATGCACACACACGCACACACACAGACATTACCACGGTGTGAAATTGCGCTGATAGTACTTTTTTCAGGATTTTACAGTGTACCAGCACCGCTGCTAGGCAATCGGCTTACAGTGGAGCAAGGATGGCACCCAGTGGCCAAACGGATTCATCTCAGGAAAAATGTTTCCTAGCTATTTCCCATTCTGCACTTTCTGGAGTTTTAATTATAGGCAGGTTCTAGCTCTAACACAAACTCACTGGCCACGTCAACAGCTTCTAAAGGACATTGCCTTCTTCCTTTGGGGGACCATTCGCATTTCCTGTTGTAATTTGCAAAAAAAAAGCCTAAAGAAATATTGCCATTAATAATTTAAAATCAATACCAGTAAACATTTATGACAAACAACTCTTTTGCAGCCAGAACACTGTATTGAGGCAGAAATAAATAGAAGTATTTTTTCCCTTTTCTTGTGTATATGTTAGGGAAAGCAAAAGATTATTTTTCCCCCCTGGTTTTAAAAATCATTGGCACCACTACGAAACGTGTTTCATTTTAAAATTAAGATTGATAATATTAATGCAAAGTTAAAAAAAAAAAAAAAAAGCCAAATTATATTTGGTGAAAAGCAAGTTGATTTTTTTGCCAGAAAATTCCCAGTTATAACTGTCAGTCTGCTGGGGCTACAAAAAAGAATCCAAAGTGCAGACCAGTAAAGAATAATTTTAAATGTGAATCATGCCACTTTTTCTGGATTTTTTGGTAGTATTCTTTCTTCTGTGAGTTAAAATAAACAGTACAGTGGTGTTACTGGGCTAGTCTGGGTATGCAGGTCTTGGAACAGTGAGCTGTCCCCAGGGATGTCTATCGACTGTGCGGGGAACCGTTTGATCCTTATTGATAGGGAAGGAAACAT
This sequence comes from Zapornia atra, assembly GCA_013400835.1. Lineage (NCBI taxonomy): Eukaryota > Metazoa > Chordata > Aves > Gruiformes > Rallidae > Zapornia > Zapornia atra. Next base: position 82,890 of record VZTU01028802.1, on the reverse strand, counting down.
GACAAACCCACAGTGAAGAACTCCTGAAGTACCATCATTCAGTGAAGTACCCTAATTTTTTAAATTATTCTATCAAATTTAAGTGTACAAGTCTTTGCTAGATATATTTTTGTTTCTGTCTGAAAACCTTTCCAAATAAAGATTTCCAAGCCTGTCACTGACTGTGGCATGATACTTTATCATTTGACATGTCAAATTTTTCATTTTTTAAATAATTCATCAGATATTCCTCAGGCTCACATGACATTTTAAATGTATTCAATGCCTTATCACCTTTTGCATGGTCATTGACTAAATGCTGTAACTATGTAGATCTGTATTTATTCCTTCATGCTTTCCACATGACAAGAGATTCGTGTGGAGTATGATGACCTATCAAATTGAAGGACAGACAACAGGTCTGCTGGATAATAAATTATTTCACCTTCACTTGTGAGCAAAACTCCATCCTCAACAACTGCTATTTCTAGTTTGTTTTTCTAAGCATTCTCAAGTCCTGGTCCAAAACTGATTTTGGATATGAAAACAGATGCAAGAAATACAAAACTTCCCATAAAAATAACAAGAAGCAGAAGTTGAGAACAGCAAAATAGCAGCACTTTTTTTTTTTTTTAGAATGGGTAAATTAATAACCATAAGTGTTTTATTACTCCTCTGCTGAAAATTTCTGTTGTTGAAGTACCACTGTATTAGTGTGCATAATTACTAAGAAACTGAAAAACAGCCACTATTAAAGGCAATGAGTCAGTCATATTTCAAACTACTTAGAATGGGTTTTTTTAGTACTGTAAAGGAATATTAGAGCATAGCGGAAATTCTTGGAATTAAATCAATTTAAATCTATTTCAACTGTATAGAAGAAGGCTTTTTTTAAAAAAAAAAATTAGAAGGACTGCTTTTGACCATGTGTGTAATTTTGATTTTCTGTTATTGTCACTGATTGAAGTTTATTACTTTCTAAGGTATTTAACAAGGAGATTAAGGCTTTGGTCTGGCTATGAAGTAGCTGATCTTAGTAGTAGTCATTTATTATTTAATACTTCTAGCTACCGTCTGTCATTTCTCTGCAGTCAGAATATCAGTGTTGATTTTTCACATTTTTTTAATCTAGCTGTTAAGCTCCTTTCTTTTTAACCTGCAGTGTGAATGTAAATTTTGTAGTAAATTTACATTTACAATGTAAATACACTTTGCCTTTGCATATTAAAAAAAATTCCTAGAAAGTTCCTTATTAACATCTGCATTATGCCCTTGCCCTGACATAATCCAGAGACCAGAACTGATTTCTTGCTGAAAGAAGCTTGTCCCTTTCAAAAATTCATTTAATGACCTGCGCTAAACTCATAAATGAACAGAAAAAATGTCTAGGCATGGATATATGATTAAATTGTGGGCTTTATCTAGCTTCCAGGCCACAGGTTTGTTTCTTTTGCCTTAACTCACTCAAATCATATATCGCTTTTCCTCAAGAGAAAGATTTAAAAAACCCCAAACAACAGGATTTGCTTATCTCCTACACTACAAAACAAACTGGTTTTGTGCAGGTTTATCATACAAATCCAACAATCTTTCATAGTCAGAAAGAAATGCTGAAGTCTTTCACAGAGATTTCTGCCTGCTCTGTGCAGATGGGAAAGCAAAACATGAAGCCCCCTTACCCTGCTCAGATGGTACGACAGCATGAGGGCAAGGAACATGACCAGTTACAGCACCAATATTCAGAGGTGGGCAGACGAGGTGGTTGTACTCCTCCTGACTGCTATAACCCCCCTTTAAGCCTCTGTAGACCACAAAAGGGTGGCCCCTTCAGACAGTGGCTCCATGCCTGAGCCTCATCAGGTTAAATTCCTCCTTGTAAACCTTTGCTCCATGATATCCTGGGAAATTCATATGCCACCTGCTCTGGAGGCAAGAAAACATTTTACTCTGGGAGCTCCATGTATTCACCTGGACATAACACATGTGGTCACTTTAAAAATACAAGAGGAAACCTTTCAGTGACCTTTTGCAACAATTTAATCTCATCTTGATTTACTACAAAGCCAGTAAATTTCAATGCTAAAATGTCAATAAAACTGTCTAAACTTTTGAAAGCAAATTCAGAATTCCCATTAGCTTTTAAAATTAACTATCCCTAGAATTAGTGCAGATACTGTAGTACAACACTAGTCTAGTAGGACAGCTCCAAAAATAATTCGTGAACACGTGCCTTTCTTGCCTCTGACATACTGAAGTCATCCCACTTTATTTCTGATAAAATGCCTCATGGAAGAAATACAAACAAAACCCCTTCATGTTTTTCCACAAACTGTCATATTGCTCTTTTATATGCCTCAGTCTTAGTAAAACCCATCAATCACACTGGAACGGGTTTCATGACAGTAGCAGTACCTGTGTGAGAAGGGCTGCTGTACTACAAGTGTACCTGAGAACCACAGGTCCTGGCAATGAGACGAGGAGCTGAAGAGTAGCTTAGCAGGACAACCCAGAAATGCTTCTGGGGCAGGTGGTTGAGAAAGGAAAAGAACAAACTTGTACTTAAACAAACAACACAGCAAACCTGGGACTTTCCACCAAACCCTGGTATCCGCAATTTCTGAGATTAGTGACAGTAATGAGCAAGTCAAAGCACATTTCTTTGCATTTTAAACTCAGAAGGCATAGTCCCTTTCCTGTGTGATATAAAGGAATGCAAAGAACATAATTCCCTATTTTTTTTCAATCAGTGCAGTTGGAAGGCATTGATTAATAACATAATCATAAACTGTATTGTGTCAGACCAAAGGTACTTTCAAGCCCCATATTGTAGCTTCATGAGTGACCGAGAGCAGGGAAGAGTGTTAGAACTGAGGTGCACGCCTCTCCACATCAGTGGGCTGCACCTTGGAGATTTCCGGAGCCAGAGATGACTATCTCCATACAACAGTCCTCATTTGACTTTTCCTTCTGTTAACTCATCATTTTTAACTCATTAGTGTCTGTGGTGATAGGGCACATAGTTTAGCTATAATGTTTGATGAAGAGAGATCTTTAGTCCAATCAAAACCTGTAACCTGATAATTTAATTTGACGCCCCTGAGCCTTGTAGGAGAAAGAAACAACCATGAACAATCTTTCCCTACTCCTCCCTGCCAGTCCTTCTCCGCACTGAAACTGAAAAAACATTTAGGTTTATATATCTTTGAACTACAGAGCACTACCCTGATGTCAACAGATGACAGCCTTACATTTCAGAAATATTTTATTTTTAATCATTATTTATTATTTTTAATAATTTTCAGTGTATGCAGCATGCTTCTGACTACTTGTTTCCATGACAACTGAAGACACAGGCACATGTAAAAGAGTATGAAATAATGTAATACAATAAAGACCTCAGTTTCATGAATTATGGAACTCTTAACACTGTGCTTTAGGTCATCTTACGTGGGCAGTGCATGAGGAAAAAACCAACGTTTTACATCTTGTGACCACATGCACTTTTCAAAAGGGAGGAAGGGAACACAGCTCAATACTATACTTAAGCTCTGTTTATCCTCAAGGTTTCTCATTTTTCCCCATTGTTGCTATTCTCAGTGGAACCTGAGCAGCTGGAATAGCACTGGGGAAAAGAGTGGTGCCAGCGCAGACCCTCCTGTGCCAAGCAGAGAGAAAGGAGTCCAAGAGTCTGTTTACTAGTTTTGGGAGACAATCTGAAAAAACAATTAAGCACGTGAGTAACATCACACAGTTACTGTAGACCTGTAGGGCTCTAAAGAGCCGTATGTGTTTCATCATATGTACAGCTGGGAATACGGCTCAGAATCCTGACTTTGCAGTGTGATCACATGCCTTCAGTCCCTGGTAAACCCGTGCTACCAGACAGATTGAAACAGCAGCACCATCAATACAGAAAAGCCTCATCTTCTAGCTATACGTACTTAAATGCCAATATTTCATAAATGCTCCAAAACAGAAAGGCCAGCTTGCTTCTCTGAAATTTAATTACCAAGGAAGACTGTAATGTAATTATTATAAACCACCACAAATGATTTAATTACCAGAACACAGACGTAACTAAAATAGTTCTAAATTGAAAGATGGCGCCACAGCAGAGAATAGCGTAGCCTAGGAATGCTTTCCCAGTCCTTGCGAAGATTGGAGATAAAACTAATACATAGAGTTCAATTTTTCACTGTGCTGCCCACTGTTAAGCATTTAAGGGTGGGTATAAAACTCTAACAGCATAGAACAGGAACAACAAATTCGTTTTATGTCATACATGTAACATACTCTGAGTATCAAATTCACTTAAATCTGTCACCTTTCATGATTCAACTGTTTACATTATCATGTACAGTAGCAGTATTAAAAGTTGTTTCCTTTTTTTGGTTCAACTCTTTCCATCATTATTTAAATGTCTGTGTTTTTAAGAGACACAAAAGCCTCTCTATGTACAGGTAGGTCGTAACTAGCCATACCTCTGGCTACTGAATTGAGAAATACAGGAATTGTTATTCATGCTACATTCTGAATCGAAGATTGTGTAAAGCAGGTGATACATTATTTTCTGTTGTGCAGCTCTCTTGTGTGCTGTTTGACCTAAAAAAGGGAATCTCTCACAGGGCTATAAATAATTCATCATAGTCATTAAATATTGATCTGGCTTATACCATTCACAGCTGCACAATTAGGTTAGCTTTTTAAAAACAGCTCCGTGTATATTACCCATAATAGGACAGTGTTTACATATTCTCTTTGGAAACTATATTAGCTAAAATTAAAGGTGATGTGCATTTGTGGGATTGCTTGCTAAGTCACAGGACTTGTTTGTTACTGTCTTAGAAGTCAGTAACTCTTGCTATAAATATCCTGTCCTGGACACAATTCTGCATGTTTTACTGAGGTATCTTGGCTTTCTATATTTGTCTGAAAGGCAACTATTTTTAGGCCTGGAGAGCCTGCATTTCCATGAGAAGAAACCTGTCACTGCAGGACAACACTACAGGATAGCATCAATCCTAAATTAATCAGACTTCACTAGTCTTACATTGTTCTGTTCCAATAATACAAATGCCTACAGCTAAACACTAGATCTAGTACATCACAGAAATAATGGATTTCTCTTTTAGATCTCTTCAAGAGAAAACAGAACTGAGTTGTCGCAGTTAAAAACCACACCCATTTCTAACTTCTTAAAACATAAAATTAATATTGATGCAGATATGATTCATTGGTGCATTACTTTAGCTTATCCTGCCAAGATTCAGTTTGAATTTAGTGTAGTTATGAAGATGCAAGTGAGCAGAAGCACTGCGATAAATCAGTCTCAATACTTCAGACAGACATTATCAGATATGTAAGGAATGTTTGCACTCACAGTGGACTTTTTTTTGGTTTATTTTTAAGCCATCAAATTTAAATCATTCACAAAAACCACATCCTCTTTCTTAGAACCTGAAAGTACAGTGCATATTCCAAATAAAGGAATAATGGTAGATAGCCCTTGATTAATTACAATTAATAATTCATTCTGATTCAATTGTCTGTTACTGAAACTCTATCAAATTAAACTTCCTTGTGCTCTTCCCCATTTAATAATTGCCAGGAAAAAGGACCCATTTTACACTGTGTGCCAACTCAGATTTTCATTTAGTGTACATTTTAAACTGGCATAAAGAGAGGACTGTATCTTGATCTTATATTTTAACTTTGTCAGAGATCTTGTATCAGGAAACTCAATACAAAAGACCAAATAAGAATGAAACGAATGAATAAATAGATGGCAGAGGAAACATTCCTATGCAATTTTAAAAACGCCAAACAATGCTGAAGACAGCAACGTCCTGCTGAAATCACTGTCAAGCCTCCCGTTACCTTCCCCCATGACAGATTATCACTTACAGAGACTGAGGGATTTGCTCAGGCTCTGAATCCAGACCTCTGCAGTTCCATGTGTGTCTAACTAGGGAGCTCAGTGCCCTCTCTCAACAAGCTTGCTGGGTTAAGGGCATGGATTTTCCACTCTGCCTGGGCATGGGCAGCAGAGCGAGCCAGTGGTTCCACTCAGGTCAGCAGAGCTGCACCCGCCTACGCTGTGTCTGAGCCTCACGCTGGCCTCCTGAGAAATGTCTGCTGCTAGCGTAAGTGCTAATGAATCCAAACAGCTTTAATGCAAATAATGAGAAGGACTGGTGGCATGAATTTTTACAGTAGTGATTAACATAATTAGACTCTCTTCTGGAAAAAACCCCCACATCCATTCATTAATAGAACGTTTTCCAATCGTGTAAGCATTTTTAAACTTGGCTTTCAGTATTTTATCAGTGAAAGCTATATTCCAATAACACTAGATGTGTAATCCCTTCAAAAAAATGGAAACCCCCTGATTCAATGTGAATCTACCTTGGTGCTTTGTTTTTAGACAGTTGCAGGAATCAGATATGGAATAGTTCAACTGCACGACATAGTCCATTATCATACACTTATGTGTTGTTGTTCCATACCATGAACTTCCCTCTATTCTCCAGCTCCACAACCAGTGGATACTCTGTGCTTTTTCCCATCCTAGCATCAGAAGAAAGGTATTTAATGTCTGAAGGGTTTCTTACTCAGCTAAGGGTTTTGTTCTGTTAATTCTAAGATGGGATTAGTAGCTACAGAAATGAATATTACTTATTTTACAGAACCTGCTCACAATGACTACGTTTAATTCTTAAAAAGATCCCATAGTTACTTGTGAAGGTGTACATTTACAAAGGTATCCAGTAAAACGACAAAATTATTGGCAAAAGTTCAAGTTAAAAAAAAAATCAACTTTAACTAGCTTTTCTAGGCTTTCTGTGATGCAATAAAACTAATTCACTGTTAAAAGTCAGAGGAAAGGATAAACTTCATGTACATTTGCAATTTTTCTCTCTGTATCAGAATATTCTTGAAATCTTAGGTGAACAAAAATGACTGGAAAAGCATTTTATTAAGACTATAAAGAAGTAAGCAGACTAAAGATGGAAATAAACAACTTGGAAGTAAGAGGAATAATATGTAATTATTTCCAAGCTGTTGGCATCCAGCTACAGTATGTTTGGGGTAATATGTTGAATAGTTAGTCAGCTCCAAAGTCATCAATTACAGTTAGGTCCCATGTCAGTCAAGAGCCAGCAATGAACTACTGACATTACTCACATTTAGATGTTTCTGTCATGTGTGTTTGTTCCTGTTCTGACTGAACCAGAACATTGGGTAAATCGTAACACACATTTCCTCTGACACCTGCCAGTAAATCACTGAAGGGAGAGGGGAGTTTTAGCTCCACACACCCCCAGAGGGAGGAGTTGTTTATTAGCCAGTCAAGTCTAGAAGATGACCCTAATATAACATAGGGCTTATACAAAATATAACAATATAATGAACAGAGAAAGGAGCAGTGATTTCAGGGTAGGATGCCCCAGGAGACCGCAGCAGGAGACCGGCTGCCAGAGCTCTGCAAGGGGGGAGATGGGAACAATTTCATCCCATGGATGGATGGTCCTCTCTGGGGATGAGCTGTCTGTTGAAGGCCCACAAGACTCACTGCTCCTCTCTGGGTTTTGGTTGGTTTGTTTACAACCAGTGGTGTAAGGCATTAACAAAGACTGCCCGGCACTCATTTTGTCAGGAATTGAAAGCATGACGACTGGATACAGGAAAGGGAAATTTTTTCCTGAAAAAGTATCTCAGCTTAGTTTAAACCCAGCTTGGTTATATTCCTCCTTTTCTCATCTACGTTCCTTATAAAATTTTATCTATCTGGGTTAGTAATGAATAAATGCTTTTCATTTCCCATTACCTTATCATTAACCATTAAACAGATAGTTACATGCCTTCAAGGTAAATGGATAATGACAAGACATTCCTTTCTTGGAGACTGGCAAATCTATTAATGAAGACACCTGGGAAAAGAAGTGGAATAGCTCTTTATCACACTAGTATCTAAATCCAAAGGAGTAACACAGCAGGTTTTTATTTCAACTATGCCGCTCATAATGGAGAATTGCCTTTCAATGGCTGACAGCAACAAAGTAGTATAGCCCTCTGGTATGTAGAAAGATGATGTTTGAATTGTGACAGACACAGAAGCTATATTGCAGGTGCTTATTCGAAGGTAAACTAAGATACAAACCAAAATAAATTAAAATAAAATTACGGGCTCTTTATTATCCCTTGCTATTCTCCTCTCAGCGCTCAGTGTTCTTTTCTGCCAAATGTAAGATACATCTTCTTAAGCCACAAAAGTGTTTTCTGCTGGCTACAGTGCTAGAATTATCTGACAAACCCTATCACTAAAGCAGCTTTGGAGTGCTGGCAGTGATGATGAAGCAAGGTTGAGTTCTCCCTACTCTCTACTGCTTGGCCAGGCAGGATTCAGTGAGAGCACAAAAGTATTCATCCCTAGCAATGCTGTCCTCAGCACACATCGCTTTACAGTTCTGCCCAGGGTGTTTACAGAAGTTAGAAGAGGATTTCTCACCTTCATGTCCCGCCTTCCGAGTCCATACAGAGTCTTGATAGTGAATGCTCTGCTTTTTTAGAAACACAGGAGAACTTCCACACTATATACACATAAAGTCTTAAGTTGCACTCATCTTCACTTGTCTCTTACTCATCTCCCATGGTTCTGTGACTTCCCTATGATGGTTCTTGCTGAGGCAGCCACCAAACCCACTCTGACGTGCAGTTATACCACACCCAGCTGGTGCTGGGACAATGGCATTTTGCCTCTGTGGACCCATCACTGCAGCTCTCAATCCTTTGAAAGATTTGTTCTCCTTACCTGCCTAACACGTAATAACACAACCTTTGTAGATCACTGTTAATGATGATTTTCTGCTTTTGATGTAAAACTATTCTCTCAGATAATTTACATCCACTTTAATTTGCTATTATATTTTCAGAAATAGCTAAAAACTTAAATCCTTACCTTAAATTTATCAACTTCTGCCTTTGAACATGTTGCATGATAAGATAACACCTGGCCCAGAACAAAAGATAAAAAAAATTTTAGTAGACTTGACAAGTAGAAATAATAGGGTTCTGTACTGCAGTCTAATCAATGATGTTTAAAACAAATTTAATTAATATTTATGCATGGTAATTCAGTTCTGAATGTCAGCATATAATAACTAATTGCAGGTTATCAGATATACACTTGGCATTTATGTTGCAGGGAATTTTACAGGGAATCATGGACAGTAAGTAATTTAATATTATAAGCATTCCTACATTGTTCTCCTAGAGTTCTACAATTAAAAAAGAAAGAGTTTAATGTAAAAATAACAGTAGATTTATAGACTTTAAATAATGCCCTTTGCTATACTGTAAAGCTTTAATGCCTTTGCTAGTGGCACATCACTGCATGCAAATTAGCACCTCTATGCTATGCCTGACATGCTCTTCAACACCATTCAGGAGATGAAAACATCAGATATAATGCACAAAGGTACCATACACCTCTGCCTGTTACCTGTCAGCATGCAGACACTTACATGATGTACATCACATCCTCATGTGATAATACTAACATTGAACAAGCACTCGAGAAGGTTCAAGAGCCATCCTGTGTGTCAGACCCACCAAGGTCTGACTGCAGCACCGGGCCATGAGGGAGCTCACAAGCCAGAGCACTCCTAGCAAGGATAGGTCCTTCTCACCACACAGCAACACCCCATCTGCTTATGTGCTAAAACTTTGATATATATTTCTCATTTTGAAATGGTTTTAAACTGTGAACGTCCCTGTTATTCATATCAATACCTAAACTCTATCTCAAATGCCCTTGGCTTGCAATACCTTGTGGCAATAAGTCCCAAGATGTATTTACTCATATCAATTTTAGAGGTGTCATCTTTTACAGTAACAGGAAATCATTCCTGCACTATAAAAGAATAAATAACAAACACCAATTTACTTGTTCTGTCCCATGTTTTACTTTTTATAACTATACATCATCTCCTTCCTCAAATAGTATTGATTTTTCTGTCTAACCGTGTCATAGATTCTCTCAGAAATCTGTAAAATTACTAAAATTATGTTTTCTGCTATGACAGATTACACTCAATACCAAAATTCTCATCAGGCTTCTCCTGTATCTGCATTCATTATATCCTTCAAGATTTTTAGAGTCTTCCTTAGTATTGATTATTCTGATCTTTTAATCATTTGCAAATTTTGCATCCTCAATATATCAAATAGTATTTATCCTGGTTTTGACCATATGGCATCCTACTGTCAACCTTTCTCCATTATTTATTTACATTTTAGTCTTCTGTTTATTAGCCAGTCTTATGAGAATACCATTCAAAAAACTGCATCTGTATACCTGGATAAGAATTTTATTATGCTATATATCAAATTGATTTATTTTACATCTGATATCAATGTCATTTTCAAATGCCACTCATTGCCATCCCAGCTAAATACATAAATACTAATGAAGTATTCTATCACTGATGCATTCAGAGCCCTTCAGCATATACCATTCTTTTGTTCAATACTTTTCTGCTGTATCTTCAATCAGTTTATACAAATATTATCATGAGTTGTAGCTCATTTATAGAGAGAATTACTCTCCACTGAAGCATAGCGGCCATTTATTAACCCCATAATCTACATTCAAGTTATATGGCTGATAGTCTTTTTTAGATCAAAAGAAAAGCAGCTGTTATTTTAAACAAAAAAATTACATTTCCTTGATTTCAGTAGTAAATAACAAGCTTCTATGTTAACTTTCATCCCTCTGTTTATGACTGTGGCATCTGGAATCGCCTGTTCTTCTTGCCAAGAGTAGCGTTCTTCTAAGGTGTAATGCTTCAAAAATACTTGGGGTATGTGAATGCTTATAGTAATTCATGACTATAATATGTAAAGAATAAGGAATCTTACAGGAGGCCTGAAAGGGCAAGTTTTATAACTTCTCTTCCCTAAGTGAATACGTGTTCAGGAATAACAAAAAGTCATCTCTTAGGCTTAGAATGTTTTCTAACACAAGCAGTCCTACTGGCTCCAGAACGCCTATGTGCTTTACAGGATAGATACGTACATGGCCATTGCCAACTGAAAAGCGAAGGAAAAAAACCCCCATAGAAATCCTGTTTGGTTTGATTTTTGTTTTAATACAGAGAAACTTATATCTCAATCAGGCCCATGCTTTTTTTTTATTTTTATGGTTCTTACTGTAATCGTGAGTACTGCATAAACTCAAAGGAGTTACACAGTTAAGGAGCACACATCAAGGATAGCCACATAATTTTCTTCTCTTACCACATGTGAAATATAAACCAGTACTGAAATCTTAGCGACATGATCCTTTCATCAGAGGAATACTTTAGGATTAGTCTTGCATTATGGTTTTTAAAAGATCTTAGTTTTCGTTCAATCCAAACCATTCTGAATTATTGTTTTAGTAGGAATAACAGAAATTTGCAAAGCTATCCTCAAAACTCCAAGCTTTGTTCTCACCAAGATTATTTTTAATATGGTGTTTTAAAATCTCCAGAATATTATATAGAGAATAGTGCTTTATTGTTGAATCACCTGATAAAAGTTTGAATAATCATAGCAATCATATTTTAAAAATATTTTGGTTTAGAGTTTCTTTTACAAGAGCTGGTAGATATCATTCTCCATGAATGGGGTGTGTGTGCACGCACAGGAAGAGAAGTTCCTATAAAGGCAATAGACAAAAAAAAGAGAAAACTCGCCATCCATTTAGCTACTCTATATGTATTTTATAGAAAGACATGAGGGGTTGGAATGCTAGGACCTTGCATTATGTATTGGCCTTGACGCACAGCAGAGCTCTGAGCTGCCAGCCATCCTGCTTTGACCTTATTCTAGCAAGAATATATCTGATAAGGCTTCAGCTGACGTTACTAAAAAACCCCTGTGGTGATGACCACTTTTTTCAAAGTTCTCCTATTCACAGTGTGTTTCACTTAAACACTTCTACAACACTAAAAAAACAAGCTATCCAAAACACCAAATTCTAAGGAATTTGCAGTTACTGATGGGCAAGAAAATACAAATAACATCTAGGTTATTTCCTAGAATTACATCTGTAAGAAATTAGATTCTCCATCATCCCTGTCCCCTTTTCTAATGTAAAAAACATAGGCAACAAATGAGATATCTATATTCAAAATTACTTAAACTGCTCATGAGCTCCACAGCTTCCCTTCAGCATTACCTTAATAAGGCACTACTCTAAGGTGCAGAGAGATATATGAAAATGACGCTAATTACAATAAATTCAGAAGCAATATGTTCCTTTACATACTTATAAACAATAAAAGGTTTTGTAGAGGTGCACATACATCAAGAGCCACAGACTGTTTTGCCCAAGATTTCTTCACTTGGTCGTACATAATTGTGTTGTTGATGCCCAGGCCACAAAAAATAACAAAAGCCTAGAATTAAAAAAGAGAAAAAAAAGAAAATAAAGTCAATTGCAATTAATTTATAAAACAAACACAAAGGTGAATGCTGGCTTAATCATGAAAAGGAATTGCATGGAAATACTAGGAATAATCACGCTTAAACAGGTTATCTTGAGAATGCTGGTAACTCACTGGCCTCAGCAAGATGAGAAGATCAGATGCAAGAAAATGGTTTTAATTAGGATGCAACCTTATCAAGTGAGGAGTTCTGAGAATTAACGTCAGACCCCCTCCCTAGAGCAGCTGAAGCAACATTACTCAGAAATACCAAATCCTCCTGAAAAATTATGTTACAGCTATAAAATCAAATGCCTCTTACTTCAAACAGTCGCTGATCAGCATCGTCAAAAGGTTTCCCATCAAGCCTGTTCAACACTTGGGCTACCCCTTTAGAAAGAATTAATATGAATTATAATCTCCATTCATTAATTCACAATGTAAAGTTGGTAAGATTTAAAATGCATCTTTCAAACCAAAAAGCCAAACTGCAAATATTAATTCTGAAAAATCACCAAACAGATATAAAGATGTCAAAGTCTGTTTATTTTGATACTAGGACTCAGTGTATTACTTTCAACTGTTGTTCTTTACTCTCAAAGTATAATATTGCAAATATAAAAGTCACTTGCAGAACTTTTCACTAAAGGTTAAAGTTCACTTTGGGAAAGATCTTGAGCATTTGGCCAATAGCAATCGTGGAAGGTGTCTTATCAATTTGAAGTTACTAATATAATTTGTTCAATCAGTACTTTCATTCCTAAAATCCTAGTTGGTTTAGCATCACCTGGGTATTTAAGTCCTTTTTTCCTCACGACTGGTCCATACATTTATCAAACCAATGAAAAAAAAAAAAAGAAGTAATTTTCTTAAACTAATTGAAAAAGTGTTCAAAGCTCTTGGCTCTAGCTGAACTAATACTGAGTTCAAACCTACTGGAACAAACCATTCCTATTTCATTTAGCTGCAATATGCCCTTAGAAAAATACTGTAAGAGCTATCAGCTGTCAAGGGTTCAGTTTTTTTCTACTCCTTTAAGTAATACCTACTTCACAACAAACTATGAGCCCTATCTTTAAAAGGCTCAATTCCCACATCACCTCTGTTGAATAAACTTAAAGATTCTGGTCCTGCATGACACCAAGGGCCTTCAGCAACACACTAGTGATCTTGACTCTTGTTGACAGCCACAACACACAGGGATCTAAGTCTTGCCCTGTTGGATTAAATTGCTATCGCTTTAACTTGATTTCTTTTGTGGAAAGTTAGAGGAATCTGGCACTATTATTTACAATTGGCACTCCTTTTTGTGCCAAACCCAGGAAATAATGCAGGGCCAATTGCAGGTCTATCAAAGCTGAGAAGCATCCCATCAAACAAGCAATAAAACCCTGTCATGTCCTGATCCAGCACACACCACTGCCACAGGCAACTCTGACAGCTGCACAGCCTCTCTGGTAAGTCTTCCCTGGCTATGTGGTTTATCATTAAAGAGGGAAATGACCACTTTGCTGGACTTCAGAAACAGTTGCCTAAGTTGTGTACAATAACAGGGGACTCAAGAAATGCATCAAAGCGTATCAAACATTTTTCACTAATATTGTTAGAATTTCTGTTCTCATCTGATTAGCCTTCAAGTGTCAGTACAATATAACAGTGATACAATGGGAAAGCTGAAAAAGTCCATACAGTATCCAAGTCAAAACATCCCTTCTTGGATACTTAGCATGCATCCTAGGTACCGTAACTTCTTAACAATATTCAGCTGGGAAAAAGAAGAAAAAGGAACATAGAATTAAAAATACAGAATTAAATTTCCATTAGCACAAAAATGGTGCAGCTATAAGGAAGGTCTTACCGATTATTTGGTGGTTGCTATTCCATATAGGAACACACAGTACAGACCTTATATGAAAGCCGGAAATCTGGTCAGCCTAAAACGTAGCAATGAGAGCTTCCATTAGTGGTAGGTACCATTTGTAGGCTTCTGCATTCTAGTAATAGAAACGTCAAGGACTGAGCTTACATTTACAAATGTCATTCCATATAGATCAGCTCTCAGAAAAAAGAAATCCTGCTGAAAGCTCATTCACAGTAAGATTAACCAAAAGTCGCAATTAATATAAAATATTAATATAAAAACTGTCAACCCTTTCCTGCTGCAAAACATTGCCAACTTTGCCATAGAAAGCTTACACTGTTTGACTTTGATTTGGAATTAAAGACAAACTGCAATCAAGACAATTCCTGCACTACTTACACTGGTGGATTATTAGAGACAACCTCCGTTTATTCTCTAGGGTCATTGCTGCAAAATCTAAAGAACATATTATTTCAAAAAAGATGAGGGGAAAAAGGATGGGATGAGCCCACTCAAGAGAATGGGAGATGTTCTCTTACTAAAACTGCCAGTGCTACAGGCAGTCTGTAATAGCAGAAAAGTAAAAGACCAGCAGGAATTCATATACTGGAGGCAGGATGGGATTGCTGTGATCTCCTGGCTACCAAAAGATGCACCTCAGCTTTTACTAGAGTACTGCTTATTTGTACATACTCAAAACTCATCACTGAAATCAGTGTGGAGTGCCAGCTAACATCTGTGCCCCGGTGGATATCTTAAAATGAACTCAATGAAAATACTTTGGTGTTCAATTCTCAGTGACCGAGTTGAAAATTTACCATCAACACTTGAAAATGACAGTTAGTGTTCTGGGAGAAAAAAAGAGAACGCTTTTAATAGAAGCAGAGAACAGAATATCTGTTTGTAACTACAAATGTATGCTTGAGTCTAAGTCATAAGGGATAAAGTATTCTTATTACACTTGACTGTCTGTAGAAATAACTGACTGTAACAACTTAAGTTAAGAATTAAATTTTCATAGGACCCCACCAACAAAAAAGTTGGCTCTTTGTATTGTTTTCTTTTTCTCTATATAAATTGGGCAATGGCTCTACCTTGAAAAGGACTAAGTATGAAACAAATAAGAGACAGCTGAATTATTCAGGACATGTTATATTTAAAGTACAACTGCAAACATATCAAGGATTGGCATGCTTTATTTTGGCATATCTCTTTGGCCTCAGGCATTAAACCAGAAATAGACCCCAGGCATTAATGGTACTTTCTGAAATTCTGAACAAATTAGCATCAACACAGTTTTCTTGTACACTTTTACAGCAGGCTCCTTTTATTTTTCTTGTTTTGAAAATTTCTGCTGGTTTGAGAGATAATCCCTTTATGGACACATGGAATAAAACTGGAAACAAGCAAACCCTCAGCATGAAACACTTCCAAGCACACTTAACTGTGGTAATATATTTTGGCAAGCTTTCTGACCAAGGCTGCCCACCAGTTAATGTGCTGCCCAACTGCTGGCCCAGTCCCCTGTAGTAATACTGCTTGACTGGACAGAATTCAGTGAAGGTTTTGTTCTTCCATAGGCCTCATTTATTTAGGTGTTAAGCACACAGTTTGATCTGTATCTACATCTTCCCAACAGAAGCTGGAATTAATACCTTAGGATAGATAAACAACTTTTATTAGGAGTGATACATATCTTAGAGTAATAACTAATCCAGTGTGTATATTTTATTTGTGCATATTTAAAGGTTAGTTGGCTAAGTTCGACCACAAACAACATTTGTCTCTCTAGACACCAGTTCTGTTTTCATTCTATGTGTACGGTCCCAGTCACCCCAACAGCTAAGAACGATGGGGCTGCTAACACTGAACACTACCAGAAGAATTTCAGCAATAAAAATCAGCCATCACTTATAAGACATCACTTATAAATAGAAAAAAAATTAATCATGGATAAACAAAGTAACTACCTACAGCCATACACCGATTCAGTTATGAACTAGCCCTAACCCTGTGTTTACTGTATAAAGCCATGTCAACATCAGCACATCAGGAGGAGGATATACTTGTTATAAAAAGAATTCAAAATAAATATTCACACTTTACAGTGTTTCAAAATTGTATTATATTAGTTGCAATGACAAAAGTGAGATGTATATTTAAGTTTCTAAAAATCTCTTACTTCAGCATCAAAGCGAGGATCCTGATAGGCATCGCTGATGTTCACTGGGAGACCCGTGGAAGCTACAAGTTCAGCAATGCTATTATTTATTAGCCAGTCAGAATAAGATGATGATTTCTCCACGCTGTCTTTGAAACTTTCAAAAGGTGTAACAAGGGAAGAAAAGGATACAGTTAACATTGCTTGAAAATCAAAAATGTCTTACAGGAATATTTGTAGGAACAGCAGAACCATTCACAGAAAGGATGCACAGTAAAATGCTTGGAAGACTTAATCAAAGTGAATGCATTGATTTTCTGGAGACAATTCAACTAAGTCACTCATTTGAAAGAAAACTCAATATTCTTAAAATACTGTAAGTAAAGATAATAGTAATGATTTCCACAAATAAATCAAAGTGTATCAACTTTCATTTGAGATAAGAATTTTGAGTGATTGTAATACATGTTATGTGTGTACTTTAACAGGAACATCTACAGAAATATAATGTTTTTTGAGCTAAGTAGAAAACTCACATTTATAATTTAAAAATGTATTTCAGGACATCAATACTTGAGAAGCAAAAAATCTTTACAGATAAGAATCTAATTTCAAACACATAGCTCCCAGTTCATACCTTAAAAATCTGGATGATATTATCATTATAATGTAAGACCCTTTAAATCAGAACTGGATTATGGGTGTCAGGCATCAAGCAGCAAATGAATTCAAGTAAAAGAAACAAGATAAAATTCAGGAAGAAGTTTTAAAAGTATATTCTACTATGTTGTCTCCATTCCTAGCAAGCGCTTTACAACCTACACCCTGGAAGAGAGGCACTCAACTTTCACTAGGAGGAAATATCAGTGCTTAATTCTGATGCAAATTACAGCCAGCTGGTTCTCTCTCCATTCTCAGCAGTTCAGAACACTCAGAAGCTACTCTAAAAATCACAAGCAATAATTTTCTCCAAACTGTGGAAAGCTGTGAGTGATTCCTGCTGGACTGATGCAGGCAGCTGCATGCTACCATCTCCCCACCTTGCCCACGGATTAGCAGGAGCACCGCAGGCCAGGCAGCAGAGTAGTGCTGCCCGCTCCCCTTATGCAGCTGCTTGTCTCGCTATCTTCCCCAAAGCCTCCATGACAAGGATGGCAAGAAGTCCAGTAGGGAAGTGGTACAGCCAAAATCACAGGTACCTTCAATCCTCTCTGAACAGTGACAGGAACCCTTCCCACTCCTAGGACTGCAAGAGCAGAAAGATTCCTTATGAAGCATGAAAATACTGCAGGGAATGAGATGATACCTGAGTGTACATCAGCATTCCAGGGACAGAGTATCAGGGATTTCAGCACTTTCTGTCAGCCCAATCTGGAGAGAGCAAAGGTATTTTCTCCCACCAACCCAAACTCTGGCTCAGGCAGCTGACCTTCTCACTGCCACTGGTTCTCAGGTTAGAAAGCTGTAATCATCAGTTACATCATCTGCCAAGGTGACTACTGTTGTGCAGGAAAGCCAGCTTATAGCACCTGCCCTCGGGCTCATCAGAATACATCAGAACATAACCCTCAAGGCTTCTGAGATTTATGTAACAATTATTCAAAGGGAGAGAAAATTTAGGAGACTTGGCAAACCTGTACTTCAAGAACAAAATGACTGGCAAAAAAGGAGAATGTCGGTGTGCCATTATGGATAATAAAGAAACTTGATGATGGTGTGTGCTGGAAAATTGCAAACTGAACAGATAAATGCAAGTGTGCTCTTGCGAGGCACCTCTTTACAACCAACAGCAAAGAAAAATGAGGTGAATATTCATTATAATATTAGTGGACTGAACAGGTGAACTGCTATTAGCCAGATGTAAGAATGGCAAAAGAAAAGCCAGTTTCTTCTAAACCTGCATGAGAAAGTATGTTAGGACATGAAAAGTTGTATTGTCCTTAGAGCATCTCTCTCTTTCAGATAAAACTTACAAGTAAAACTGTTCTCCCTATTTGGATTAACGCTAAAATTTCAAATAAAGAATATTTATCTTCACTGGTGTGATGATGAAGAAACTCATCTTGCCATTGTTTGTTTGTTTCACATGAAACTTCTCCTGACTTCACATCAGTAAAGGCTGCAGAACGTAGAATGAAAAGGGCAAAACTCACTAGAAAAAATGCTCAAATGTCAAGGGCTCGCGGCATTGTTCAGTATCCTAAATAACCTTTCTTTTCCTTCTGTAGTGCCAATAACTCAAGCTGTGCCTGTGCTAGATCCAAATGTGACATCATATCTGCCAGTCTAACCTTGGTCTTTGTAAAATCAGCTTCACTCTCCACTGGATCAAGAATTAAAGAAAAAGCAATAAACGTTCATATTATGATGCATAGAAATACACCTTTATAAATCTTATAATGACTAGCTACCAGGTTGCATGTGCTTATTCATATTGTGTCAGACTAAAGTTAAAATAATCTTGACTACATGCAGAGCAGGCTACTACAAATTGCTTTTTGGTAACATGCTAATATAACTATGGTAACAAGAAATGAGCCAGCTTGGTTATCTTGACACCACTCTGCATTGTTTTGACTAATCTGGCTACAGATCAAGTTTGAGAAAAACAGGAATAACAACCACATCCTTTGATTCATACTCCTGTCCCTGAACAAAAGGAATGTATTTTCACCAATTTAATTGACCTAGGAAAGACCAACCACTACTCCAAAGCTTTGTCAAAAGCAGTAGCTTGTGATTCCCAGATGAATCAACACATTACTTATTCATATATAAACCTTCCTATTTTTTATCTCCTGTTTTACTTTTCCACTTGTGTCACCATTCCCATCTCACTTCTGCATGGAAGAGATGCAGATTCTACCTGTCTGTGTGGTCTTGGACTCTGCTGTCAGCTCAAACATCTTAAAAATAATACTACCCATTTTAGGAACGCTGCAAGATCCATGAAGAGCGTTAAGAATTACGATCTGTTGGAATCTGGAACACAATGTGCACATTCAGCTTAATGAAGCGGTAGCTTCTCACCACAATGGAGGTGAAAGAATAAAGCATGAAAGAAGGCAAATTACCCCAAAATATTTTTAAATGCCCCTTAAGGTGCTTAAATGCGGCCAAGCAAAAAGCAACCTTCAAATTTGCTAAGCTCTGAATAGCAAGTTGGACAGGAAGTTTATAGCAGCCACTTGACATGGAAAATTCTAATTCAGAATCAGTATGAATTGATTTGCATAAAATGTGTGCTATAATCACTGAGTTTGGGCCCTGATAGATGGGAGAAACCTTTTCACAATAGCCCTGAACCTTCATCCACTTGTTTGGTATGTAGGGTATTTTATGTGAACTGTTACTAGTTGTATTATCTTGTTGGAATTAATAGAGTAAACCCATGTGGACAAAAGACTCTTTCTATTACTACTTATAATTAGCCCTTTGTCAATGTTTAAATATGGATCCTACTAAACAAAACATATACTTGTAATTTGGACTGTGCTCCCAAACAAGATTTAGTCACAGGAACACAGATTCGAGGAAATACATGTTTTAGGCTTTCCAACTTGACAACAAGAGGAGGAATAAAATTGCACTGGAAACCTTTCAACACAATGCTAAGGAGGCATCCTGTAAGAGATCAACTATCTAAAATAGTTTTGTAACCTTTATTTCAGTAATAACTA
This sequence comes from Zapornia atra, assembly GCA_013400835.1. Classification (NCBI taxonomy): domain Eukaryota; kingdom Metazoa; phylum Chordata; class Aves; order Gruiformes; family Rallidae; genus Zapornia; species Zapornia atra. The sequence goes on along the minus strand of VZTU01028802.1, from coordinate 62,739 downwards.
TGCAAAGCAACACTTGTATGTTCTCCAGAAGTTCTGCAATAAAAAGTTACCTGTTATTTCCTGGTTTCATCTCTGTGGCACTGACACAATGTTAGTGCATAAACACACACACACACACATATAGAGGCATGAATAAATATATGTTTCCTCAAGCAAGCCTCCATTTGAAGCAAGCAGGAGTCTTGTCTGAGAAAAACTGTAGGCTCACACTCTTCAAATCTACTCAAAATTCCATAAGAAAATAAAACCATGATCAAGCATATTTAAAACTATGTGAAAAAATAATCTATTACCACAGAAGACAGGACACTAACCTGTTGTCAGTATCAGCACTGCATTTTGGAGATAACAACTCAAAAGACTTGGTAAATTTCACCACCTGTCACAAAAAAGTAACTTAAAATTGTTACTAGGATAAATAAATTTGTGAGAAAACAGTAATATAAGGTTCTTATATTTAAACCATATTTTTATCACATGGTCTTAGAATAAAAATTCAATCTGCATTCCCCCAGTGTTCAATATACACACTGTGCACAGTTCACAACATAAAATCAAATTATATCTTTAGATTCCTTCATTAAACTATTTTCTGCAACAGTATATGCTTCCCTTCAAAGGCCTTTGGAACATGAATTATGGAGCTTTATTCAAAATGTCACTTTTAATATGTAGGAAAAGAAACAGACTCATTTTCACTAATTTCAACCAATTTTCCTTGTACATATGTGCCAGCAGCACGTAAGTGAAGCTTTAAGGGTGCCTAATGTGACAGACAACACAGATAATGTTTTGGATGCTAGCATGAGTCTCCATCTCCCACTTTGGCTCTGTATGGTAAAAGGTTTTCATGTGATGCACAATGACAGCTATTTGGACGTGGCTTAACATTGAGTTACTTTACAGAGATCTGTTTTGATATATATCTTAACCCTCAAAAATAGGTGAATATCAGGAAAGTAACTGTTTCGCCACTCATAAAAATGACCAAGTGGGTGGCAAGATGCTATTCTCCTACTTCAAATTAACCTAAGATTTATGAGTTTTTAGAAAAAGTTTATGCTTAGCTGTCCACATTTCAGAATTTGGTCTAGAGGAATGAGAACTCATTGTCTGTGGTTTAGAGAAAACCCTTCTGTGCTCAAAGGTAGAAATATTGCTAAGAGTAGAGAAATCAAATGAACAATGCCACCCACAGCCTACTACTAACACAATGTACAATTTTTTTTTCCACAGAATAGTATTATACTTGCAAACGTAGTGGCATTTCATTAGAATGTAGTAGAACTGTACCTTGTAATTATAAAATCAATGTGGGGGGTCTAGAAAAAGAAAACAAACTAGAAACATTACCATTCTATAACGGAGAATGTATAAATGAGATACAACCCTTGATCTTGCTTTTATGAAAGCTTGTGTAATTTAGGGCATACTCCACTGAAAATACTTCATTTCCATTAGTTTAAATGAAGTGAAGATCATATCTTTCCTCCAGGAAAGACAATAATTTTTTTTCTGCCATACACACAAACTTGTGATTCTGTCTCTGGTAATCATTTAGACTTGTCACAACCCAGCAACAAATAATCAATTACAGAGTCAGTGAATCCAAATATACTTGGATAGAAAAGAGAATTAGTAGCAACACTTTTACCCTTCAACTACTTCTCAAATCAGTAGAAAGGAGGATATTTTGCGTTGAATAGACTGAAAACACTGAAGGAAGCTACCAATATAAAGGCTGTCACTTATTTTAATACTAATAACAACAGTCATAAAAATGTTAAACATTTTCAAAGATGCTGTCATACCCCACAAATGGCATTGCTCTTGACAAATATTTTCATATAGCTTAGGCCTATCTGTTCACTTAACAGAGCCCTGCAATGAAACAACTATTCTTTGGGCAACTGGGTAGAGCAATTGCAAAAGCAGAAGATGCTTCAGTAATGCTGAAAGTTCTGTTTTCACTTCATCTACTTAATGCAAAAGCTTCTTCCTGTCACAAGAACAAATATGTGACTATCTAGACATTTGTGTCTTTTCCAATGGATTTTCTGTTACCTCAGGGAAAACCTACTGGGTCAAATTGACAAGAGGCCTTACATTTCACAGAATTTTCATCATTTTGGAACTAAGACTGGTTTTCACTATTTATTTTGCAGAGAGACTTGATGAAATGTGCAAACATGGCTGCCCCTAAACATACCCCTGCCAAAAGCTAGAGCGAGTGGAAAACTTGCAAGAAGGAACAAACACCATGGAGCAGCGGCCACCAAAGGTAGCTGAAAAACTCCCTGTGTTGCGGTTTCAGCCCTTACTCTCTGTGATGCGTTCTTTCACATTACAAATACTGGTTTTCACCAAAAAACATGTGTGAGGCAAGTTCCGAAGCTGACTACTGTGAAGACAGTGATTAGATTGCCATAAAGCCCACTGAGCTGCTGAATACACAGGATGAGTCAGTTAGAGTCTTGATGAGGTTATTTTTATCTGTCATTTCTGATGGACCGGTAGTTTGATTACAGATGTGGCATGTTGCATATTAGAATAAAAAACTATAAGTATTTCAGTTTGATACAGTTAACTATAATAGATGCAAAATTATGAAGACTGTACAGGTATCAACAGAAATGTTTGGTTTATTGGAATGCATGCAGAAAAGGTTTGAAAAATGAACATTAAAACTTTGGTTGATGATGAAGCTGTTTCTGGTTCTGAAACCTCTTGAAAGCACCGCCCATCTGATAAGTCATTAGCCTGAAAATATTAGCGAGGTCATACATTCCAGGTAAATGTAAATGAAGTTACAGGCAGGATTTTTCTTTCCTTCTATACCAGAAAAGAAGGAAACTGAGCAAATAAATATTTTATAACAAATCAGGTAATTTTTAAAGCTGACCAAAGGAGCACCGTCCTTCTTAGTTAAACTGTTCTAACTGCTCTATAACAAGCAAAAATTCCATCACACAGACAACTGAGAATCAGCTGGATCACACCACTGATCACACCGTCAGCAACTTACAGACATCCCATTAAATGCCTTCAATTGACAAAAAGAAACTATAAATGTATCTTCCAGTTTCCATTTGAAAAACTGGCTATACTGGTTTCAGCTGGGATAGTGTTAATTTTCTTCATAGTAGCTTGTATGGTGGCATGTTTTAAATTTGTGATGAAGAGAGCATTGATACCACAAGGTTGTTTTCATTATTGCTTATACAGTGTCAAGGCCTTGTCTGTTTCTAACTCTGCGTGGTCACTAAATAGTCTGGAGTTTACACAGTAGGCTGGGAGCCGACACAGCTGGGACAGCTGTCCCCAGCTGACCAGACTGACTATACCAACTATACTGTATGATGTCACACTCAGCAATGAAAGCTGCAGGAAAGCGCGGTGACTTTCAGAGTCATGGCATTTGTCTTCCCAAATGCAAGTTCCATGTGACGGAAGCCTGCTTTCCTGGGAATGACAGAACACCTGCCTACCAATGGGAAGTATTTCTTACTTTGCTTTCCTTGTGCACACAGGTTTTGCTTTACCTAGTGAACTGCTTTTATCTCAACTCAAAAGTTTTAACACTTTTACCCTTCCAATTCCCTTCCCCATTCCACTGTGGTGGAGAAATGACTTGATAGCTGTGTGGGGCTTAGCTGCCTACTGGGGTTATAAAGTGGTGTTGATAAAGATTCAACCTGTATGTAACTTACACTTCAGAATGATGTGCTGGAGGAATACTTGCTATCCTCTACTTACCTATGTTATCAAACAATTTCACCATGATGAAAGCAGCTGCTGCATTACTCAAGTATTAAGCTTTTTCCAGAATGTGCAGTCATACTTACGGGCGACTCGATATCTTCCAGCAGCAGGACTGAACACCGCTCACACTTCAGCAGAGTCTGGGCCCGATGCATAATTTTCTTGACAATTTTCTCTAAGTCTGTTTGCTCTTCAAAGAGGTCATTCACTACTTCCAGTAAAGCCTGCATTCAAGGACAGAAAACTCTTGTTTTGGTTGTAGAATTAATACATACATGGAGCATTGCAACAGAGGCATAATCTCTAGGATTGACTTTAATATGAGTGACCCATTGAAATCTTCATTTAAATAACATTCTTCATAATTATGGCAACAGAATTGGGGTTGGGGGGTCTAAAGAAAGAAAGAACTTAAGTATTTCTTAGCTCACAACTGGGTACAATCCAATTCCTAGCAAACAATGGGAATCTTTGAAACTATTTCACTGTGGTCCAAATATGAAACAATGGCTGTAAAGCAGCTCTCCAAGTACACGGTATGGATTGAGTTACTTGATTTGCTATATTGAATTTGCTGGTGAATTTAAGCTCCATTTTGTTAATTTATTACCCATTTTGCAGGTTCAAAGCTGGAAAGTAAAAACCACATTAATACTTCCATATTTCAATATCATTCTGATCCAGTCTTTATAACAACATGTCTGTAAAACAAAGTTAAGATGAAGACCTTCCCATCTCATTTCACCATCTTTAAAAAGAATAGGCCATGCTCTTTCTTACCATGCATCCAAAGAAGAGTGCTTTTTCCTTTATGCTGGTTTAGGGTGCTGACGTTCAAGAACAGACATATAGGTGAACATACAAACGTTGGTGGTCTCAGCTCTCCTAATGCAGTGGTCATCAGCAAAATGGTGGTCACAGTCACTGGAAATTGCCACCCTTGGTGTCCAGTTTAATGGGTGTGTCCCTCTTGTGTTACTTGCCAACTAATTTCAACCATAGATGAGGCAAAGCTTAAGACCACCAAGGGGTCAGAAATGGAATTAAGTACAGACCACTATATTGCTGTCGAATAGCAATGGTCTTTGTTATGCCTTGTGTGGCTTAAGTGGAAATAAGAAACAAAGAGTCTGTAGCTCTAATCAAATTTCCTGATGTGTCCAACCACCAGAATGTGCCATATTCTAATGAAGAATGAGAATGTCCCTAATACTTTTTTGCTGCATGCCTCCCTCAGATTAAACGCTGACTCCTCAAAGTCTGTCATTGTCCCTTGCAGGCTGGGAATCTGCAACAAATTTTAAGTCTCTGTGTAGTCAAATGATTATTTTGAACATCAACAAAAAATGTTTAGAAAAAAAAATGGGTTTTTTTTCCCTAAGTCTTGTCCACATCTCCACCCCACAGTGTAATGGTCTGTAGTCAGACCTGGACAGAAGACAAGGTCAGATCCTTCATGACCCTTAAGCATATACCATTAGAAAGGGATATTTTTAATTTTCAAAGTAGTGGAAAGTATCAGTTTCCATACATGGAAAACACTGAAATCCTAAGTACACAATTGTCAGTGTTCATTATACAGACCTATCCCACTGTAGTTTCCCCTGTTTTGTGAAGCAAGAGTAGGTTCACCACCACCAGTGGCAGTTTTCCTGAGGCTGTGGAGCTGTGATGCATTATAACAAAAGTATCATTCCCCATCATTGCAGGCAAGGTGATTAAAAAAAAAAAAGCAGCCAACGATTATTAAAAAAATTAAATCAAAACTGCCACTTTATTTTTTAAAAACCATGAAGCCCTCTCTGAGAAGAAAATGTCATGTGAACTCAGCATTATATTCACTGCTTTGGAGTCTCTGGTCCCAACTCATGCAATCATGAGTAACATGAGTAACATGAGTATCTATGCAGACACATGCTGACAAAACCCTTCGGATACAGGGTTTTTTCTTGCTTACTTTTATAAAGATATATCCACATTATTTGCACATGAATTGAATATTATAAATTCAGGATGGCAAAGGTTTGATATTACTGGAATTTAATGAGAGTTTGAATCTCTGCCAAAGTAACAGGGTTTGTGTTGCAAATGCAATTGTTTCAGCACTATGAAACACAGAACTGACATCAGGCAACAACAGCCACCGCCACGAGTGTACTTCCCTCCCACACTCTCTGCTTGCTGCCTCAGTCAAGACAGTCTGTTGAAAAGTGCATTTCTTAAAAATAAAACATAGTTAAAACTGTCTGCTTAGCAAAGACATATATGTAAGCTGGAACCTGAAGGAACAGAAGATGAAGGTTCAACACTGGTCCAATATACATTTTTCCTTACCCTGCTTCTGTCATATTCCTTCCTTGAAGCTGCAAACAGCTGGGCATTGGATATGGCAATCCCACAGAATGGGAGATACATCTGCATCACCTAGTATCAAAAGAAGCTTCCAGTCATTAGCTGCAATTAGACACTCATGTTACTAGCAAAACAACCAAACCCTAAGTGACATGTCCCAGGAGGGTCTCAGCTCACTCTTGAGCAGAACACTAAACACAACCATCACAGGCAAGGCACATAAATTGGATGGAATGGAGATTGAATACTTAGGAAAGAACAAATCCATTTCAGTTCAGAGGTCCAAGTAGTGAGGGTCCTCTTTAACTTGTCTGGAAAACTGCAGATTCTCAAGGATATAAAATGTCTGCTGTAGACTAAATTAAATTACTGTAGACATTACAGCTTCCCTAGAAAAAGTCTTATTTATTTTTCTGGATTGCTCATTTGCTCTAAGCTCATGAAGCAATGTTGAGTCCCATTCCTGCTGGTTTCTAGATGATGCAGATTTTGGAAATACCAGCAGTGTGGAGCACAGCACATTGATCCAAAACTATTGGAAAGGTCATTGTCTTCTCAATGAAGGCAAAAAAAAAAAAGAGGAAAAGTTAGAGAACATGCTTCAGAAACTGGGCCTTAATGCATCACCATACATTAAGAAAGACTGGACGGGAGAGACTGGGAAAATATTTTGAGGTGCACAAGATGACTGTAGGCTGGCTGTGCAATGAATAAACTTAGGCTAGTCAAATACTTGAACACATGAAGGCACTTTCACAAAGATGACAATGTATCCAGGTACAGTAACATTAGCACTTTTAAGCTACATACTGATAACAAGTCTGGAACATACTGACACTGCTGTGTGGTTCCCAAGCTTAGGTCTGTGGCATTAAGTACCTTTTATAGGTGCCAAGTAGCCTTAGTGTTTGCAAAGCCAGTGAGAGTCGGTACACTCTGCTGTTTACAGAGCCACAGGAAGACTGCAGCAGCTAATCTTTCTTCTCCCAGGGCTGTCAACTGGGACATACACTGTAAGCAATCCTTCCTCTGACAAGTTTTGGCATCAAGCAAACAGCATTTGTCTTTGAAATTCCATTTAATTAGAGAATTACTGCTAACCCAGGGAAGCAGGCTATTGAGAGGATTTGAGGAAAAAAACCAAATGAGGTTTGTAAGCACACAGAAGAACCAAAAGAGCAGCACTGCTGTTCTACTTTATCTTCCTTAAATGCTCCATTGGTTACATATCTACTGTCCTGGTAGCTGACTGGGGCTAAACCACAACATCTACTTAGTCTGTGTTTGTGTAATGATGAATTTTCAAAAAGGATCTCCAGATCTTATGAATTTTCCAGCTGCCATTCTGTCAGAATAACTGCAGATTTTAAGGATGCAGACAAATCCACTACACTGCTAATTTGCAAACACTTTGGTCCTCTTCCTCTCATGGCTCTCTCTAAAGGAAAATGACATACTTTAGACTCTACAAACACTCATCTTTTTGGAGAGGCAGTAATTAAACTAGCCAACTATCACATCAGATCTGCAAGAAACATCACATAAAATGAAAAATAAAGTCAGACTCTAAGAAATAGAGGTTAGTTTTTTATAAAAATTCTTATAACAATTCACTGAGATAATTTTGTGTATTTCATTTTGCATTTTATTTCCAAAATGAAACAACCCCCTATTTTTTTTCTTGCAGTAGTACTATATACCACAGCCAAGCAAGACGTACAGAGCAGAAAAATTTTAACCTGTGAAAAATCTGATCTTCAGTGCAATTATGAATATCATAGTGAAACCGGATACATTTTTACTTAAAAATAAGTAAATATTAGTATTTATCACCTTCACATTGGAACCTCTACTACCAAAAGTAATGTGACTCTGTGGCAATGGGAAGCACACAAGAAGTTTATTGACCTTCAGCAATCCCAAAACCAGCTAGCAAAGATGTCTTTTTTACCAAGAAGAAAATATGATTTTGCAGTACTGAAAAACACTGCTCTGTGGAACCCAAATTCTGAGGCACTGACTCTATATAGAAATTAACATCCATAAAACACTGGTTTATGAAATGTCAAGAGTCTGGAAAGCTGCTGAATTATATAATTCTTTTCAGCACTCAAACTAATTGTGTAAGGTGCCTTGCAACTAAGAAAGAGACACCAAGCTGTTTAAGACAATCAGTAGAGGAAATTAATAAATGTGCACAGCTATGGAGAGGAAAAAAAAGCAAAAAAGAACTGTAAGGTAGAGAGGGACCACCTGTGATATCAGATAAATCAATTTATGGCAAATTCTAATACAGCACTAAATAAACAAAGAATAAAGACATTTCTAATGCCAGCTGAATTTCAGATAAGATTTTTTAAACAAAGATTGCAGAATGAAGTAGAAAGCAGTTACCAGAGATTTCGCATTATGAACTTAAATCTGCAGCACTCAAGACTGTTTTACAAGCACCTTCAACATGTTGATGTCATGGCTGTTGACATAATATTCAACTCTTCTCTGTCTGAGCTATATACTGTAAGGAGCTGGTGGTGTTGTGCTAGATTCACTTCAGGGATTTTCCCTCCAAAAAACAACACAAAGAATTGGGGAAATTTCGCATAGCCCATGAGCTGGGCATACCTTTTTTTCCTCCTTTCAATTCACAAATACATAATTACTAATCCTCTGGTGCCTCATTGAACCATAATGCACTATAATTCTATTTCCATTCCTGCTCATTACTACTGTTGCTCCATAAATAGAAGGATGCAACATATAATGAGCCTAAAGATCCGTCCATATTTTACTATCTTCATTCTCCAGCATAGATAAGCTTCAGTAATACAATACTGACTTGGTAAGAGCAGATAAATTGAGCAGAAGACAAAATTGTTTTGAAAGGACAGAGTATTAAAAGGTTGGTCAGAGAGACACAGTTAAACATTACGGGTACAGGAAGTGACACAGATAAATGACACGGTTATTTCAATTTGCCTTGGTGAGGCAGGATCTTGTTATAAGGAGCTGTTTCTTTTCTCTGTCTGTTCTCCCTGTCCTCCCAAACAGGCCAGGATAGCTTGAACCTACCAGCTAACATCTGTACATGTTTCCCAAACAGTTTTGTTACATGGTGAAGAGAACCTGATGCTGAAACTTGTAAAGGAACCACTGACACCTGAGCCAATGGTTGAGCATGTTTCCATTACATCAGTGCATAAAATACCGGTGTGAAACTCATGGAAAAACACCTCAGATAACTTTCTGAAGGATATAAAATAATGTCTCTTTGCTAGACTGAAGGCCAGTTAAAAAATACAATTTTGAATCAAAACAGAGTATTTCTCAAAGAAAATTTCCTTCCATAACTGTTTTGAACTAATGACAGGAAAAGAGCCTGCAGATTTATTAAATGAAGCAATTTCCTAAGAAAGCTAATAGGCAGAATATAAAAAGATCAAAAATATAGCTTTAACAGTTATACCTCATTAATTTATTTTGGCAAATAAGATTAGTTGTAATGATTCATCACAATGCTTTGTGACATATTAACAAATCAGTAAAGATGTAATAGCATATTTTATAAAAATGGTTTTCAGTCTGAACACTGAGATAATCTAATGAACCTGCAGAGATGTTGGAAGAGACTACTAATTTTTTTTGTGCAAACTATAAGGCATTCGGATACAATAACTGGGGGTTAACAAGATTATATGGCAAATTACTTGAGCATTCGGTGCCCAGGTAACCTGACCCAGCATCTCATAACTATCCTTCCAGCAAGTACCACATCCTTGGGTAGAAGCTTCACAAATTCACAGTGGCATACAAAAGCCAAAAAGCTGTGCTCACAAACTGTTCAGTATTTTATCAGGGCAGGAAACCCTCTATGAAAGGAAGATGAAGTAATGAGCACTGGTTCAACATCTCATCCTCTTCATTTCTAAATTCTATTATTTTGTTATTGGGTTATTTTATGTTAGGAGTATTAAAACACAATTACCAAGGGAATGAACAAGATAAATACTGGAAGCTTTAATATTCAATTATACAACCACTTACGTTTTCAGCTAGGTCCTGAAGATGACTTATCTTTTCTGCAAAACTACATCAGTAAGAACAATTAACTGCCCTGGCCATAGTTACTTCAACCTTCCTACAGAAGGAAATATTCTCATTGCTTTAGTATTTCCACACATCTCCAAACTTGTATGCCCAAAGTTATACCTTTAAATCCACAGTAAGAACTGAAGCAGTATTTTGATATTTGGGAGTACAAAGCATTCCCAAATCCTGCACTATTAACTGCAAGGACAAGAAAACTGCTATCTGTGCTTCATTCATTGTGGGGGTTTTTTTTAAGTCATCAGTCCTGAAATCCAGATAAAGTACAGTAGTTCTCCCTCAGAATTTCAGAGGACATTCCTCCACGTGTTTCCTTTCCATAAACACTAGTTTATAGGCCAAAAGTTCTATACCTAGCTGCACAGTTTGGGCACATCAGCATTTGGACACTGATGCTACAGCAAGACAATGTCTTGAGATGGGACACTCATTTTCCTTTTATCTGGCTTTTCATAGATACTGAGACATAGAATATGTTAAATTAATATGATACTTAGCACCATTCCTCTGAACTGCTTGAAATAAGTTAAGGGTTCCTCTCATGATATGAGCTTGGGTTTCACAATAACTGCATACATGATATAAATTTTTTTTACCATCAGAAACAAGCATGAGACACTTGGCCAAGCTCTTTCTGATGATGCCCATCCTCAAGACTTACCACCTCATTGCACAGCCTGGGGACAACTGTCCTTACAGAACCTGCAAATCCGTCCCTTGCTGCCCAAGAAAATCCCTTGCTGGCTGCTACATTAGAAGTTCAAAAGAAGGCTATTTCTACAGTAGGGCATCTCATGGGAAATAAGTTTTGAGATTGTTCTCTTCACTAGAAGGTGGTATAAAAGCCTTTAGTTTCCTAGCCTCAGTGTTGTTCTACCCTCATGAATAGCACAAACTCCACACCAGCCACAAAACTGTACAAATGATTACCTTTCTTACCCTATTTAGGGTCTGAGAACGTCTGCTCCTATCTGCAGACGTGTCTTTTGCTTACTTTGTTTTAAATGACAGGTAATGATACAGACAACGAAGCTGCACACATGTAGACCTGCAATGCAGAGAGTTGCTAGCTAATCATGTAAACCAGCCAGTGCTGCAATGGCAGCACAGTGCACCAGTAAAATGCTAGCTTCACGCTTGCTGGCTGGAAAGCAGCCCTGAGTTCAGCTCAGCTAAATGCAATGACATTTACCCTGCCTCCCCCGCATGCGGTTTTGCCTGCACGAAGCATCCTCAGAGAGCACCCGCTGCCGTAGCTTCTGACATATATAGTCTAAACCCATGGTTTCTGACAAACTCCAAGCATCCCCCTGCTTGTGGTCACAAAAGAAAAAAATTTTGATGTCTGATGGAAGAAAGAAGCTTCTCAGTAAGGCTTGTGTACCCAATCTGGCACAAACTCCAGCTTAAGCTCTCAAAAAGTGCTTGTCTGGTTCAACTGTTCTCTTTAGTGGCCACAGGGGCCACTTCTCTTTATGTAGCTTGCTTGGTAAGCCTGTGGGGGAAGGGTGCTAGGTACAGGCTTCCTAGAAAGGAAAAAAATGTCCTTCAAAGTAAATGTTTTGCTATAGTTTAAAATTATAAATGCTTTGTGGACATACTTAAAACTAAGTCAGGGAAGCCAGCTGCCCTTTGAAACACCTCCTTAAGTGTTAAAAAATAGGTTCAGAGAATGAAATATTCCACTGAATTCTGAAAATGATAAACCAAAGTCAATTGCAAAATGGTTAATGCAGAAGCACTCATCCAAACTCCATTACCTTCTGCCACCTGTGCAGCATCTGGCTGTTCATGCCTCTGATAAAATCTGACCATCACCTGGGTTTGCAATTCTCAAATATTTTCCCAAATTATCTTTCCACCCCAAACATGGACAGAATAACTGCCAGGTACACACACCCCATGAATTACAGGCATAGAAATAGGGTGCATCATTTTTGCTTATATCAGTGAGCCAGCAGAAGCTCCTGGGCCAATTTTCTACTGCTTTTGGCCTTTTTTTGTTGTTGGTTGTTTGTTTCCATTTACATGTGGTTATTATTTATGCAGTACCATAAAAAGCTCCCTACTCCTCACAAACATAGGGCAGCATCTCTGTCCTATAAAGCTATCTAACTACAGAAGATTTGATGTCTATAAACAGCCTTAAAAGGACCACAGGAGCATTTCTTCAGCACCGACTCTGTGCTTGGCTGCCTGATATAATTACTGGCGCACATTCAAACTAGATATCTGCGTCACCAGACAGATTACAACACACATCTCCTGTAGGAGCAGACTTATTACAGTTTTAAAACCTGAATTCTATGTAGGTCACTGTCCTCACAAGCTGTGGTGCTGGGAGACTACTGCATGCAGGACCAGGGGGCAGGAATGGGCAGGAGTGCAGCTTAAACGGGTTCAGCCTCCGACCTTTTTCTGGGCCCCTACTGCTCCCCCTCCAGCTGTGACAGCACAAACCCCATCTTCTCTCCTTTCTGCTGTGCACCTAAGACCTTTAAATTGGGACAAATGAACACACTGAATTTAATTTACAATAAATACGCTTGTAAAACTCTTTATATAGTCAGAATTATACGCATCTACTAATCCCATTTCATTTTTCTGGCAGATATTTGGAGGTTTCTTGCCCCAGTCACTTTACAGCCCAACATTATTCATATCTGCCATCACTAGCAGGAGGTGAAGTCCCAAAAAAATCTAAACAAGTTACAATGAATTATTCTGTCATACAGACAAAAACATTGGCAGGGGCTATTAAACCTATTTTTAGCAATATTCTATACGACATATTTAAACATTTTAACATTGCATTAAATTTAGCACTTTGTATAAAGTGGGAAGGACAATAAATTGACTGTAAATTTCCACAGGGCACATCATTTTCAGTGCTATTGCTCCAAATAAATCTGAAATACAAAAACATTTCTACTAAAGATGAGAAAGCTAAAAATAATTTAAATATATGTAAAATGGCTATTATTCTTGGATCCAATCTTCAGACCTGATACATGCAAAAACCTGGCTATTTTCACAGGAAATTTCTCCTTATTTTACACACACCTGATTTAGTGATGCCCAGCAAACACTTCAAATTGCCACTCAGTTATTCAACATGTGATACTAAGCCAAGATTTCTAGCAGGGAAAGTGGGAGCAAGGGGAGGAGAAAAATTACAGAAGGAACAACAGTAGTTATATTACAATTAGAACCCTTCAGTAGGGTTAGCACTGAAGGACGAAGAGCAGTGACACAAGGAGAATCACCGTGCTAGGGTAAGCACCTGTAGGCCCAATGCCTGGCATTCATCCCTTAGCCCTGAAGGTTCAGCAAACGCATACCAAGCTTGAAAGTGGGAAGAAGTCACCTTGCAGGCAGCCTGATTGAGGTCTCCAAGGTTAAAGAAATATGATTAAACCAGTAAACCAATATACATCTATACTCTAAGCAAGCTGAAAAGCCATGGACACTCCTCACTGCAAGGGCTACTGAGGACTCTCAAATCTGGAAAGTGGAGGTACACACCTTGTCTACGTGACTACCTGCAGTTAGAAGGGCATTAAATTAACTTGACCGTTATGAATGACATTTCTTTATCAAGTTTAGTGTTTCCACCCATTGGTTTTGAAAGTTGGCAGGGCACGATACTTTGTAGCAAAGCCTTACAGAGAAGTGCTAGGCAGCTTTTATTAGTTCCTCTGAAATAACGTGAATGAGCAGCACCATGAAAGGTCACAGATGTCCTCAAAACCACAACTCCTACCCACACTGATTAACTTTCTTTCCTTCAAAGGCTGCACCTCAGTCCTCTTTGATGCACCAAATTATATCATTGTCTTAATAAAAGTGAGAGGGTTCATAGAGGACATTTTACCTGTGCAAAGTTTTCCAGAGAGACCAAGGGGGACTGTTAGTGCCTGGCTGCTCCCTCTCTAGTTTGAAGATGACTCACTAGAGGCCAGTCCCCAGGCAAGGGAGCCCGCAGCCATTGTGTAAGGCAGGCAGTTCTGCAGTGCCTGAAATCTCAGTATATCAGAGCACTTTGGCAGTCCATGAGTGACGTTTTACACCAGAAATATCACATCACAGTTTGTTTTCTAGAGACAGCAAAACTGAGCCACACAGAATGATTAACTGATTTATCTGATGGGAGGAAGAAGGAGATGAAGAAAAATTTTGTCAGAATTTTGGAAAATCTCCTGATTGCCATTGTGTCTGAATCCCAGTAGACCCAGCCTGCCCAAAGACAGCCTTATAAAAGCTTTATAAATATCACTGCATGAGATGGGAAGATCTCAGTAGAGTGAGAGCAGTGAGGACTGATACTATCAATGCTTAAAAAACCACAAATAAACAAATAAAACACCTAAAAACCCCCAGGGTTGCAGATCAGAACTTTCAGTTGGCATAGGAGAATTCATACACATCACTTCAAAGTTGCTTTTTCCTACAACACAACTGCAGACCTCAGTTTTACAGTTTCAAACTGCACCCCATGTCTGGCAGAAACTACCCATAACAACTGATCATAACTGAATGGTATTAAAGAATAAATTCTGTATGCATCCACACATTGAGAATAATATAGTCAAAGCACAATTCTACTTACAACTCAGTTACTGACTCCTAATTCTTGCCACTTATGAGAACTAGATTAATTGACATACTTCTTGCTCCACTCTAAGTATTACAGCAGACAAACAGAAAACTATTTCTACTAATTCTTGGCTTATCCATAACTGAATATTTTCTTTCACTTTCTTTACAAATTAAGTTTTGTCTTTAAAGCCAGAGCAAATGCACAGAATCAGAATCACAGACTGGTTGAGGTTGGCAGGGACCTTTGGAGGCCATCTCATCCATCCCCCTCCCAAGCAGGGCCATCTATAGCCAGTTGCCCAGGACCATGTCTAGACAGCTTTTGAATGTCTTCAAGGACAAAGACGTCGCATCTCCCCACAACCTGTGCCAGTGTTCAGTTGCTCTCACAAAAATGTGTTCTGATGTTCAGAGAATTTCCTGTGTTTAAGTTTATGCACATTGCCTCTTGTCCTGTCACTGGGCAGCACTGAAAAGAGCCTTGCTACGTCCTCTTTGCAACATCCTACCACCTAGTTATACACTTTGATGAAATCCCCCATGACAGTTCTCTGCTGAACAGTCCCAGAGCCCTCAGCATTCCCTCATAGGAAAGATGCTCCAGTACCTTTGCTGTACTCTGTCCAGTATGTCCATGTCTCCCTTGTACTGGGAAGCCCAGAACTAGACACGTGGCTACAAGTCATGCTTGAAACTTAATTCTGCTGTTGCGTAAATACTACGTGCATTTTAACAAAACAAAACAAAAGGGATTTAACTCATCTATACATAGTAGTCTGCATTGAGATCACATTGATATTCTGAAGTTTCTATACAGGCTCTTCTCTGTATAATTCAAAAGGTATTTTGTGATTTTTGAAGAAAAAACTACTTGTGTGGTAACATTTTTCATTTTGGACTTTTAACAGAGAGAGAAAGTTTCTGGAAAGCCTACTGCAGGGGCCTGATCCTTTGTCATGAAGAGCTCCTCCATCAGCAAGGTGGGTGTTCTTGCCTGACTAGAGCCAACGCTGGTAAAAGTGCTTCCTTCTAACTGAAACTCCAACTGGAATACAAAACCTGAATCCAACACAAAACCCAGCAAGATTCCCTGGGTTGAATTGTGCCTGGTTTGAGTAAGTTTAGCTCTCCTGGCTGCCTGCTGTTTGCAGCATTAGTCCAGAGGGGATGGAAAGGGTTGCTTCTGTTCGACTAGAAAAAAAAAAAAAGTAAAGCAAGTGCAACCTGGAGTTCAGATGGCAGCATAAAGGCAAAGCAGGGACTCAGACACTGACCGCAGCCCCTTGCATTGCTGCTTCTCAAGCACAGCATTTCTAGTGTTTCTTAGACTACAGAAACTACCCACAAATGGAAAAAATCTTCAATGGAGTGGAAATATCCCACAAAGGACAACACACAGCATAACTGACCCTTCCTCTCACTGCATTATTTTATGCTTCTTTTTCCACCTGGGATGCACTTCTACCCTTGACCTTTCTCCCACAATACACAGAAGTGTCACAACACAATCACCACATATTTTTGACATACATCTGTATGTTGTTTTGTTGGGTTTTGCCTCAACACTGGGAAATTTGCCAGTGGTGTTCTATAGCTTATGTATATTTAGTGACTAATGCCACTGTTACTGAATGTCATGGCACTTTAAGCTGGTGATACTTGCCTACTCTTCATACATTTCTCTTGAGAAACCTGCTCTTGAGAAACCTGCTCTTACTCTCCTTTAAAAAAAAAAAATACAGTGTGTTCTCAGTGTATCATTTTTAGCCATGTATTTTTCTTAGAAATACATTATTTCTGCAAAAGTACAGAATTTTGTTCTAGCAGAATTGATTATACAACTGGACATACTTGACAATATTCTTATTTGAATCTGATTATACCAATTAGGTAATCTGAGTTAGTTTCCATTATAGCATTTTCAGACCTGATTAAAAGCATTTCTAACACAAGATGTATTGTAATTTCTACCTATCCCATTGTGAACCTTGATGTTTCACACCCTACAAACTTTTGTCTTTAAGAAAACAGCTCACATGCCTCAAGTTAAACTCATAATGCAAAGTGACAACAAATTTGCTGAAGGGAAACTTATCTATAAATTTAGTCTCATTCTAAGTGGTTTAAGTTTAACTACTAAATTAGGGACAGACAAAAACTAATGTAATATCAAGTCAACAGAGTAATTTCTTAAACTACAGGAAAGAATAAAAATGATAATTCTTGTTAGTTGCAAATGGAAGGAGCTTTTGAAAGACCATCACAAAGTACAGAATAAATCCTTAACTTTTTTTTTATTTTCAGGAAAATATTACCTCTCTCCATTTTGACCACAGTTTAAAGGAACAACAGCAGAAATGTAACAGAGCCAAATATTGCTCTCATGTGCATTACTGTGAGCCTACAGTAAAACCTCAGACATCTTAATTTAGAGATTTATGTGGTTGTAATTTACAGAATTTTGTCATCCTTAAAAATGGCAACAGGCGGCTGCTGCCTCAAGGATATTTCCATCAGCTCTGGCTTTGTCAATTTTACCAAAGGCAGATGGACATTAATGTTTATTTTACCCTTTTCAGGCAAATGCCAGTCAGAAGTAGCTGAGCATAAATAATTACAGAATTTCTGTGAAACCACATAATTTGTGATCCAGCCTGATTGGTTTGACATTCCCTGCTTTCTTGATATCTCTATCCTATGTCTACCATAATGCCCAAATCTCACATTTTACTGTTGATCCGTACACAAGAATCTGCCAACAGAAACAGGAAAGGGAGTGACCATCTCTGCACAGAACTTCAACTCTTACCCATAATTTCAGTGACAGCAAGTACAAAAAATATATGCTATCTTTGGTAAGGTCTGAAGTCACAATTTCAGAGAAAGTGATCTAAACCTGTTCTTCAATTTTTTCTCTTTACTACTAAAATAGGAAAAGAGCACGTACAGGAGTACAAAGATTGTCCAGCAAATAGTAAATGTGCAATTCAGGAAGATAAACAATGATTCAATCTGCAATATTGAAAATATACCACAGAATCACAAGGTTGGAAAAGACCTTTAAGATCACCAAGTCCAACCATTCCCGTCCTATGCTAAACCATATCCCTAAGTACCTCATCTACCCATCTGTTAAACACATCCAGGGAAGGTGACTCAACCCCTTCCCTGGGCAGCCATGAAAAATGCTTTCCTAACATCTAATCTGAACCTGCCCTGGCACAGCTTTGTGCCATTTCCCCTTGTCCTATCTCCTGTAACGTGGCTGAAGAGACCATCGCCCACCTCTCTACAATCTCCCTTCAGGTAGTTGTAGGTGGTAATAACGTCTCCCCTCAGCTTCCCCTTCTCCAGACTCTACATCCCCAGCTCCCTGATCCGTTCCTCATATGATTTGCTCTCCAGCCCCTTCACCAGCCTGGTTGCCCTTCTCTGGACTTGCGCCAGGACCTCAATGTCCTTCTTAAGGTGAGGAGCCCAGAACTGGACACAGTACTCAAGGTGCAGCCTCACCAATGCCGAGTACAGGGGCACAATCACTTCTCTAGACCTACTGGCCACACTATGTCTGATATAAGCCAGGATGCCATTGCCTTTCCTGGCCTCCTGGCCACACTGCTGACTTGTATTCAGTCTGCAGTCAACCAACACCCCCAGGTCCTTCTCTGCCTGACAGCTCTCCAGCCAGTCTCCCCCAGGCCTGTAGCACTGCATGGGGTTGTTATGTCCCGTGTGCATGACTCTACACTTGGCATTGCTAAGCCTCATCCCATTGGTCTCAGCCCATTGGTCCAGTCTGTGCAAATGTGTTCTAGAATGCAAACAGGTTTTTACATGAAATATAATTAACTTGTCTTTAATCTTTGCTTAAAAACATAACTTGAAGGCTTTGGAAACTAATTTTTTGCTCAGAATCTTCACTAGACATCAGTAAGAAAGAATCAGAGCATGGATGAGAGCCACAAGCTTCAGGAGTCAGGTATCCCTCTTCAGCTTAAGCCAAGCCTCAAAAGGATAAACTTTGCCAGACCAGTTAGAAGTCAGTCAGGCATATTCCTGAACTCCTTTTTTTCTTTCCCTGGAATTCTCTCCAAAACCAGCACCTATAAGTGCTATTTTGATACTTGTTGATATCTTCCCTACAGCCTCCATTAACTCTGCACTCAGGGAGGTCAGTATCATTAACTGTTTCCAGTTTCAGCTTACAACACTTTAAAAATAACATCAAGTAATTATTTGGATATTTCTCCAGTTCCTTAGAACTTACAAGTACATGTTCTAGAACAATGATTTACAGAATGCAGCTCATACACATTTTTTGTGTGTGTATATGGGGGATTTTAATCTACTCAGTTGAAATGGTGGTAATTAACTCAGGCAGTAAATTGGGGTCTTCCAAAACTGCCTTTTGAGCATGACTGGTCAACAAAGCACCAAGAGAAGCCCTGCTTTCCATATTACTGCACCAATTTTCAGACTGGGTGGGCTACAGCTGCCTGACTTAAAAAAATTGATTTATTTTTTTTTCCTCCGTGCTGCAGACTTCAAGGGGCTGATGAAAGTGTGTGGGCTGGTTTGGATGTGAGCCATGCTTTTTCCACACATCATTGTGTCTCCTGCACTAATGACTCACACCTGCACATGCTGCTATCTGATTTCTAGGCAAAGTTATTTATAAACTGGAACTGCAGGGCCAAATCCTGGTGGTATACCTATACAGATCATGATTAACCTAAAGCACATGTCTGTGAAGCACAGACAATTCGGGGATGCTGAATTCACTCTCCTTTCAGGTGCCATGAAAAGTGGATGCAGCTTGTCCCCTGGTAAAACCCACACTGCAATTTTATCTTGCAGCCTGCTACTGATCTGATGTGTCAAAGCACTATTTTTCACCTGGTTGTGAGATAAACACAATCACAGGCCTCTGAGGTTCCTTGGACACAGAAAAACATCCTATTTTCTCTCACAGCAGGTACAGAAATCATTTGCCATACAGGTTGTTTATACCTGGAGACTGGCATGCTGCAGGCCACTGCTGACAAAAGAAGATATTTTATTCAAGTAAAAATATTGTTGCTCCAAGCTTATCATTAGAGTTTTGCCTGAAGCGTCTCACTCACTGGTCCAGAGAGGTATTGAAACCTTCACATTACAGACTGCTTTCAGACACTCTTCTGCAGTGCTCAGAGTTTTTTTGCTAGTTAAGATTGCAGAAGCATCAGCATTTGGTAGCAATTACATATCATCTTCTCCTTCCTCTGCAACTGGCCATGAAGTGTTTTTACTACAGCTTCAGATGAGGCCATTTGTCTTCCTTCTTTCCTTTGGAGTAATTTGGTGAAGGGCACAGAAAAAACAGTTCAGAACAACTGCCTAAATGACCTCTCTGTGAGAGCAGCATTATGAACCATACAATGAGTTACATCCTCAGAGATACAAACCAGTGATCTGCTGCAGTGTAAATTTTCAAAGATGTAGTCTAGTAAGCACACAGCATCTTGCCTCTTAATGCTGAAAATCAGAGTTTTGAATCTTGGATTAAAGTGATTGCCTCTGTAAACAAACCTCTGTCTAAATGGAAAACACCCCAACCCTTTATATAGAAAATCAGGTATACAGGCAAGCCTGTAACATTTTATACAGACATGCATTTTGCTTCCAGCACAAGGTTCTTTCAAACATATACTTATGTATACTTCATCGTGTGCCTCAGAAAAACAGAAAGGTATTAATATTAACATGACTGGAGTGACAGACTGGAGGGCATTTGGTTTCATGTAGCAGAATTGTGTTCAGAAATCAATACGCTACTGTCTTCTTTGGTGCAAATTTACTGCTGTTCATGGCTTCTGCCTACATTATTAACAGTTTAGTCTAGGGCCAAATTATTTTAAACATTTACAGAGAACCCAGCAAAACATGGCTTCAACTCTAGTTACCCCCTGTAAGTAGTCTCATAGCTCATTCAGACCTATAGCGTGATTCTACAGTACTAAGGAGTAAAAGACTTTACAATCTGAGTAAGGATGTCTGGTCTTTAAGCTGCAGAAATAACACAACAGTCTGTGCTATCACCATTCCCATCAGATTTTTTTTTTAAGATGCAGGAAAAGAACAATTTTTAATTTGATTACAATTTGAGTAGGCTTGCTCTTTTTTTCACTCCATAGTTGTGGACTGTAGAAGTTGTCATTACACAAGCAATGAATACCAACCAAGGCAAGGCTGAATGATCAGGGAAGTGCTCCGGGTTACACACCCTTGCTTCTTACAGCTGAGAACAACTAGAACAGAGATGCAAAGTGAAATTCAAATTCAGCTTGCTGCACATCTGCCTACATTTGCTCTTTGTCCACAAGTTTAAAAATTTACCCAATGCCCAGTAATTTTATCTTGACTTTATCTGCTTAAGAAACTATCTTAGCTTAGATTATCTGCATAGGCATTCAGTCTTGTTGCAATCCTTACACACATTTTTCCATCTTTTCTGCCTTCTTTCTGTAATATTCGTTTATTCTCTTCTCAAAATTCTTATTTCCAACTCCATCTCTGTTTACAGAACAACGAATTTTCATTTTCTTCTCCAAAAAATGTCTATCTTACTCCATTTTAATTTAATTTGGGGAATTTTAAGTTAAAAAAATATTACTACCTCCATAAAGAAAAGCCTTCTCTTTATTCACAGAACTGGAACTGAAGAAAAAATGGATGAATTCTGCATGCTAGCCTGCCAATTGTCCTGAAGTATTATATAGGTAGGCAAACAGAATTTATTCTTGATATTTTTTTCATGACAAAGTTTTTACCAGTACCTCTGTGACAACGGATTCTATGACGTTTCTGAGAAACTGAATGCAAAGCATAAACTGATTTCACTGAAAAAGACCAATAGATGGTGCCAGTACTATCAAATCCAAAGTACCAAACAGCTCTATATCCTTATACAAATTGCCTGAGGCATTTAAATAGACTTTGCTGCTCCTTTTTCTGTGCAAAGAGATTCTAGATTCTGAAAACATTTCACTTTTAATTAACAATTGTAAATCTGATTTCAGATGCTGGGAAAAAAGCCCATTGGAAAAAAATAGAACCAAACCAACAAAACCCCATCCTTTGGTGTTGAGGAGCCTTTCCTCTACCTTGTTCTTGTCTGTATAATTTTACAAGGGCTTGCGGTTTCTAGTGGCTTGCACTAAATCAGTTTTATGAGCATCTAAATAGGAGAGAAATTTCTCAACCCTCACTTGTGGTAATGTTGTGTTCAGAAATATAGGCTGGTCAGACAAAGAATTAGGAGATTTTGTAGCTTCTCAAGGAAGACAAAGTAAAAGTGCATCATTTAATGCACACCTCTTTACCAGGAAATCATCTATAGAGTAGGAAAGAATTCCTAGCTGCTGTGTTTAAACATGTGCTTGTGCTGTTTCAGATGTGGGTGAGATGTTGTCACTGTAATTTTACAATGATTATCTATAAGACAGAAGAATAAAATGTAAAGATTGGCAACAGTATAAAATAGAATATTATACTATGCACAAACAGAAATTTAAATGAAGAAACCCACAGAACTACTGGATCTTCCTAAATCCTTTAGCATCCATGCTTAAACAGCAGAAAGCATTGTATAAACTGTGATAAAAAATATTTGTTAGGCTGGCTTTACAGTTATCGCTAGGAAATATCTAAACAAAACCATTAACTTTGGTGCTGGGTAGTCCAAATTAGTCAGACTTATTCCTTCTATAAATAAGCAATATATGTAGCAGTACACATTATGGTTAGGACTGTTTTATAAAGACCAACCTAACTTTATACGGTATTTCACAGATTGATATAGAACATAATTTTAAACACAGTAAGTCAGGTACCCATATGTACATCATGCATAGAAATATGAGAGATGAAAGAAGAAAATACAGAAGAATTAGTGTTTTTCACATTTTCCCATTCATTATCAAGCTCAGGACAAACTTGACTCCTTGGTTCCCCAAGGTCAGACTTAATTATTGTCAGAAGCAAGGTCTCATTGCAACCAGAGACCAAAAAAATGCTTGCTAAGAAGAATTATTTCTGAATTAAAGGGATTATGCTGTCTCATGTGTGTTCTGGCTCTCTGAAATGTAGTTATGTATTGCTATGCCACTTTATTTTATAAAATTGTAAAAGACTTCTAAAGCAAAACAAACCCAAACACATCAGGTACTAACTAATTTTTCCAAATGTTGTTATTCTCATTCAGCTTCCTAGAATCAAAGAATTCATGAATCAAACCACTGCTCTCAAAGATACTACTTCTGATTTGATACACATTTCATTTCAGTGTCTGGTTGTTCATATATATATTATCACAGAAGGTGAAATGCTGACCTAGATCATAGTTGCACTAATATATATTTTTTTATTAAGGGCAAATTTATGCTTCATAAAGCTTCTGTCCCAGATCCACAAAAAGTCAAAATTATTATGGGTCATTTCCTTTAACTGAATTCAACAATTCACTTTTCCTCATGCAAGCTGCACTTATTCTGACATGGTCACATTTAAAACAGCATTATCCTCAGCATATAATTATTTTCTCATTGGAGGAGAAGAGGAGTTCTAGTAGACGGGACACAAAGTAGCAACCAGAATTGGGGTTTCTTTCTCAGCTGCACCTCTGACTTGGAGTGCTATTGCAAGCCACTGCTTTTATACAAACATCACTGGAAGATTTCAAAGTACAATGAAAATACCATAAGGGTGCAGGGAACATAACATTTTCCTTTCCCAAACTTCATTGAAAGCCAGATTTTTCCTGTTTTGATATAAATATGAAGGTTTAAGTTCTTCAGAAATAAAGTTGTATGTAAGAACAATGCATTTTCCTTCAAGCAGCTTTTCCTTTTCTTCTACGGTTGTTCTGTACCAAGAAACAGACAAGACACAGGACAAGCGTTGCTTGTTTTCTCCATTAGTTACCACTGTGGCCCACAAGTTCAAGACTTCACAAGTGCAAGACTTTCTCTTCATCCTGCATCTGAGAAGGACCATTAACATTTCCCTTCTCTGGGACTCTGAGAGGCAGTGACACTGCTTTTAGGTCTTCTTTGGAGGAGCTGTTTCCATACATACTATGTTCAGATGATAACAGCTGGTAAATGAAGTGCCATGAAGTCAAAGCAAACAAAATACATGGGCTCCCATGCCAAAACTTTGTTTTCAATATACTTGTCCACATACTGGACAGACTTCCACAGTTATCCTGCAAGCACATGATTTATGAGATGACAAATATTACACTTCCTATCATAACTAAACAGGCTTGACTTATAATCAACAACTATACTAGAGCTAAGAGACTATCTGCAATAAATATACAAATAAATACCCATGCAGCTTCATTTTGAATATAAAAATCAATTTCCTGCTGATGTGCTCAGCACCCATTTACATTCTTGGAAAAAAAACCAACCAGCAAGCTGCACTTGAATGTATAAGTAGCTCTTATTTATGAAAAATTCTTTCCCTTCCCACACACAGTATGAAGGCAGACAATGGGAATGGCATTATGTTAACAATACCAGGAGCAAACTGATACTTTGTGCTTATTTTGTGTGTTCCCATAAGTGCAAGAGAAATGCAAAAGTGCAGCAACCAGTCATCTTATGTCTTTTTTGATTTTTGAAAGCAAAAGTCAGGTCTTAAGTGGCTACCACAAACACTTCTGCAGTTTCTAGAAATATGTGAGGAAACTTCAAACACACGAATTGGGGAGGAATTGTTTCATTGAGGATGAGAAAGTTAAACACAGGTAACAGGTACAGATTCAATATTTATATTTTGACAGAAGCACTGAATTTTACACACTGATGCCCTCCATCTTTAGACTCTTTAGCCCAATTGTGACTGCAAGTTGGTTTTAATAAAAGGAGAGCTAGATTAAAGAAGTAAATATTGCTTTGAAGCAATGTTAGTTTATGTAAGGAGGGTATTAAGTCTCATCACATTGAGCCAAGCAGAAAACAAGCAGGAAAAGACTTTTAAGTGCTAACCCTCTTTGAATTAGCCTTCAGACAAAAACTTCCTTGCTGTCTTACTCAGGGCTCCGCTACTTCTCACTAGTATGTGCTAACAAACCTCTCAGTTATTTCTGCTTACACAGGCATGCACCAAGTTAGCACCTCTGGTTTTGGCTGTGACAAGTGCACATCAGTTTGGGGACATCTCAACTTGAGCCTTGCATTCCATGAAGAAGCCTAACTGCTTCACATGGCTATCAAAAAATGAACAGCCCAGTGATTAAAGCTACCAACTTTCAGAAGTTTCAGCCCAACACTTGACAATACCAATACACACATTTATAATGCACTTATTATTCCATTAAGGAATGAGAGGAAAAGCACTCTCCTTGTTTGAGATATGAAAGAGACGACTGTTGCGATTGTCTCCCTGGGTTTTCTGGTGTGAGTCATCTTGCATAAAAAGTCCCTTGATTTCAGTATACTGCAGAACGTTACGTTCATTTACTTCCAGCTGCGTGGAAGTCTACAATCTGAGTGTCTGAGAGCTCTTTGGATGTGAGCTGCTGCCCATTCATACAGTTGCTAATACAACTGGCTAATGGGTTTGAATCCAATTATTTGCGTTATCCTGTATAATACAAAATACAATCGGGGTCCTAATTCGATAGCATTAAAACACACACAGGGAATTAAAACCTCATGTGGAAAACTAATTAAGTTTCTCACAGAGTAACGTAGTGCTCCCTGCAAATTAAAAGATGGATTTTTAGTTCAAGTGGACAAATTCTGACCTTCATTTCCCCAGTCCCAACTCAGATCACTGACACCTCCTCTGCTCCCCAAGACATAGAAGAAGATGCATATAGGTGGAAAGCAGACATGCACAGCTGAGAATTGCATACGTAAGCAGTAGCACAGAGTGTAAGGTGGCATTTGGAGCTCTTACAGACTGCAGAGACAGCCCAGAGAAGCTACAGTAAATTATGACTTGCTGAGTTTGACTGTTTCTAATATCTACTAAACATTGCAGTGACTGCCAGAGTACCAAATCATTTTTAAAATTTAAGAACTCCTTGTTCTCCTACCTCCAGGCTGAGCTGCTCTTATAATGCTTCTGCCAGGTACAACAGATTCCCAGCTAAGGAATGCAGCTTTGAATCAAGCTCTGCTTGTTATGCTCAAGTCAGTAGAAGTTACGAGCAAATAGGCCATTTATAATCAAGGCTTACAAACACCTATAAAAACTTGTCCTCCACAAGCCTAGTATGTTGTATAACTTTCAGTTGCATGATATATAATTTTAATATTAGTTATTTGTTATGGCTTTATTAACAACTCAATAGAGTTATACCCATTCCCTTCACTAATTTAAAAAAAGCAAAAATATCTTTCCAAAACTAACACAGTAAGGAAAAACAAATGACAATGGAAGATCAAAGTGAAAGCTTCTTTATAGGAGCCTTCCAGTACCTAAAGTGGACTGGCAGGAAAGCTGGAGAGGGACTGCGTACAAGGGCAGGGAGTGACAGGACAAGGGGCAATGACTTTAAGCTGAGAGAGATTTAGTTTAGATATTAAGAAGAAATTCTGTTTTGTGAGGGTGGTGAGGCTCTGACACAAGCTGCTCAGAGAAGCTGTGGCTGCTCTTCCCCAGCAGTGTTCAAGGCCAGGTTGGATAGGGCTTTGGGCAACCTGAGCTAGTGGAAGTTGTCCCTGCCCATGGAAGGGGGTTGGAATCAGATGATGTTGAAGGCCCCTTCCAACTCAGACCAATCCGTAATTCTTGAAATAACATATATGTATAATACTGGCTTCCTATTATCATCAGTAGGATTTGTATCACTATGCCTGTGCCGAACTGAATAATGTTTTGATCCTACACTTTAATAATACAGTAATTCATCAGTAATGCCTTTTTTACTTTTACAAATTAATAGAATTGTACTTGTTTGGAGCCAAGGAAAATTTTCTGCCCCAGAAGAATCCATATGCCTCCACAAAAGGAAGGAAAAACTTTCTTAGCTTGAATCTATGTCTGTGCTCTGGGATACATAGTGGCTATGATGAATAGCTATACAGTATTTCAAAAAGAGTACAAGAAAGAAAGGTATATTAAAGTACACCATTCCAAAAACCTATGATCTGGAACAAAACAGCATTTATGGAACCTGCTCTAGAAAGAACAAAATATTCCAAAGAGCTGGCTTAAAGGGTACTTCCTGAAAATGTTAACGATATTAATACCGCAAAAGCATCATCACAGTTGTTTTTCTGGTTTTGGTGGGGGCTCCTCTTTGATTTTTTAAGTATTAAACCATAATGCATAAAGAAAACACAGTATGTTATTTGTAAAAAGGAATCTTGAGAATTGTATCTGGAATCTTCCTACTGTAATGACTGACATGCAACTGCACTACTGCAAACAGAAGTATCTATCTATAACTCTGTCCTTGGAAAGACTAGATTCAGCTTTTAGCCTAATGCTAGCATCCTGTGATTACCTGAGCCAGCCTGATCTGCAACCCCAGTCTACTTAGTTTACCACTTTTACAGTTTTTCAACTGTGACTACTAATATGTGATTGTTTTCTCATTCCCTTGGTGTTCCTTTTTGTGCCCTATTTTCAGCTGTAAATTTCATAAAGCATAAAAATTACCTTCCCTCAAAGTATCCAAAAGGTCTCTGTAAGCCTTCTAAAAGGTCATCAGACATGTATTTACAACATCCCATCTGTCATTTTTGTAATACTTCCTACCATCTCTTTGAGGAAGCTGCCTCCTGCTCACTGCCTGTACAGCACCTACTCTACTGGGGTCTTGGGCCCATGAGTGGGGCTTCTAGGTTTAAAAAAAAATAGTGTATGGATGCACAAGGTAAACACATACTTCAAAAAAAGCCTACTGTATACCTAAAAAAGTAAAGAATTCATCATTTCAACAACACCCTCATCAAAAAATCTTATAAGATATACTACTGTTACTCTTTTGAGTGGGTTATTGTTTATATTTCTCTCAGTCAATGCATTATGTCCAATTTCCTACAGAGAAATTTCAACAAAAAATAGAATTTAGTTTAGGACTGTTCAAGAGCAGCTTATATAAAAGCTCATGCAAAACCATGCAGAATCTTTACTTACATGTTTGATTTGGAACTTGCACACAGCAATCACTCAAGAAAGAGCTGTACTGCCCAGAGTTAAGCCTTGCCCTGCCATGCCTGACTCTAATCTGTGTGCTGCCACAGTTAATCCATCACCAATGCTCAAAACCATGTTTTTATAGTACTGGTGAATTTTATCTAGTGCATATTTTACCTGGAGCCCTTTCTGGCATTCAGAAGCTGCCTAAAAATCCCACATGGACATAGTGATTACACCTAAGCACAGAGCTAACTTCAGGACTTCCTTGCAGCAGTTCTCTAGGAGAAGACATGGTGGCTAATAACAATAGTTCAGAGAGCTAAGAAACAACACAAGCTTGGAACTCTACCCAAGAAATAAATGACATTATTTCCATTTCTACTTGCAAAACAAGTATAGTACCAGTAGTATTTGCTAAACAGTGTAAATTTTTTAAAAAAAGACCAGAGGGTCTTAAAAACACATTAGCTTCCATAGTGGAACTACTACCTTTTATTTTGCTCTTTTAAGCAGAAATGGTATCCCAGAACATTTAGACAAGCCAGTTAGGTAGACTGATTTAAGACTCAGTTTTAAGGATTACCTCTTTTTGACTAGTCTACCTCCCTCTCATATAATTTCTCCCCAACCCCCAATTTAATCCAGGGCAGGAGATTTTTTTCATCTTTACAACACAAAAAACACTAATTTGGGGCTCTAGAAAAGGTATTAGTGTTCTGGTAATCAAAGCTGCCAGCTACATACAAAAAGCAAGAATGAAGAGGTGACTGTTGTGTAAAGGGTACAAGTCCTGATGTGTGGCTGAGGTGGGGGGAGGTATCCTATCGAGCCACGAGGTTCAGAAAGGACCCCCCTTGCTTCCTAAACTCCTCAGAGAGGATCCTAGGTGTGGCTAGGTAGAGTCTCAGTCCCAGACTTGGTCAATAGTTTATGTCTGAAGGATTATATATAGTCACATATTGGAGTCAATGTTTACCCTAAAGAACTTTCAGTGAGACAGTTTCATAAAGTTGAAACAGATAGAAAGTTTAATAAAGCAACAGATATAAAGAGTTTAGAATTGCTGTTGATAAATTCACTTACAGTAACAGCATTAATACATGATTACAATGCCAGCAAAATGCTATCCTGGGTATTCTTCACAAAGAGGTGAAGTTGTAATGCTTAACAAGAAGGCATCCCTGTCTTGGGTGTAGGAGAAGGAGCACAGCCCATAAACTGCCTCTTCTGGGTTTTTAATCTTTTCTCTCCCCCCTGGGGTAACTTCCTCAATACCCTTTATACTCCAACCCTAGCTGTCCCCTCCCTGGAGTGATACTTAACATGATTTGGGTGGAGAGTCCTGTGCTGCAGTCACATACATTTAGCATGTAATTCTAGATCATTATCATACTTAGGGGTGTCAACTTTAATATTACTTTCACAGATAATTAAGCAAAAGGACTCACTTTGGGCACTGTGGCCTGAAAGATTCTGCATACAAACTGTTTAATCTGTTTATTCTGCAGTCTTTAGCCAAAACAGAGTCACCCTGCCACATTAAGACTCCCCCCGGCTTCTCATGCCAACCTTGCAGATCTCCATCCACAGTATTTGCCTAAGAGACCAGCGGACAGCAGTGTTTCTAACCTCTTCGGTGCAATTCTCACAGTGACTTCCCACAGAATTACCAAAGCTTTTAGGAAACCTTGTTACCACTTGTCTGAAGCTCGTTGTCACACAATTAGCACTGCTGTAGAGAACTAAGGCTGACAGATGAGAGGTCAAAAAGCAGAGCATGTTAAAAGTAAACTCATTAAAAAGCAAGTTCAAAGAACAAACTACCCCAAAATATTTTTGCACTTAGGACCCTAATGCTTTCTGAAAGAAACTAACTCAAACATGACAAGAAAAATTAGGATACATTTGTATTGTAACCTAATTTTCAAGAAGGCTTAACAATTTTAGTTATCATCAATTTCGCCTTTAAAAGGGGTGTGTGAAAGAAACATTAGCTTACAAAAATTCCTGAGGCTTTACCTATTTTTTTTTCCCAGCAGGTAAAGTTACCCTATATACAAAGGTCAATTTATATCAGGCTTGATCTGTTGGTTTTATTTCCCTTTGCCTTTCTTTTTTCTCCGCATTACATACCATACCTCCTTGCACCCCTTCTACTGACAAAATGTTCTGCTTTGCCTTGGCAAGGGCTATTCACTGCTTCCATACTTCCCACATAGTCTTGATTTTCCTCTTTATTTTAAATTTTTTTATTAAATATTGTGCCTACAGTTGTTGGGGGTTTTAGTACTGTATCTTTCATCCGCATTGCTTCCTTCAGGTACCTATATGGAAAGGATGGGTAAGGCAGAAAGCAAGGAGAAAATCCATTTGTATTGCAGGAAGGTAAGTTGGAAATGAAATAATATTGCATGAATGAAAATTAAATTCTACAGAGAGGAGAGCAAAATGAAAGAAAATTATAAACAATACTAAAAGGAAATTGTAAAAGGCTTAATGAATCAGAAAATCTCAAAAAGAATGGACCTCCTACATTGTACATCATATAGATCAAGTAAGCTTAGTTGTACATATATGCAGATACCTTAGTGAGGACATAGGATATTCTACAGCCTTGTATCCATTTCTAGTACTATCTAAAAGCAGAGACGTATGATGCTGTATGACAAACCATGCTAGACTGCAATAACCTCCAGCAGCAGCTTTCATTCATCTGAAATCTAGTAGTCCTTCAAACATGCAGAAATTCTTACAACAGCAAAAGATTTTATAGAATGACCTTTTCTACCACCTCCATCTTCAGTGTCTGGGGGAGAAGTAATAGATGCTGAGCTGTACCGAACAGCAAATCTATTGAGACTCTTACCCCTTTCACCAATGTACCCATCTGCACAAAGCTTAGGGAGAAAACAGGCATTACCAAAAGGATAGCAACAGGGTAAGAAAAAGGGAACACAGGCTTCATTTGCAGCACTGGGTTATACTGCCTGTTGCAAACAGGATGATATAACTGCTGAAGTAGAAGAAAAGTGAGAGTCGTAAAATATGCCGTAAGCCAGAAAGCAGAATAACAATGTTCTGAAGACAATTTTTTTAAAAAGAATTGTTTTAAACCACATGGACTGTATTAGACTTCTTCACAGCACCTCTGACATGTATCCAGCCATCTGTATCCCAGCTCACAGCTAAATGGCAATGCTTCCTTTCTGGGACTTTTGTGTGCAAGAGCTTGACAAAGAAAAAATTTTCAAAAATGGTTTGAGAAAAATATATTTTGAGTAGCTTAAAAGAAAAAAGCAAAATTCACAGGAGTTTCTGCCTGAGGGAAAAAATAAATCAGCATAGACACATTCACTTCAAACATCCAAAATGTAATGAAGATATAAATAATAATTAAAAAATCTTTTTGCATAGTTCAGCTACTTTCAGCATCTAACAAAAGAAAAGGTTGTTAATTTTTTAATAATGAATGATGCTACCAGACTGAAGCAGCAATGTGCAGCACACATTGGTTAACTTTGTAGACAGACAGGGAAGTAACTACTCAGGACAAGGCATTTCTTGGATCAAGTAACCACAAGACTATTTTGGAGTGAAGATGCCTGAAGCCTTGCTTTAGCTGTCCAAGCCCATTTTTGGATCTGATCATCTCTTCATCTTCAGAACACTGAAGAGTGCAAGGCAAATAAAGTCTGAGGCTACACAACAGTCACAGCAGAATACCTAATAAATCACTTATAAAGCAAACATGACTTATGGGAAGCTCTGAATGCAGCTGTGAGCATGACTTATAGCTACTGTTTGAGTACTTCGGTCTACATTAGATGATGTCTCAGTTATTGACACGCGATAAGGATGTTGGTATCAAAATCGATCTTGCATGGTAAGTCTGTTGCAGGCAAACTGTAAGCACATGGCTTCAGAAAACTAATTCAGCACTGGAGGCAGAAAGGAAGGACCTCTGCGGGTGTTGTCAGAATCAGACGTGCAAGTAAAGTTAGGTTTATTAAGGTTTTTACATAATATGAAAGGTGATGAGAAACTCAATTCAAACGCTGGTGCCGTAACGCCTCGCATCCACTTGATGGCAGTGTGCACAGGCTGCCTCTGCTTGCATAACGTGACTGCCAGCACCGGTTTGACATGGAAAGCTGCAAACACTTGTAGCATTCCTTAGCCTAAAGTTGGGCTGCGCTGATGTGGAGTACGTCTGTCAGAAAACATGGCAGAAGCACGAAGATGGCTAACTAGATTTATATTTAACAAACACTTACAAAACATGCTGCCATCTTTCAGTGCTAAAAAGTGCTAAAAATACCAGAAACATAAGCTAAAGGAGAGTGACAATTTATATTTGGGAAGCACCTCTCTAGTTCTACGTGCTTATTTATTTTGATATTATCATCACAACTGAGCAGAAACGAAAGCCACTAGAGGGGGCGAGACCCTCTTCTGGTGGTACATGAGCGCTCTAGCCTCAAAAGCAGGAGTGCAGGATGCTTTCTCCATCACTTGTTGCTGTGTCCTCAAGTCTGGGTCTGCCCCAGCTTTTCACTCTCCCAGCCCCGACCTTTCCTGCCTCCACGTCTCTCTCTGCTGCAAAAACCTGTCTTAAAGAGACAACAATTTCTGCGTTCCTGCGTGTGCTTCTGAAGGCTATTTTAAAATTGGCATTTTGTGTGGCAGTAACTGCAAATGATAAGGTATCAGTGTGCAGCACTGGTTAATGAAATAGTACCAATCACCAGATGACAGGTTTCTATAATTTTAGTATTACATTTTATTATGTACATAATATATATTTTTAATATTTTACATTTATTTTAGTTATTATTTCAGTATTCCCTATGTCAGAGACCTCTGTCCTCTAGGAAAAGCAGAATGCAGGATTGACTCAAAAATTAAAAATATTGAGGAAAAAACCAAACAAAAATAATTTCATTCAAAAAAAGAAAGCCACCACAGTTCTGCTGCTATAACTCTACTATTGTAGAGGATGCATCCAAATGCACAATGTTCTGGTTATTATTCAATACTCACTTCCATAATCACATTCATATAAAAATCACACTGCCTGATTAGCTTCACATCAGAATTGCAGTAACTATCCCAGAAAAGCAGGTTCTGTTTAAAACAGTATCTCATGGATATTTTTAACAGCTACATATTTCCAGCTCCAACATTATGTTCTACTACAACCATCTAACGTCTAAATTAATCTTTTTGTAAGCAAAAATAGATCTTAGTATATGACCTGACATATCCATTCTCATAAAATCCACAAAAACCAACAGCAGAAGCAAAACAGAAGGCCATGCAAATTAGAATAAATTTAATTAGAACCAATCCAAATTATTAATCTCTAGTTCAGTTTTCATTAAAAGAAAAAGTTTAAGTACCTGAAGAAACAGTAATTGAATATTTTGTTTTATGTTCAGTACATACTAGTTCAGTGAGGAAGATGATCACTGAGCAGTGGAATTCATTTTATCAATTAATATATATCAAGTTGTCCTTAAACACAGAAGACAAAGGCTTATAAAACAAGTTTCTCACCATTGTTTTCCAGTTTCTGCTCTGAAAATGGAATGTAATTTTTAAGAGAATATGTGAAAAGCTGCAACAGGTTGAGGGAAAAAGAAAAAAGGAAACTCCCCACTTATACTTTCCCATGTAAACATCAATACAGGAACTTAAAACCTCACAAGACTCACAGCTGAGAACATCAAAAGTGCAAGTTCATTCCTACAGGATCTTATAGTGGCTTGTACCCTTTCACATCTCACTGGAACAGTCTCTCCTTCCTGTGTAGGATGAAGATACAGTATTTTGTTGCTCTAATTTGCTAGCAGGAAGCTTCTTGCCAACCTGCTGGTTTAACACTTCTGCAGGTGCACTTCAGCTTTGGTAAGTCATCCACATTCCTAGTGCTCTATCTAATGTTGTCAGCTTCCTGAAGTTCAGAGGTATTTGGGTTTTTTTTAAAGAGGCTAGAAAACAGAGATCACCCTTGTGACATGTGGTATTTATCAAGGCCACATTGCAGCTACTGTGCATGCCCAGTAGGGAAGCAACAACCTTTGTCATCACTGAGAACTGAAGCCCTGGACATACAGGATTACAAACTCATGACTACACTTCAAGTGTAAGGTGGCCTAGGGTAGATCAAAGTACAAACCTTTGCAATTCAAGCCCAATAGTGAGTACATAGCCCCCACTAATCACATTAAACATGTTCTCCCCTGCATGTGACAGGAAAGGAAAATTCAGATTGTGGTTATAGTAACATGACTCGGCAAGCTTTCAGAGTCTTTCACAGACTCCTCTCCCTAGCAGGAAGGGTTACCATATTAATAGTTACTCCACTCTGTAGGACAAGTTTGCAGGACTGCATCAGTTCAGACCATAACACAACCCTGCCGTCCTTGCAAGGCATCCTGCTGACACCTCACTACACAGCAGCTAGGACATCCTCAGCCCTTGCATCTCCATGAGCCTGTCACCGCTCAGCATGTGCTTTTCTGTATTTGGCACTCCACAACACAGCTATACACCCTTGGGCCTGTCCACTACAGCACCAAAGCATTTCCACTCACCTCCCAGTTTAAAAGCATACCACAACACTGAAGAGCTATTATTATGCCAGAGAGCTATTATCATTGAATTTGCCTTGTAACCATGACACCAGCATTGCAAAATTCTAGTCTGTTTTTATACAGCAAAAGCTTTTTTTTTTTTAAACAGGAAAGAAAACAAGATTTGTTTTTATCCACTCTACCACATAGATAACACATTGCCAGCATATTAATACTTAGGTTAAATTCATGTCAAGTTCAGTCTAAAGACTGCAGCCTTGATAGTTGCCAGTATAAATATTTTTTTGTTTCGATAAAAATGTGTGCAGATAAATACTCTAAGTGAAAGGGTTCCCTACAAACTGAATTGACAATTAAGGTGCTTACTCACAGCTTTCACAAAGCACTGTTAAATGAAGTGTTCCTCTTAGTGCCCCTGCCTGTATCACTATGCTGTTCACAGGAAATATTTTTCTGAACACAGCTTGCTTACCCTGTTAAGAGTTACCTGAAGTGTACTGTATAATTTCCTTACTGAAATCTCTGACCATCATTCATGATTATGAAAAGCGTGGCTCAATTATCTCAGACAGGTCCAACAATATTTCTACTGAAAAAGTCATCATAACATTGATTGTTTTAACTCTAGTTTCATGTTTGCCAGCTAAGCGAGAGATGCAAAATCATTATCATTAGTTGGTTAAACTACTTTAGCTTTTATAATTCTAGTCAGCTCTGCTATGAACATGTAATTTTACTGCACAGTAATTGTTAAATCTTGTTGACTTTGGGACTCTGGAATCTTTCATAAGAACAGTAACAGCTTTTGCTGAAGCTCACTAGTGAAGCAGATTAGCTAGGTTCAGTGATGATTTTCTATTTTTTAAAATATACGTTCTGGTAACGCAGCAGCATCAAGATGCAAACAAGTGATGAAGGACTGCCCTGGCTTTCAAAAGCAGTTCTACACATATTTGAAAGTTTGGTTTACAACATCAAGTGCAGTTCTTGGGGTTTTTCAGCCTAAAGGGTACAGAAAAATGGTTTGAGTGACTTCTACTTTTCCAGACACAGAAAGTAGCAGCTGTTAGAGCAGACCAGAGGCTCTGTCCAGGGCTCTGGGGAGCAGGCACCCCTTGTGCCAAAGCAAACAGCTGACTGAGTGGAAGACTCTTACTCCAGGTGTGAACTTCATAACTTTTAAAGGCTGAAGACTTTTAGGGAAAAACAAATGGCATGCAAACAAGTACAGAAGGACTCTTCGCTGTCTTCACTAAAGGAAAACAAGGAGGAATAATATGAAATAAGTGGAAGACACAGTCTTTCTTAACACAATGTGCAGGGTGTTGTGAAAGCTTGTCTTGCTTCAAGAAATGCCTGAATAAGTTCCTAAATAGGAAGTCCCTGGGGTGGTATTAACTACAAAGATAATGTCTGGCCCTCAGCTGCAAATTACAGGAAACTGGTGGAGTACGTGAGAGAAATACCACTCTATGCTTGCCTCATTCCAGACATTTGCTTTCAGCAACTGGGAGGAAAGTCATTGGGTTAGACCGACCTTTCATCTGAGGTGGCCAATCTTTTCTTACATTCCTGTGAAAGAGGAGCACAAGACTTTTATTAATTTTCAGCCACAAAATTTAACAACCATTTTCCCAGATAAAGGGAAAATGCATTCCTATATGCTCCTAGAAGGCATTACAGCTACATTGCTGCTTATATACTCTGATTGCTGAGGTGCAGACATTAATCTCTCTCAGGCAGACCATTTCAAAGACAACATGTAGGAGGACCAAGTTACTTCTAATATACAATCAGGAGGTCTCCAATTACAGACTAGCTACCTTTCTGCAAACCAATCGAGGACAGCAGGGTGGGACAATCTTCATGGAGATGAAAAATATTATATATAGAGCTAGAACTATTAAACAGCTGAAACTTTTTTGTGAAATTACTTTGGTGTTTTCTACCCAGATCTGTCCAGATTACAGCTGCTGCATGCAAAGAAAGCATTCAACAAGACTTCAAAAGCTCAGGCTGAGTTCAACAAGAGGGAAAATAGCTGCCTTATTACAGAGTAAGAATACTTAAAATAGAAAAACTGATAGTATGTGTGGAACCACCTAATCCCTTTTTTAGAACTATGTTTTGGAAGAGAGACCACTGTAAAGTGATTTGCCCAAAGGCATACCGCGAGTCAGTGCTAAAACAGAGTATCATTTTAATTACAATGTCTTATAAAGCCTGTAATAACATGTTGAAGGTCAGAGGTTGGCTCAGTTTTTAGCAAAATTATTTGCTAAGCAGTCTTCAGTATCTCATGATGTAAGCTACAGACAGGCTCGGCATCTCTATTCCAGTGGGAAATACTTTTGATGGCAGGAACTGCTGTACGAACATTTCATTCTGCTTCAGGAATGATAAGCAATTCACAGGAGATGTGAAATGCTATTTTCTAAAAGTATATCAAGCCTTGAAGTTATTATGAAGAGCAGCTATGGAGAACTGAGCAGACTGACAGAAGTTCAGAAAACACTTCACTAGGGACAAAGTCCTCCCATCCAGCCCACAGGGCACATCTCCAGTAATTGTCAGAAACGAAGGCTGCACCAGCTGCAGACCAGGAAGGTTTCCTTTCGCATGCTCTCGTAACGAGGCCCCAACACAGGTTTCACTTGAAGCAAACAAAATTTTTCTAATGACCCATTTGATCAAAATAATGAAGTTGGTTGAAGGGAGTTTTGCCAAGAAGAGGAAGACAGCTGACAGTAAAAACTTTATTCCTTGGGTAATGTAATAACATGGTTTTCTCTAGAAAAAAAGCTTTTCCAGTCAATTCTTTATATAGACAGTACCTAAGAGTTATACTGCAACAAATACACATCATAGCCCTCAGACTGTTTTGTGACAGGCTTTCTTCCTACTGACAGTTGAATCAAACAATTCTAATCCTCCTGAGCCCTTATATTATGAAAATTCTATTAATATAGCAGTATTAAAAAGGGTTAAAGTAATATTAACATACTAACTTCAGTTTCTAGTTACTGAAGCATCTGCAAATTACTAAACAAGTATAGAATTCTTGGCTCCAGGGCTTTCTGCTGAACACTTTACACTATTCTGCTTCTTGTTGAAGAACCTTGTATGGCTGCACAAAGGCAAGGCCAATGAGTCCCATGATCACCCCATTTTGTTGCATTACCAGTCTCCCTGTGAAATCTGTCCATGTGTTTGGCCAGTGGAGATCTAGACTCCTTTTCTCCAGGCCTGCTGCAACCCCTTGTGAATAGCAATTAAAGGGGAAAAGAGGAAAAGATCCAGGGATATTTTTATGCTTCAGAACTTGCAGTAAGACCCAAGTCTCTAGTAAGACTTAGATCCAAGGTACTGCTGAATGCTTCATAATTAATGCCTCTAGTGGATCAGTTATCCTCATAACTTCTCTGGAGTTTTGTCCAACAGGGACATAATTAATAAAAATCATTGCAAGTATAATTTTTGATAACATTACTGAATACATGGAGCAGATCCTCCTGGAAACTATGCTCAGGCACCTCCAATCAGGAGGTGATTGGTGACAGTCAGCACTACTTTGTTCAGGGTAAACCACGCCTGACAAATTTGGTGGCCTTCTACTGCAGGGTTACAGCATTGGTGGATAAAGGCAGAGCAACTTATGCCATCTAGTTGAACTTGTGCAAAGCATGTGACATTGTCCTGCATAAAATCATTGTCTCTAAGTTGGAGAGTCATGACTTTTATGGATGACTACATGATGGTTAAGGAATGCACTGGATAGTCACACTCAAAGAGTCAATGGCTCAGTGCCCAAGTGGACACCAGAAACAAGTGGTGTTCCTCAGGGGTCAGTTCTGTTTAACATCTTTGTCAGTGACAAGCACAGTGACTAAGTGCACTCTCAGCAGGTTTGCTGATGACACCAAGCTGCGTGGTGCAGCTGACACACCAGAGGGAAGGGATGCCATCCAGAGGGACCTTGACAGGCATGAGAGGTGAGTCCATGTGAACTTACAAAGTTCAGCAAGGCCAAGTACAAGGTCCTGCACACAGGTCAGGGCAGTCCCAAGCACAACTACAGGGGAGGTGGAGAACAGATTGAGAGCAGCTCTGAAAAGGAGTTGAGGGCATCAGCTGATGTGAAACTCAGTATGACCCAGCAATATGCACTTGCAGCCCAGAAAGCAAACTGGGCTGCATCAAAAGGAGTGTAACCAGCAGGTCAAGAGAGATGATTCTCCCCCTCTACTCTGCTCTTGTGAAACCCCACCTGGAGTGCTATGTTCAATTCTGGGGTCCTCAGTTCAAAGACAAGATGGATCTATTGGAGCGAGTCCAGAAGAGGGCCGCAAAAGTGATCAGAGGATTGGAGCACTTCTTATGAGGACAGGCTGAGAGAGTTGGGTTTATTCAGCCTGGACAAGAGAAGGGTTCAGGGACAATTTATAGCAGCCTTCCAGTACCTAAAGGGGGACAACTGAAAAGCTGATAGGGACTGTTTACATGGGCAGGTAGTGACAGAGTTAGATTTAGATATTATGAAGAAATTCTTCCCTGTGAGGATGGTGCGGTACTGGTACAGGTTGCCCAGAGAAGCTATCAATGCCCCCTCTCTGGCAGTGTTCAAGGCCAAGTTCAATGGGGCTTTGGGCAACCTGGTCTAGTGGAAGGTGTCCCTGTCCACGGCAGGGGGTTGGAACTAGGTGGTCTTGAAGAACTACTCTATGTTTCTATGACCTAAGCATGATGGAAAACAGCAATGTGACCTCAAATGCTGTGCTAGACACAAATACTTAAAGCCATCACATCCAAAGAAAAGGGCTCCAATTTCCTAGAAAATTAAATTGGGCTGCTTCTACAAATTGCCAAACACAGCAGTAAAAAACCCCTTAACTCAGGCTGTAAAACACTATTACCAGTCTGTTGAATGCTCAGAGCTGTGTGCCTATTTTTGACAATGAAAACCTCTTAATTCCTTACACGATGCAGAGTCCAACTTAAAATAACTACCACAACACTACCTTGGTGATTCTTTGGCTTAAAATAGTTGATCCAAGAGACAGAAATATCATCTAATCTGTCTGGTAGATACATTTAACATAACCTGCACATTCTCTTCAGGTACATAAAAACAACAGCTCCAAAACCACAATTAGATTTAACACAGTTCTTGTAGAGATAAGAGAGACAAGGCCCAGCATGGGAAGAAATGCCTACAGGGTTCTTCTGCATGCCAATGAGATTGTTTCGACCACAAGCATCCAAAAAATACCATGAAAGTTTTATTCTGTCTGACAGTATGGCTCAGTTTCCAGGACTGACTACCATTTCTAAATTTGATCACCTTTTTCAAGATCAGAAGCACCTTCAGACTCTAGGCAGCTGACAAAATATCTCCTAGAAAAAAAAATTAAACCAGCTTGAGGGACACTGACCTGTGTTGTGGGGTGCATGTTGGCATAACCTCTCCAGTTTCTTCAGTTTTCAGTGAATGTTCACTTAAAAAAGGAATTAAGCAGTCTTCTTTA
The DNA here is from genome assembly GCA_013400835.1 of Zapornia atra. Taxonomy (NCBI): domain Eukaryota; kingdom Metazoa; phylum Chordata; class Aves; order Gruiformes; family Rallidae; genus Zapornia; species Zapornia atra. Next base: position 22,658 of record VZTU01028802.1, on the reverse strand, counting down.
TGTTTAGTGAATTTAGATCTCAGGAGGTGTTTGATCAACAGCACAGCCTACCACAAAGTGTGTTCAGCCTATCGGAGCCTGTTTGCATCCAGTGGAAGGATACAGAAACAAAACCTGATCCTTCAGATTTCTTTGCAGTGTTCTGACCCAAATGAATTCAAGCTTCATAAAACAGATGGGAGGTTCTGCATTTAACAAAGTGCTTCTAGGCTAGAAATGGACAGAGGTTTGATGTTTAAAAGCCCATGAAATCAGCAGAGTTTCTTCCATTTAGTTAACTGAGCTCTGAGTCAAACACTACAAACATTAGCCAAATGAAAGTCTAGATTTACAGACCAGAGCTCTTATTTCTTCAAGTCTCTCAATAATAATTGAGATACAAGCACAGAAAATATGGGAAGAGCCAGCAGGTTCAGATTTCTGCTGACAATTACAAGAAGAATCCAGATACTTTCCTCACTCTCATAATTGTACAAGACAGGAACAAAATCCCAGTCCTCAGAAAAACAAGCCATGAAAATCTTCACTAATTATTCTATAGGGAAACCCTTCCTGATGCCAAATCTGACAATGTGTTTGTTTTATGACAGCACCTAGAAGACTCAAATAAAGGATAGCATAAAGTGTACCATAAACACACAGCAATAAAGTAGCCTGAGCCCAGGAAAATAGAAATTTATATTAAAAAAATAAGCAATGCACTAAAATATCACTGTAAGATACATCTTAGACATACTTCCATACCTTAGAGATAAAGGGGTCCAATTCAAATATCAACTTCCAGTCTCAAAGGAGAAATATTAGTACAGTTTTTTGTGAGTTTCAAGCACACAGAGAGTTCTGTAATTGAACAGAAATCTAGATTTTTACCTTAACCTGAAAACATGTCTGAACATATGCAAGACTGAAAGTCTCTTTAAATATGTCACTGCAGGTATTTGGTGCTGTTGGTTGCAAACCAGTGGTGTGAAGCTGCCTGATAAAGTCAATATTCTAATAACAAATTGTTTTAAAATCCCTCAGCAAGAGAATTCAGTTCCTGTGATTTATTTTAATTTTGATTTGTATAGCAAATACTTTTCAAGAACTGTGTCTAATAGACCATTGGAGTTTTCCCAGATAGTTGTAGTGCTTCAGCGCCTTCATCCTTCAAATGTCTTTGTTATTTGCTGTTATTCAGCAAATTTGTCTCTTGCATTGGGAGGTAAGTGACATGCAGGCCACATGATACCTTTGAGGATAATGTCAGTTTTAAATAATAGCTTTTGGAGTCTCACTGCTACGCAGATTTTTTGAGGACTAAGGTAGATGTTAGCAGGTCATTAAATACTGTAATATATGAAACAAATTCTTTACCTGATTTGTTTCTTATGCTTCTTTCTAATCTAGCCATCAATATAATTTTCAGGTGACTTTTTTGTAAATTCCACACATTCAGGGAGCTGGGGTCATCATTTTCACAAGTCATAGACGCTTGCCTGTTCTAGATCAGTACTTTCCCCACTAGTTTTTTTACAGTTCATTACTTCCTTAGCATAAGGAATGGTCCTAACTGACTTTGAAATTGCTACCTGCCAGCATGACTCTAAGACCATCACACAAAAAAATCTCACAGAAAACAAATTAGCAGGTATAGCAAAATCCCTGGAAATCATTCATCACTATGGTGACCCAGTTACAGAATATATTTAAGCCTTAAGTAATGTGGACCAAGAAGAGCATGTTAAATTGGACAATTTGGAATCACAAGGCTGCTATTACGAGTGTAAGAAATGGAAATGTTGGAGTATGAGAACACCATATCCTCAAGTTCCCAAAAACCAAACATACACCAGTTGAATCCTGGAGACTGGATATATATATTTCTTAATAAAACTATTCAGAGCACAAACAACCAAATCCAGCTCTTCCTTCCTCCTCCCAAGAGGAATCTCACTGCATTCAAATTACTGCTTTTCAGTAAGTCAAGCAGGATTTAATTCAACCTGGCTGTCCTGCGTAGCTTCCCCACAATCGATTCACTTCTTTTGGACTAGGAGGACAGCAGATCCAGAGAGAACCAGGACAGCAGTTCAAGTGACAGCAGAGCTGCTGCTGTTTGTTAAGCCTCTCTGATGGAGGATTAGATTTGTTTTGGCACTACCTCTCAGAAGCCTAAGAGTCATACAATAATCTAAACTACAGACTGTCAAGCTCTTGTTAGGCTGAGCTTCTCGCCAGTCCTGGAACAAAGTATGACTCACCAGCAAACAGTACAAATACTTAAACGAATCTTCAGGACAGTACTGGGAATTCATGCAGGGTGCACAGTTCTTTTCAAGGGTTTGGGTTTTTTTTTTAATCTTTCTACTGTGCAAATGGTGTCTTCATTTGCAAAATACACACATCTGTTTTTCCAAAAAGTTACCAATTACTCAACATAATTAATAGTGATGGCTACTATACAAACAATAGTAGAATACCTTATTACTTTTGTATCAGAATGAAAATATCTGAAGTCAGTCTGTTCAACTGAGCCACTGATGTTGGGGAGACAAAACACATTGTGATACAGAACATTTTCTTTCATGCCAGTGGCTGTCAAGTCTAGTTCTGCCTTAAACAATTAATTGGCTGAAACATCCCTTACACCAAAAGGAGAGAAGAAATTTGGCAGTGGGAAAAAAATCATTACTTGTGGAATATTCACTTAGGCTCTTTAGTGCTGTGTTATCATCATCATGGTCAGAGATGTAAGAGAAAAACCTGAAAATTTGCCATGAAAAACAAAACTAGAAAAACTTTGGAGTCTAACACTCCATTTTACACATTGCAAAATATAAACTTGGTTACAGCTTGGGAGCATTAAAGACTTCTCAAACCTTAAATATTTTATTTGCTTTTAACTGCACAAAAATAACTAAGAGTACATAAAAAGATGCTAGCATCTACTTAATTCTAATTGAAAACATAATTCTTTGCTTCCCATTGACTTAAGACAGTAGTGCCCCCAAGTGACATTTCATTATACAATATAGTCTTGTAGCTTTGTTAAAAAAAGAGCCTAACCAGTTATTTTAATTGCCTTATACAATACTGAGAGAATAGACCCTAGCAAACAAGAGTCAGAATTAAATGATACCAACATTTTCTTGAGAGCTAAGGGGTTGGGGGGCAGGGAAAGTAATTTACATTTTTATTTTCTAGCCATTCTGAAGCTGCTAATCATTGGGAATGGTAACATCAACATAAAGCTGAATTTACACATCTTTTGCCAGCTATTTACCAGGCTCTTCTACACAAACCACCTCAATACACAAGTAGATCTCATTTTGAAGAGAATTTCCAAATTTCCAAGTTTTCACTTGCCTCCTTTCCTCACAATCACTTTTGCTGATACTACAATTAAGAAAACCCGTTTGTTAATCCTGCAAGACTTTCTCTCCTGGAAGTGCGATCTCTTGCTTCCCAGAGGTGCATCATGCTTTCTAGGTTATCAATGAGTGAAGAAACATAGAAGCACAGATTTGGAAATAATGGCACACAGACTGCTAAGCCTCATTAAATCTAAGATCTATTATGGGGCATTATAATGGCTATGCTCTCATTTATTTTTCCATAAACACTATGCATGAGATTTAATATATTCTTGAAGACTTCTAACATACAGGCTTATAATTATAGCAGTGATATAAATGACTAGTAAAAATGATATTAAGATAGCAATTAAAGTACAGACAACTTGCTGAGTGTAGATAATATTTAGCAGTCACTGAATGGAAGCAAATGCCACAGCCCCAAATATTTACATTAATATATTTACATAATACACAATTCGTAAGTACACACAATTGCTTTGCTAGTTGAATGCATGATAAAAAAATGCAGTAGCCATGATAAAAGGCTGCATTTTAAACAAAATTCCCTTTACACAGAGTACTACAAAAAGTGCAGAAAACAGCCTATTCAGAGAAGGTCTCATTTTATTTAATTTTCATTTGGCTAGCCATTGTAGCATACCTACCAGATTTGTGTTGCACACTAATAAATTGGTATTTAGCATTCAAGATTTTCAAGACTCCAAAGTAATTCAGAAGAAAACTAATGGTTACGTAAGTTTAGACAACTTAAGTAGCACTGGGTCACTTCAGATATTTGAAAAAGTAGCATTTGAAAATTGAGAGTTATTTCAGAGGTCACTCAATTAAAACTAAATCACTATGCAGAATAAGTTATATAGAAAAGTCAGAAATTAAGGGGTAATTTTTATGGAAAAAAAATTTCATAAGCTTTTAACAGAAAAGTCTTTAAAATAGGCAATAAAATTGTGACTTTCTTCCTTGTTCCTCAACACACATTTATATGAAAACATCTAACCAAAGGATGATGCCAGATACAGAGCACTGCGATGAGTATCATTCTTGTAATTAACTTTATGAATAGTAGCCACAATTAGTTGGCATTCAGAAATTTAAAAACTTGCTCCATGGTACTATGTGTAACTGGGGAACTGAGCCATCTCTATCCTTAGTCTGTCAAACCATAAGCTTTCTGATACCTTAATTTATCCTTCACTCCTTTTATTTGTTTAATCTATTTTAAAGAAGATTATAATCCAAACACGTGTAATCTTTCATCTAGGAACCAAGTGGCTAGGTCTTAAGATTCAAACTTCAGATTCTTCTTAACAGGAAGTTAATAAGCAGCTCAAGAGCACATCAGCACAGGTTTAGGAAAAGCACCAAAAGCAAACAGTGGTACACAGCAAGCAAGCTAGGACTTCATGTATAAGTAGGTGTCGCTAAGAATAAGGGCTCAATGACCTCCACTTAATAGCAAAGTTGTGCTATGCTAAATAATCTAAAAATAAATGTTTGCTCAGAACTGTTGCTATTGAAAGACATCTGATATCTAATACAAGGTAGAAAAATAACCAGTACTCCTTTTTACTCTCTCAACTTTAACACACCCACTTATTAACATTCCACAATGCAGTGATTTCCCTACCTGGACTGCAAAAGGTTCCTTCACATACTGAAATTTCAAGGAGGCAATCAATTTCAAATTACTCACACTACACAGCAAAACAGAATATGATGCTATTAACAGACATTATTCATATAAAGATGCATATTCTTCTCGCCAAAGTGTTTCAAGCTATGAAATGGTACGTAAAATGCTCTAAATGTATTGCTGTAAGTACGCAACAGGCAAAAATAATAGTGTAATAGCAACTTCAAGAAGTACTCAAAAATACAATTTATATGGTTTCTGTGGAAGACAGATTTGATGTATGCAATTTCACAGCCTTTATAAACCACTGTTAGTTTAGCTTTATAATGCATTTTGCTCGTCAAGATATTTTCATTCTAAAACTCATCTCCCTCTATTTAGATGAGCCAACGTGATGGGATTTTCTTCTTCCAACAGGCATTACCTACTATCTCTCTTGGTCATAACAGACACATCAACATGTAGGTAACACCAACCGTGGCTCTGCATCAATTATTAGCTCTTTTGAATCAACATAAAGAGCTTTCAGGAGCAGAGTCTGCTTCTAACTACACTTCCACAAAAATGAAATCCAATACCGTTTTAATATACAGACGTGTATTTCCCTATTACATATGTGAAGGAGACTCCATTTTTCTCTCCTGGGCAGAGAGAGTTGCTGTTCTTTTCCTCCCTGGATTGCTGCCCTCTACCACGCTCTTCCACGGTCATCATTTGGCTTTGCACACATTTTCCCTTCACAGCTGTATGCACCTGCTTTTAACAGCACTATTTCCTATTCTCCCCACTTTGTATAATTCAAGTTCCCTCCTTATGGATCCTTTTATTCTCCTGCCTTTCAAGCGCTCTTTATTCTCCAACTGTCACTTCATATATACACCTAGTGTCCCCTTCCTGCCCTCTTTGTCCTTCCATGGTCTTTTGCAAGTCTTCTGTATTTTAGGATAACAAATTAGCGTATGCAAAATCTCATCCAAAATAAAGTTTCTTTTGCAAATACTACAGGCATTTAACCCATGGAGAGCACTAAGAGAATGTGGTGATTTTTCGTTTGCAATCTTAAGGCTGCTTCTGATAGTTTTTCCCCCATTAACTTATTCTTACAGATAATTTTTCAAAAAGAAAAAAATTAAGTATTCCTATGAAGATCTAATACAGGAAAAAAGTCTACATAAGTTTGGGACCATTAAGTTGAAGTTTCAGCCACAAGATCTCCCACATTTACAGAAGAGATGCGTGTTTTATGGTGGGAACAACAAAAGCATGCATTTAATGTTTAGCACTTCCAAAAAACATCATTAACACAAGAGCTATGCCATTTACTTAGTTAAGTATCTCTTTAAAAAGTTACAAGTTTAAAAAGTGAAGGTAATCTTACTTTTTCATCATCATCAGAAAAAGGGGCACCTCCAGGAATCTTATTTATTGCTTGAGCAACACCAATAATCTCTCCATCACTGTTTCTTATGGGCATGCACAAGAGTGACTTTGTCTTGTATCCCGTCAGTTTGTCAATCTCATCATTAAAGCGGCGATCCTTCAAAAGAAAAGAAGGAAACATTAACATTCATGTCATATCTAAGCTTTCTTCAGGCAAAGTACTTTATTTTCTTAAAGTCTTATATAGTATTTTCAGAATACTATATATTTTGTTATTGCTTCTTTGTTATTACCCCATTTAACAGCTTGTTTTCCTCAGTTAAGACACTAAGAAAAATAGTTCTCAAAAGCTCAGGACAAGTCTTACCATTGCATAATTGTATTCCCTTAAGACCCACACTTCTACCTCAATTAGGAGGACATACCCGAAGGATCACTACCAAAACAGCTACCAGAACATGGAAAACCAAAGCAAATGAAGCACGAGGAACATAAATTGAGAGGAAAAAAAAATGTGACTGAAACCCCACATAACACACTTTGGGCCTTGACAAAGCAGAAGCTCCTTACACCCACAGCTCAGCACCATGACTGTGCCTTCTTTGATGGCTCTGGGGCCATCTGTAAACAGAGGGCCCTCCACAGCTCCATGACAGCAGAACAGGCCTTGGCAGCAGCCATAGACTATCAGACATGCCTTGCCCAGAGCTTTCAGAGATTAACATAGATAAGAAAAACTACCAGTGCCTAAAACTGTGGTCTGGTTCTGACCCATCACATGTTTGCAGGCAGTTTTCAGTTTTCTCAATCTTAACCAGTCTTGCTTGTTTCACTCTGTCTATATTGCTGTGAATAAACTTTCCTAACAGCAAAGGTGCGGATAACCACATGGCACTTGTGGGCACTGGTGAGGGCCCTGAGCTCTTCTGTGCACACACCATAGCTCCTCTGAGATTCCCACTAATGAAAGAGCTCTTTGCAGTCCATCCAGCCATACCTTCTAATAGCATGCACATGTTGCAGGTTGGATGAAAGGGTAACGAGCTGCAAGGCATGCTCTACCACCTTCACTGAGAATGAAGATAAGAATGAGCCATACAGACCAGGTATGTACTAATTTCTAGTCTCTCCAGCTAGGAAGTCACCATGTTTACCCCAGAGTGCAGCAAGGGTGTCTGTTAGCTGTATAGATTATGGATGGTTGCAAAATCAGAACTATAATGTTAAATAGCGAACATATCAGCATATATGTATATATTCATCCTATTATTTATCTGGTTTTTGGAAGTTTATGACAGTTCAATCTGACCAGTGATTGAGGTATGCTTATGTACAAGTTGCTCTACTGATCTGTACTTACTCTTTACTGCCTGCTATCTGCACCAAATGAGAGCTTATGAATTTTCTTGTGCATCATAAGTTACAGGGTATACCACCTTATAAGTAGTACATGAGAAGTACCAGGAAAAGCCAGTTTCAGGTAGAAATGCTATATGAAGTTGCAATGCTTAAATTTACATTTGTGAAACACTACATAAACTATGAAACAAGGAACAAGTTCATTGAGAGTGGCCCACAATACTAACATCCACCTAAATCATTGTGCAGCAGGCTGAACGTGTGGGCAAATACCCAAGTGGTCTGAAAGATACTAAAATGTAGTATACATCAACCAGGGTATTATTTCCCCTGCAGTGTTCTAATGACTTTTGTTGATAAATTTGCCCATTCGTATTAACAGAACAACTGAATCTCCACAATAGAAATGTACTCTTAAGCTTTACATGGCAAGTAGCAATCATTCAGTCAAGGATTTTGCTAGTTTCTTGTGTTTTTGTTAATTTTAAGATTTTGCTCGCCAAGAATAGTATCTAGTACCATCTAGTACCATCAAGGTATGCTTTTTATTGTTATGTATAATTTTTAAAGCTTTATTTCACATGCTTTTGTATCCATTGCATTTAGTTTTACTGAACAATGTTAATGCATAATCAACTACTGAACACATGTATAAATCCTCTAAAACATGACTAAGTATGCAATGTAATCCTTTTGATCATAAAGCATACACTTAAAACACAAAACATACTATGAGCATAAGACTCCTCTTACAATAAAAGGCCAGAAATCAATCTCTTAAAATAATGAAAGTGCTTATAACATCATGCTGAATAGAAGAGCATCTTATTAGTATCGTTACAAGTATTTTTTTTCCTAAGGCAATGAATGTGCCTAAGGTTACACATTTATTGAAGTATCCACATATGGAGTAAGTATTTGCAGCACATTGAAGGAGGACCTAACTTTTCAACACATACTTCAGATCTTTTATTAATTCAATTTCTTTCAAGTAGTTGGGGACTTTTCGGCCCCACTTGTCTGTTGCGCTTTGAATTTAGTCCATCAAATAAGACTTGTGGGCTTGTATTCCAATGGGGTACAAATTTTTAAAAAATAAATACAATAAAACCTCAGCTCTTTCTGAAAAGCTAAATACAGAAACATTCCTTCTTTAAAAAAAGCTCTTCCACATGCCAGTATAATTCTCAGCCTATAGCTTAGCTGGAGACATGACTCAAGCAGTATATTGTTTAGATTTGCAGCGCATTTAACCTTGCTCTGCAGGGTACATGTAGCTAGTTACCTCTCAAGAAAGATGATCATATATGGAAAAAGAAGTTTTTAAAAGATGTATTAAACATCTTCTCAAATACTATTCTGGCTAGCATAGAAAGTTAAGAGGACCTTATACTACTATGATCATTAAACAGTTTGAAGCTTTTCTTAAATACTTTAACATTCGTAGTAAGCAAACAGCTGAGTGTAAAACAACTTAAAAAGTCACATCTTAGCAGAAAATTATTTTCAATATGGATTGACACAAACAAAGGGAACCAAACTAAATATCAGTCATTTGTTTAGGTGGCAGTGTGCCCAAGTGTATTCTATTGCACAGTACAACTCAAACTGCAGATCACAGAGACTCAAAGGAGGCTGAAAAGTTCAGAAGAGGTAGTGCTCACAACATCTTTGTTCATCTTGGTAGAGAATAGTCTTCAACAGCTCTTCTATCAGCCAGGGAAAGAATTATTGCTATTTACTGGCAGCAGCTCTATTCCTCCAGGGTGAAGTTAGCATTTATGTTGCAGACAATAGTTAGAGCCAGCTCTGACTGCCCTAACATGAGAGAACTGAGCTGTTCTACAAAAATAAGCACAAGTTCTGCTTCCAAAAGTTTTCACAATGTTGACTGTAAAATAATAGATTTGATTCAGGTGATGAAAATAATCCCTGCAGTCCTTAATCTAAGAGAAGATTTGACTGTGGTGAGGAAGAGAGAATTCATTATATCTTTACTGATGCTAAAAATGGATTTTTTTTCCTTGAAATTTTATTTTCATTTCTGTGTTGTGAATTGCAGAGGCTCTAGAAATGGACCATTTTACTCACTGTCTTGGTTTCAGCTGAGAGAGTTCTTCCTAGTAGTGGTATGGTGCTGTGTTTCGGATTTAGGATTAAGGTAATGTTGATAACACACCAATGTTTTGTTTGATCCTAGGCAATGTTTACACAAAGTCAAGCACTTTTTAAGCTTCTCATACTGGCCTGTCAACAAGGAGGCTAAGGGTGCACAAGAAGCTGGGTTGGGTGGGGACATAACCAGGACAGGCAACCCAAACCAGCCAAAGGGATATTCCATACCATAGGATATCACACTCCGTGTCTATAACTTGGGGTATGCTGGCCAGAAGTATGTCCACCACTCAAACTAGCTGGGCATCAGATGGTGAGCAATATTGCTGTGCATAACTTATTCTGTACATTCTTCTATTATTATTCCCTTCCTGTTTCTGTCCTATTACACTGCCTTTACATCAACCTGTGAGTTTCACCTGTTTTCTTCTGACTCTCTCCCCCACCTCACTGGGGGAACAGGGAGGAGGGAGCAAGCAAACAGCTACATGGTTTTTAGCTGTCTGCCAGGGTAAACCACAACAGTCACCCAAAGAGAGACATGATTAGAAATGCTCCACGCTCACTCATCATGAAAGATGAACATATACATTTGGTTATTTTATTATTTGTTGCAAGTATACATACCTTTCAGCCACAAGAAAAATCAACTGTGTTATTCATATAGAGTTTATGGTGCTTTTTTTTTTTATACTATTTGTTTCATCCTATTTTAATTCATAGCTTCATTAGCAGTTGTTCTTCCTTAGACCTATTTCTGCCTCCGGAATATATTAAACAGTATCTATGTCCATAAAGACCAGGTTACTAATATACAGTCTTTGATAATGTTTTGGAGATATTACCTTGAATTATTTGTGCTCAAGAACTTCCTTAGGAGAATCAGAACCCCAGTGATGGATGCTTTTTAATAAAGACATCAAGGGTTCAGACCTGCCTGATCTTGTGATCTTTCTACATGCTTCTAAATACATTTATATCAACTTCAGTAGAAGCTGGACTGTTCAGCACTGTAGAAAGTGAAATGCAATGCAATTATCACACAGTGGGCTTCACCAATGAGTAAATGATTTCTTCAACTTCTTAGCAATGTCTGAACTACTATTTAGAACTAGCAATTGTTGAAATATTGATAACATGGTTTGAGTTATTGACAAGGCAGCCCCTGCTCTACCTATTTTGTTCAAAGCAAAACAGTATATGGGGAAACACTGAAATGACAGCATGCCTTGGCTAGTAACACTGTTGTTGACTTAACATCTTTTGGCTTTATAAAAAGTAAATCTTCAAGGGGGAGTTTAACTGTAAAAGGAGAGCTGCTGCACAGACCAAAATTTGCAGTTCATTTACCTGAGTACACTCAATTAAGAGATCCATTGTTGTAAGGCAGAAGTCTGAGATAAAAATTAAGTATCATTGTTTATCTGAGAGCTTTTATTTATGTAACAAGGTTCACTTTAGTGGGTATTTAAATCCTATTGTAATCCACAAACCTGTGGCATATGCAGTCTTTGCCTTTTTGGGTCTCAAGATTAATACATAAAGTGCCATTTGACCTGCAAGTTAATGGTGGCATGCAGGACAGGGGCTTTTGAACTTGTCTGAATTGAACATACACAGTAAAGCTGCCAGGGTCAAGAACAGATTTAATGGGCAATAGATCCTTTTTTCTTTAATGGATGCTATGGAGAGTCATAGACACCCAAGAGAGTTTGAGAAAAACTTTCCAGATTGCCAAGTAAAACTCATTCCAGATATCGATTTTCTGATCAAGCATATTTTGGAAGCTTCATGTTTCTCCCTTGTTGGAACTTCTACACGAGGAGAAAGGAAGCACAAGGGTCCTGGAGCAGTCAGCCTTAGTCCCAGCAGCATGCCATTCAAGAAAGATGCACAACATGTTTTGGATGTCCTACCATCTGACAGCAGATTATCTGCTTATAATAGGAAACTAGACTACCTTTTGCAGAAGGATATTACATCTCCTGAGCAGAGACTAAAGCTACAGTAAGCACAGAATAGGGTAGCTAATGCACTTAACCAAAAAAGGAGACATTTCTGAGGAAAAGAACCACCTCTTAGTAAAAATTTAAAACCATTGATATGCAAAATGAAACTCTATCCTTAACCTTTAGTGAATGGGCAGGCAAGAAACTTATGTTGATGACATTTAAGAAGTTATGAGGAAAGATACATAAGTGAACAAAATAAAATGCTATTTCTGGCAACACTAACATTATTGAATCATGTAATATACACATAAGAAAACTGAATTACTAGATAACCTGCATTATGTCCCAAAACAACCTTAACCTTATCCCCAACCCCCCTTCTTCCATCACTTGTAGTCCTAATAGTGTATACATGGCAGGTTCTAGCAGAGAGGTTTTACTGGGTTTAACAGCCTCAATAAAACCCACAACGCACAAGCTGAACTGTGATGGTTTGGGAAGAGGCCTGTTTAGCAACAAAATAGCTGCCAAATCAGACTGTAAACGCTGAGATGCAAACTATTATTTCACACATTAGAACAGCCTGTAGCACAAGGTCCTCATCTGCAGCAGGCTCCTGGTAGAAAGGAGTATCAACACTAATGATATCAATGAAGAACTCGCTTTTAAGTTCCTTTTACAATCAAGACTTAGATTCAGAAATTAGAGACAGACCAGATACAAGATATACTTTTGAGAGAGACATCACCATAATTGTACTATCAGCATCTTCATGCAAGAACATTCATGAATTACAAGTAAGGTCTTCTACTAACTGTATAAAACATTATTAAACCCAAAACATAATAGGTTTTAATGCTTTGGTTCTATATAATTAGATTGCTAGATGATAGAAACATTAAAAATGTGAAGACTGAGACACTTTTAACTAGTATTTCAGAAATGCCGAAAAGGAAGAGCTATTCTGTAGGATAAACCTTATCCTTGTCTCAGGTATTTATTGATTGTAAATTCTTCTTTGGGGAAATATTACCCTGTAAAACATTGTATTCATCAGAAGAGAACAGGCTGGATTCATCAATCCAAGTGCTGGTATTTCAGCTGTCTGTACAGTGACACTGCAGTCCCAGTTCTTTTGGGACATATTTAAAGATTGTCAATAAACAAGACCAGAAAAACATCTTCATGCTTTTATTCTATACAAGACCAGATTAAGGCACAGAGTTTTCTGGGTTTTTTTCCCCTATGGTCCTGGAATTATGAGTGTCTTAACTTCCATTTAAAAAAAAGTTTCTGGTTTGTGTAGCTGAGGAAGAGTCAGAAGCGTTATCTGAAAGTAATCAAGAATATAAGGATCAGAAATGTTAGAGCCTGGAATAGTAGTTGTAAACAGCATGAATTATCAAGGAGCTGATATATTCAAATTTACTTTTCTAGATCCCCTGCCTTTATCACATCAGATGAAAACTCAAAATATTGACCACATTCACAAACTCTGGGCCCAAAAGATACTAGTTACCTTGATATACCCAAAGCTTCAGGCAATTTGAATCAGGACCTAACCAAATAACACCTGTCTCTTGTATGTCAAGTCCTCCAGATTGACCTCTACATTAATAAAGTTAGTCTGTAAATCTGACAGCTACACAGATATTGGGCAAGGGCTGGAAAAAAAAAAAATCAGCTGTAATATTGATAGAAATGGCAAACAAACAAAAAAAATCAGTTAGGACCCAATCCTCTTTAATATCAATAGCAAATTGACCATGAAACTAATATCACTAAATAACAATTTGTAATTGTGATTAAACCTGACCAGGAAGAGTAGATAAAACACCATTAAGATGTCACTACTATTATTTGCTAACAGAATCTACACATTCCCAACTGTATTTGTGTTGATTTTCAGTTTAGTCAGGTGGTTCACACATTGTCAGTGGAGGTACAGGGTTTTGGGTTTGTTTTTTAAGCATAGGATAGCTCTTTGAGCCTACAAAGAAAACATGTCCTTTTATAGCCTTTTTAAATAAATTGTACTAGCCTTGAGGATATAAAGTATTAATAGCATGATTTACAGCAGAAAAAGCATAACCCTTAAACAAGTTAGCAAAGAGTCAAATAATGTAATAGAGGCTGAAACCTGCATGAATACATTTCCATGAATTAAGTCTTCATCACAAAGACACTGTTTTCCTTCTGCAAAGTCTAAGGAGAAAGTATTTAATCTAGTGAAATGAACTATGTGACACAGCCAAAGCTCACAGCAACAAGGAAATGCCATTTCTGATTTAATGATTTGAAAAACACTGCTTTATTAATCACACAGAACAAAAGAACACAAGAAATGTTCAATTAAGAGGCCTGGCCTACTATATTTTACAGTTCACTGTGTAGGTTTTATTGATGGGGGGGTGGGAGGGTGTTCCCCCCTTAGAAGAGGCTCAAGAAAAAAAAATGCAAGAAACTTGCAGCAGAATTTCTTTGAGTTAATCAGGAACTAACTCAAACAGTAACTTAAGTGAGCAGCATATTGCTACCTGCTAACCTACTTAACTGCCTAGAAAGACAAATTTCATTTAATATAGTTTGGTTGACTTTATAAGAAACCATCCTGCATCCTTCCATTCACAGAAATAAAGAAGCTGAAGCTGGAAGAGACCTATTCAATGTCTCAATATCGTGCTTCCTATCAGGACAGGTCACAAACTTTTATAGAAAACAAAGAGCAATCAAAAAAGACAACATGATATCTGGATCCGAAGTGTAACAAAAAAAGCTAAATAAAATAATAAGGCATCAGATCTGTTCTTCACTAAAAAAAATAATCACATATGGTATAAACCATATTTACATAAACAAGAAGCAGAAACCAAGGAATAAACCACTACAGCAGATATAGCAAAAATCTTGTAGAAAAGAAACCTGTACCCAAAACACAAGTAATAAAGCAATCTGAGGAGACTTCCACGTAAGGCTTGCTGCAGCTATTCCTGTCATCTCTCCCCAAAAATCCCTAAAGCCCTAGAGAGAAAGGCAACATCAGAACAAACTAGTACTATTTACCAGCATAATCAAATCTAATCCTCCCAAGTAAATAAGCTCACAGTCCAGTTACATGGGGACAGATTTTTTTTTATAGAATAAAGATAAGTAAATAGAAACGCAAAAAACAGCTCATCCAACTCTATTCCTTCAGTGCCAAAAAAGTTCTTAAAATAAGTAGGTAATACTGACCCTAAAAAAAAAATCTTAATTTCCAGATTTAAAAGTAAGTCAGTCCACATACAGCTTGCACTATAAAAAAAACAACCTTCTTTTGAAAAAACAAAAAGGTGTGTATCTGCAATGATACAATACTAAAGGAGGTTGGTTGGGATTTTTTTTAAACTTCTTTTAAAAAACATGCCCATAGTTCGGGGTTTATTTAGTTTGATTGGTGGGAGTGTGTTATATCATTTGTCCTCTAACCACTGTTTCTTTTATTATACAAATATAAGTGACAATGCATGTTGTCTGCTTATGACTAGCACAAAATTAATGTGAAAAAGTAATAGAGGAGTAATATAGGTGGCTTAAAAAAACCTGACACTCCTGAGCAAAAAGACCAAGATTCCTTTGTGTTTCAACAGAAGTCCATGGATGGGTTAGAGCAGCTGTAAGTAATTACTCAGGTGAACAATACAAGGCTTCAAGCATTACATAAGTAGCATACTGAAATTCTAGAAAAGTAAACTGAATATATCTTATTGTGACAAAGCAGTTGTGCAATTCACTAAGCCACACTCATTTTTACATGCATGCTGTAGAGACATTAAGCTCAGTTGCTGTTACTCTGTTAACATGCAACTGCTGAGCCATTAGTTTAAGTTGTATTTCATAGTTCATCAACTGGTTTGTTTAAGAAAAGTAAAACAAATTGACTTGCATAATGATGTATTTTTCTGCTTATTAGCTTTGTTATTCTATAGAGAAACTACACAAAAGCATACAACTGTAAATAATCAAAATGAAACATCCTTTTTTTTTTTTGAAAACCAAACAGAACAGCAAAACCCATTACCAACCAAAACTACAGCTTTTCTCAGTCTCATGCACATAAGAGGATTTAAATTAAAATTTGAAGGGCCTAATCTCGCAACCCTGACAGTCACTGAGTGCTTTAACTAATCAAACACACACCATTTCTTTCTCAGAAGGAAGTTACAGGTCACAGAGGCACCAGTTTCACACTCATTCCACAAGGAAGCCTTACAAACATCTGAAAGGAAAAAAAACTGGAAGAGTTTGCCTTCTTCAGACAGATGGACTGGCTGAGTGATAAACTGGTCAAAAATCTGTCAGTTTAAAAGAAAACATTCTTACAGGAGGACAGGAAAAACTACCCAAGCTCTCCAAAAGTGTTTTTCCACCCAAGCTGTGCTGCAGGAGGGAGAGCAGAGGACCTGCCTTACAGCTGCCCTGAGAGGCCAAGGGCACCAAGGTACCAAACACTCATTCTTTAAAGCAACCAAGAAAGTAAACCAGCTAGATTTATTGTTTAAAAAAAAGCAAAACAAACCAAGCCCCAAAAACTACTAACCTGTTAATGCCCTGAAGTCCTCAATACTTGTGTTTGCCTAAGAGCCTATACCCACCCTAAACTTTCCCCCCTCACACCAAAGTCAGGCAGCGTAACACCCCTCAGTACTGACTTATAGCATGAGCCCCACAAAATGTCTGATATCCAACAGCTGCAATGGAAGTAGAGACGATTCTTTACAAGTGAGTCCAGACAAAGTCCTTCCCTCAACCCTTAGCCACCGCACCCATAAGACTTGTAGCAGCAAGGCCCATGCAGGCACCCTGTGCCCAGCTGACACCAGCCCACCTGCTCTTCATTCAAACTGATCAGGCAGCCACTGAGGCACACCTAGGGCTGTGAGCAGGTGTTGTGCATCCATGAAGTAACCCTGGAAGATGGGCTACTGCTCACCTGGTTGGCGAACCCTATGCAAGCATGGAGAGGAAGGTGTGTTCCCTCATCGTACCTGTGGGCGCTCACCAGCAGTGTATATTTTGCTATGCAGACCTGTCTGTTGTGGTGGTTTACCACTGCAGCAGTATGGAGACATAAAACCATATCTGAGCCCTCAGGCAGCTTTGGACATGTGCTCTTTATGCTGCCTGGGTGTCTACTAGCAGCTCCTGCCCCAGAGAGACGTCTCCAAGGTAAGAACAGTGGTAGTGTGGCCTAGGAAGACCTTAGGATATTTTTTACAGGAGTCAAGAAACTATTCTCTGAGAAGAAAACTTGCCAAGCCTAGGGAGGTGACAGGAGGTGAGGAGTCCTCCTCAGGTGCTGCCCCAAGGGTTCCCCAGGCAGTCTCTGTGGAGACCCAGGAGGGCTGCCTCACGTGGGGAGATCCCTCTCTCCCAAGCCAGTGTGGCTATGACATAAAGGATACATTTGCCTCCGCTGGGCTGCAGGTTTGGGTATAATTACATCCCTCCAATAATTTACTAGCTTGTACTCACAATTTAAGTTTTCCTAAATTTTTCATGATGGGCTGGAGTGTCCTTTTGTGGGAAGCATGTTAGAGCAGTTTAGATCTTTACTGTTGCAATTATCTCCTGCATTCCCTGTGGTACTTCCTAGTCATGTTTGACGCACTGCGAAAATTATTTTAACTCATTTTTTCTGTATTTCATGGAATTAAAAATTGTTTATTCTTTCTTGCCAAGTTTCCTGCTCTCTAAAGAGTAACCTCTGTCCTTGTTAAGAGTCAGTACTGAAATGAACACAGCTGTTGGTGGTGCTTGCTGCTCAAGTGCTGCTGAATAAAACTGCGTAAGTGCTTCCCAGTTGCAGAACTGAACCTCCCAGGACCCAGGATTTTAATGCTTTAACTGCTCTTTAAAATTGAAAGAGATGCACAGTTAATATTGATGATAACAAACAGCTACCCTGTGTAATGAAATATAGTTACTGCGTGTTTGTGACTTTCTACACCAAGAGCCAGACCTGCCTAGGTGCTCCCAGGCTACAGGTTTGCACCCACAAGCAGTAACTCTGCAATGCCGTCCCAGCACGGTGGGAGTCACTTCTCCAAGCTCACCCAGAGGGCCTGAAAAAGACAAAACTGATGCCTGTACCTAGGTGTTCAAGGATGCTTAAAATTTTAAGATGTAAACAAAGAGTTGTGTGTGCATTAGCTGTATTAGACTTGACCTAAACTTGAAAGAGCTAACAGGACAGTCCAGAAAAATGAGAGTTCCATGTGTCTTTTGTTTTGCTTGATTTTAGTTCCACTAACATGGTTAAATTTTCTTTTTCAATACTTGAACTGATCCTATTTTTATGACACTTTCTCCAACTTACAAAAACCCATGTCTTGTCGTGACTCTGATATTTCTCTCTTTGCTCCTCACTTGATCAAAACATGCATCTGGTAAGCTGTTCCTTCTTGTGTCTTTTGAAGCTACTTTTTCATTCCAAAATGTAACATAGGTGTGCAGTAACATTTTTCAGCTGACACTGGAAAATAGCAAGACTTATCTTTCATTACTTTCAGATACATGCTTACTTTTTCAAAGAGGAAGATTTTTTTCACTATTTAGAAGGACTTGGTATGTATTAGATTACCTCCCAACTTTTGCACAGCTAAAGGTATAACAGTAGCCAAACCCTACTTGTGATCTACTTTTTTTATTAAATACTGCTCTAAAAGATGGAACAAAATTGAAATAATCAGTAATTTCAGCTAAACATCATAGAAGACCTGTGAGAAGGGGTGACATGAAAAAATCCATAGCTTTAAATAGGGCAAAAACCCAACTCAAAAGAGCTGATGATAAAGGTTTAATGGTGTCTCCACCTGTGTACTTACAATATGCTTAACAGTCTTTATATGTGACTGTAAAAAATACATCTACGCTTTGTTAAAAGGAGCCCCAAAGGACATTTGGGTCCAAAATTTCCTTGCCAGTATAATCAGATTCTTCCAACACATGTGCTCAAGATGTAGTGCATCATTCACATAAAGAATCTGAAAGGCTTCCCAAAATAACCTAGAGGAAGACTCAAGGCCTTGTTTTAAAACTTTAACTGACTAGGAGTTCACTTTCCAAGACAACAGGATTGCTTCCAGGAGAAAGAATTTTAAACTGGCTCCGAAATGCAAAGAAAGTCTCCTATCTCTGTCTCCTTTACTGTTCTCAGTATCTTCTGTGCACTCTGTAAGAGTGCTAACCCTTATACAACAGATCATATATTTTACAGATTGTTATAGTTATAAACTCACTTTCACCACAACTTGGCAATAGAATAAATTAAAATTTTAATGTCGTGAATGAAATCATGCAACTTCTTAATCAGTGGTCTAACATTCACCTAAACCTTACCATCAGTAGTCAAATTCTCTGATGCTGTGAACCTCCAAAAAGTTTGTTCAATCAGTGCTTAACTTCATAAATCAAATCACTATCAGATGTTACATAGTTATTGTTTAGTATTAAAATAAGAAATACTAAAAGGAGAAATGCTTGTATTTAAGCATGCTTATTAAGAGTGTTTACACAAGCAGGCTTTGAAAGTCAGACTCAGCAACAGTAACAATCACTCCCCACCTATTATTTTATTTTGTAGTATTTTTTTCTCTTTAGAATTGAAATCTTACACTGTCTCTGAACAAGACACTGCAAGTAATTTGGGGGACTAGCATAGGGGACTGCCTGCATGCAGCACATTACAGGACATGACAGGATCTAAGTGTAGTGTTGATCACTCTGAAGTCCTGCTAATGACAGTAGTAGCTGATGATACAAGTAGGCAACTCAGTTTGTACTTGATGGTAGAATTCCAACTGGTATTTGATTAGGCTCTGAGAAAATAAAGATGGTTGGATGATATAAAACAAATTTCACAATACTGTAAGCTAGATAACTGATGATATGGAAGTATTTTTAGCTCTCTTTAAACAAATTTGTGGATTAAAAAAAAAACAAACAAGGAAAAAAATTAATCTAGAGGTGTTCCTCTGACCTAATATAAGGCCTTTTCTTACCAAATGGGTAGCATCAACGTGGACACTCTCTTCAATGGACAAAATAGTGCTGTGCTGTCACTTCTTTTTCTCCAACTCCATCTGTCAGCCTGACAGTTTCCTGATGGTCGTTTTTTTTTAACCTGACAGTCGATTAAACACTTCCATCATCAGTGGAAATGCTGACAGAAATCATGTAATCACATTTATTAATTTTTAAAGTGTTGCATTGTGAGCACTTACAATGATCTGAAATGGCACAGCTGCCACTTCTTTATGCGCTGGTACCTGGGCTTCCACAGGGCTCTTTATTAAATTAGAAAGGTCTCCCTTTAATGGTGCACAATGAATATATATGTGCCAGGTGTGACAAGATAAACTGTGTGAACTCAGAAACATAACAGAAAGCAGATCCCCCATTTTATTATTGAGCAAAACTTTCATTGAAGTTGCAAGGTCTAAAGGTTTTTTTGCACTAAGAGTTAGTCAGCAGTAACTCCACTGAAAGCAAGGAAGTTGCAATTGATACAATTATAGGATGAACTTGTAGAACTTTTCCTTCTGCTGCAACTAATGTACTTATGGCTTAAATAGACAATGAATTGTATTATTTATAATATTTTAATTGATTTTGAATAGGAGCCAGACAAAAGCATAATACAAATAGTACTGGGAATGGCAACTGGATGGATTGTTTTCTACTTTTCTCTGCAAATGAAACAGACAATAAACTGTTTAAAGTAGCTGGGCTTTTCCACAGGGAAGTGAACACCAAGTGAACAAACACTGGAGAAAAAATAATACAGTGACCTAGAACTAGAAAACACTGCAATTCCAGTGCTGGTCTCACCTCCAAAGAAAAAGTGGCTGGAGCTAACCAGAGTTAAAAGGAGAAACTGAGCTCTTTCCCACCCACCTCAGGTATCCTTTACCTGTTTAGCCACTTGAGACTATTGAGAATATCTTCTGCTTGATCCCAAACATCAGGTATCTTTGGAAGAGTGCAGTTTTAGAAGTGAAAAATAATAATGTATTCTCTGGTAAGAGAAAGTGTATAATGGAGAAAAAAAAATAAAGGAAGAAAGCTTAGAGTTTTCCAAAGGTGATCCAATGTTCTGTCATTTTAGTTTTAGTATTACAGCTTGTTTTACCATGCTCTGTTCTCTCCCTTCGAACGCTGTGGGTTGGGAACCTCTGTCAGCCTGGATCTGTGAAGCACCTAGCATTTTTCACTGCTTGACAAATGAATAAATATTCAGCCCAAAATACATTTACTCTGACTATTCAGTATTTCGAAAAAAAAAAATAACCCAACCTTGTTTTTCAGGTTTCTTCCTTGTGTTGTTTGCTATAAAGCATCATCAGTTTTTTAGTGTTTATTAGCTCTGTTATTATTATAGAGCAAAAATGAACATCAGGCAGTGGGTATTACTAAATTTCTAATGACATACATCTCCCACCTTTCTAAAGCTTTCCAAGATCCTAGTTGATAAAATCTGCCGCTCTGTGGTTCTTAATTTTCTCAAGAACCTCAAATTGCTGGTAGTGTCTCATGCTAATAAACACTGGAAATAGCCCCTAGGACTGTAAGGGCGGGAGGGGAACTGAATCTTGTGAACTGAACGCATGGGTTTGCATCGGCGCAGACAGGCGAAGGCATCTCCGTCCCTGCTGAAGTCACGGGGAATTTTTGCCCTGAAGCCAGAACTACACTTTCACAATTTACAGTGAAGCCTCTATAAAAGTAAGAGGTGGGGAGAGTCCTTGTAGGAGAATAACAGGACTGGGTATATCACTCCTAGGAATAGGTTTGAAAACACATGCCATGTGGGCTGAGTGGGTACACGCGAAGGTGAAAATATATGCTCTTTTGAAAGCAATGAGATTATGTCAGCAGCGGGCTGGAAGGGAACATTTAGCAAGACAGAGATTTAAGAATGTTATCATTGGCACTGTCACGAGCGTTTTTTAAAAACTTTCCTTAAGCCGATTCCAAAATACGTTTCAAAACCGCATGAAGCCGCCTGCCGCTCCTGCGGAATCCAGGAGCCCTGCTGTACCGATTTCACGGCCCCGTCGGCTACCCAGGAGAGGGTTTCCCCTCCGCCTTCACGGGGGTCCCCTCGCACCCCGTCAACTGTTGCCCCGAGCATCCCCGCGGCCGCTACGCGCAACCCCCGGCGCCCCGACGGTGGCAACGCCGCCGCCCCGGCACGGAGACCCCGAGGAAGGCTGGCCGGCGGGGAAGAACGCTTAAGGGAGAGGCAGGGCGGCGGGAAGGGACGCCCCGGGGGGGAAGGCAGGGCCGGGCGGCGGCGGAGGTTCTCAGCAGGCGCACCGGCCGCCGCGGTCCGGGAGGGAGCCGGGGGCAGCGGAGCGCCGGGAGCCTGCCCGGCTCCTACCTGGTAGGCGTCGGGGATGTTGACCGTCTCTCCGTGCTCCGCCACGTAGCCGATGATGCCCTTACCCCAGGGCACCTGCACCTCGTTGTTGTTCTCGGTGGAGCCGCAGGGCAGCAGCGGGGTGCCGGCGTGCACGTCGAAGAACTTGGAGACCAGGCTTTTCTTGCCGCCGGCGGCCCCTTCCACGAGGAAGAGGGAGCCTCGGTCGGCGTCCACCATGAGGCAGACGAAGATGAGGATCTTGTAGCTGAGGCTGGTGAGGTCCAGGTCGTTGGAGATGTCCTTGACCAGCTCCAGGAAGAACTGTCGCTCGTTGTGCTCCTTGAGGTAGCGCTTGTAGTCCAGGGCTGTTGGGGGGTACTGGGGCAGGCTGACGCGGGACTCCAGAAGGGCACTGAGGATGTGGGCAGTGGTGGGGGGCAAGGAGCTGGCCTTTC
>VZTU01028801.1:2383-40100 GCA_013400835.1 Zapornia atra | reverse complement strand
AGCAGTCTATCTGGGTGCGGCGCATGACAATGCTCACTGATGAAAGTAGATTTTTCTTTCTTTTTGATTTAATATCTAGACCTTGAGTAAGATTTGCTCCTTGTAAACTGGCTACCTGTAAATCCTAAGAAGTTTAGCAGAACTAATAAACTGTCAGTGTTAAGATTCCTTTCTTAAGGCTATTAATGTTATACAAGTACATTGGTTTTGTATTGAATGGTTTTACCTCATGTATTATATGGTTTAGTATTTTAACACCAGTCCTTTGAGACGATTGATTTCTCTAAACCAAATTTCTTTAATTTTTGTTTTCCAGTTGATTTACAGAAGCTAGAAATATAGAATGTCATAAAGCTTATATTTTATCTTTGTAGATTGTGGTAAATTTTGCTCATCAACTGGTAGATGCATTTTAAAATTTTTTGTTTGATAGCAAGCATTTAAGGTATGAGGACAACCTTGAGCAAAAAGGTAAGAACAAGTTTGTTTATATTTAATACTTTTTATATATATATATAAATATATTTATATATACTTTGTTTATATTTAATACTTTTATTTAATATATTTTAATACTTTAATACTTTTTCTTACTACTATTGTCCTACCTTTTACCATTGACAAATATTTTATGTACATTAAATATTCTTTCCAAAACAGAAACCTATAATTGCAAATGTATTTTTCAGTGCCAAGAGAGAACCTGAAGTGTGTGGGGAAGTTTCAGTAGAGTTTGTTCAGAGGCTGAAGGAAACCATTCTCAATCTATTATTGCACTTGGATCCATTATCTTGGATTTTGGTTAAAGTAAAATGTATTTAATACATTTCTTTTAAGAGAATTTGTGTTAGGACAAAATAAGAAGTTAATTGAAGTTTGTCTCTGAATTATGTACTGTGGCTTTGGAACTTGTCTTGGGTTTAGCAGGGATTGTTAATTTTCTTACTATCAGATGGTGTAATGCTGTGTTTTGGATTTAGGCTGAGAATAGTGTTAATAATAGTTTCAGCTTCTCATACTACCTTGTGAACAAGAAGACAGGGGGTGCCCAAGAAGCTGGGAGATGACACAGCTAGGACAGTTGACCCAAACTGACCAACAGGATATTCTATACCGTATGATGTCACTCTCCATATTTAACTGGGGCGTTGGCTGGGAAGTGCGGTGGCTCTGGAACTAGCTGAGCATTGTCTTCAGGTGGTGAGCAATTGTGCCATGCATCACTTGGTTTGTATGTTCTATTATTTATTGTTGTTGTTATTATTGCTGTTTTTGCTATCGTTACTATTTTTGTTGTTAATATAATCTTCCTTTTCTGTCTTATTAAGCTTTATTTCAAGACACAAGTCCAATTTTTTTCCTTTTCAATTCTCTCCCCCATCCCACTGGGGTGGAGGGGAGTGAGCAAATGGCTGTATGGTTGTTTTAGCTGCCAGACAGGTTAAACCACAACAGAACTGAAGTTCTACCTTTGTGAGTTGGCCTGCTGCACCACAGTGAAAAGAGGATGAGGAATGTAGCTTTGGCTGTTCCTTGCCTGGCTTAGCTAGCTTGAATGTGGAGCCCCAGGAGCTATCTGAACTCCTGGCAGCAGGAAACCACTGCCACTCTGTGGTGCTTGCACCAGTAATTCCTCACCAGGGGGTGCAATGGATACCCAGGTCTCACTTTAAATAGGATAGGGAACTTTCCGTGTACCCAGTGTACGCAGCCAGTAGTAGGTCATTCAGCAAGACAGAACTACAATGGACACAATAAAAGGTCAGAAAACTGTGGGTTTGGTGCGGGTTTTTTAAATTATTTTTTAAAAACAAATTAGCCTCTTCTAGACAGTGAAGAAAAAGACTACATATTGAGAACAATTTGTTTGGTTTTAGTTCTCTCTCTCCAGTAGTGTTAGACTAGACTTGGGGATTGTTCTGATTTGTGAAGGGAGGTGAACGTATTCTACAGTGATTACTCTGAAGAAATCAAAATCCCTAGTGTGATAGCCACTCTGTCCCAAGGTACTCAGATAAATTTTGAACAATACCTTTAAACAATTTTTTTTAAATCCTAAACTTTCTAATTGTGAATATTGCAGTTAAAAACAATTGTTTTGGCAGATGTGAGGAGGCAGAACTTCTTGCAGGGTTAAAAATGAGATTGTGAAGACAGAAGAGCAGAAAATTGATTAAGCAGTTTAGCTTTTGAAGTCATGTATTGTGAAATTGTCTTGCATGTGCAAGTCATCAAATAAAACCTGAGTCCTGTTCTCAGTATATTCTGTCCTGCATATGACTTCTAGTTCATGTGTTGAACCTTAACTTTCTCAAAGCTTCAGCTGCCTGTCAGTGAAGAGTTTACAGATGGCTGTAAAATGTCCAAATGGAACAGTTAGGTTCTTGAAAGCCTGAGTGCTTTTCCCTTAACCCTGAACCCTTCTAATGTTGTGTCTGCATGTGCCTTCCCATTTATGCCTTCAATGGGTGTGATTCCTAGGCTAATAATTCTTTCACCTATTTCTGTCTCAGTCCTCGGTCTGGAAGTGGTGATGGCTCACTTCTGCTGGCTGACTGGCTGTTTACTACAGTAACCTGGCATGTAAGGATCAAAGATGGTTGGTTGGTTGTTTTTTATTTATTTTTCTATATGAATGCAGGTTCTTCCATATTACCAAAAAAGTGTACCTCAGTATAATTCCTTGAAAAGTCCATATGTCACTTGAGGGCTTGACTTCACAGTGCTTTGTAATACTAAGCAGAGGGCATTGTAGACAGCACTTTTTTTTTTTTACTCTTACATATATTTTGATAACTATTTACAACAGATAAGAACTTTGTTTTTTAATGAAGTGAATGACATTTATTAACTACTCCATGACTAGTTCAAAATAAATCATCAGAGTCTGAGCAAAATAAAAATAATTAATCTACAGAGATGGTTGTCCTCTGTGAATCATCTAATGGCACCTACCTCAGATTGGTGTTTCAGGAACCATTAGTGAGGATTTCTCACTTTGTGACATGGCACAGTGATGGCAGATATGTCCAATTAGCGTTTTTCCCAGTAGACAAGGCATTCTAATTATTTTTAAGAGATAGAAAAGGGGTGTCTAATAAAGAATTATAGGAAAGAACTCTTGACTTTCTTCCTCTCCTGTATGTGCCATACTACACATACAGATACATAGTTCATAACTGTGATCTTTAAGATCACTGAACACATACATCTACAATAGCCTGATTAAATAAAAAAGCTTCTATTTACAAATAAAAAATTAAAATGTTTTTAAAAGAAAAACATTAGTTTCATATTTTTACATCTAAATATAAATTGATTTGAAAGAACGTAAAATTCAGAGACTGTTAGATTTCTTATTTTAGGCAGATTCATTTCGTTATACTTGAATTCAGCCTGTGTCAAGATTAGAATTTATTGGATATGAATGTTTATTTGGTGTAACAACTCTTTTTAATATATAAATTGATTAATTATGTTTTATTTAGTGTAGTTTTTCTGTGGAAACAAGATTGTCTCTAAGAAGACTGACTTCTGAAATGTAATGTCACAGTGCAAGGAATCTGACCAACACCTTGTTTTTCAAGGGGCCATATCATCTGTCTGTTAGCTGCTTGTACTTACTGTCACCCGAAAATTTTCTACTTCCACTCACTCTGAGACAACAGTTTAGAAAGCCATTGAGGTAACACGATCAATGATTTAAATGATTTGGTTCAAAGGGGTCTCTTAAGGGGTTGTTTTGGCAGGAGCATTTTTAATCGAAAATTGTTTAGTCCAGTAACTTACGCTCTCCTCCTCTAAAACAGTGGTTTTAGCTGAGAAGAAGGGATAAAAGGAGCAGCTAACTACCATGCCAAATACTCCTTAAGGTGGCTTTCTTTCCAGAGTCCAAGGGTATGTAACTTTGGACATAAAAATGTATGCAAAATTCTGTAGAGGTTGTGAAACTCCTGCTAGACCACACATGCAGCTGTATATAAAGGCAGAAACAGTATCATCTTGTGAGTCATGAACTTGCACCTCATGTGGGAAATGGTTTTAAATTGGAAGGGGGTAGAATTTGATTGTATATTAGGAAAAATTTCTTCTCTATGAGGGTGGTGAGGCACTTGCACAGGCTTCCCAGGGAGGTGGTGGATGCCCCCTCCCTGGAGGTGTTCAAGGCAGTTAGATGGGACCTTGAGCATCCTGGCCTAGTGGGAGGTGTCCCTGCCAAAGGCAGGGGATTGGAACTAGAGGGTCTTTAAGGTCCCTTCCAACTCTAACCATTCTATGATTCTGTAATTTTTAATGTGGTTGCTTTCTGTGCTTCAGTGAGGTTGTCCCATTAGTAAGCAGCCTGAATTGTTTCCTCCTTCATTTTCCAAAGAATGTGTTACAATTTATGTCTTCCTGCTACCTCCTTTCCCCATCTCTTTTTTGGATCTGAGCTTTCCCTCTCTCCACCTCTCTTTGTTGTGTGTGTTTGTGCATTAGTTTTGCTGTTGTTCTGGGCTTTTTAGACTAGTTGTCTACCAACAATTGATAAAATAACTACTTGCCCTGATGTTGCTGTGATTTGCAGGTATTCTATCTTTTGCCACATTTAGCTAAGCTTTATTGGTCTTCAATACAAGATGGTCAAGTGTTTTATTTTTTCAATAACTTTTTATGTATTTGAACGTTAATCAACCATGGCTAGCTGAAGGCTGCCAAGAGTCACTGTGATCAGACTCTGAATTCATGCTTTGAATTGAACTTGGTTTCTTGTCCCCTGTCTTGAGAATTTGAGACAAAAATAGTGCCTATAAGCAGGAGACGGAGAAAAGCAAAGAGGAATTAAGAGGAAGAAAAGGAAAGAGCCAGAATAGAAGAAAGTTAAAAATTGAGTGTGATGAAACCAAGGTAAAGGAGAGAGACTTTTCACCATAGATTTCTGAGAGTCCATTCAGGCTAAGACTGACTCCTGCCTCACTTTTAGGAGGTAAAAGTAATGAAAAGTTACTTTATCATTAAAATAGGGTGCTCAGCATAGCAGTCTATCACTGACTATCCATTTCTCCTCTAGTCCATGTGTAAAGTACCAGCTTACTTCAGGCTTGGATATGACTAAAAAATTTCTGAGACCCTTGTTGAATTAACAAGTTATCTTGAACTTATTTTTCTTTATTAAGAAAAAAAAACACAACAAAAAACTTGCTCAACTTTGTCCTTGTTTATGGTTGTTTCTTAATACAAAAGGCTAAAAAGAATTATTTAGTAGAGCTACTTCCCCAAGCCCAAGATTAATCTGAAAAGAGATATTCAGATCGGGTTCTCCTGAAAATACTTTGAAGTATTTATCACATGCTTTGTAGGCACTACATACACACTCTTCTTACTCCATTGGAGAATACTGTAAAATGTGTTCCACTGCTTAGGCAATTGTATAAATAGCAAAATTCACCTTCGATTTATGACAGTGCCAATCTGGTGGGAGGTGGTGAGTGATTTCCTTTGCATCACTGCGGTGGATTTGTTTGTTCGTTCATTCATTCCTTTTTTCCTTCACTTGTTCAAGTGTCTTTATTGACCCACAAGTTTTTATTCACTTTTGATTTTCCAATTGCCTTTCCTTTTCTGCTGGGGGGAAGTGAGCAAACATCTGGTGGGTGCACAATTGCTGTCTAGACCAAACCTACTACAAGCCTGAAGCATGAAACTTAATCTAACTTCCATTTTATGGACTGGAAATTAACAGTAGACCATTTAGAACACGTTTCTTGAAACTATTGAAATCTAGAACTGTAAGATTTTTCCTCTAATCATACTTTGGATTAAAATCTGTTTTATTTCAAGGTAAAGGATGAACGATTAATTCTTAAGAGAAATTTACATCCTTTATAAAACGTCACTGGAGTTTTATGGTTTTTCCTCTATCCATCATATTTCAAATCTCTGCGAGAGTGAACACTGGCAGCTCTAACCAGGAAAAAAAAATCATGACGCAGTCACTATGTCATTCTATCATCGTATTTTCACTTCAAGACATTTTTTGTGGCTTGTTCCTTTTCAGCTTTTAAAATTCCTCCCACACCTCAGAAATACATTTTAAGGTGATACTGCATTCTCGGGATTCATTTCCAGTTTAAGAGAAAGGTGCAAGCAAATGCTGAAGTTTTGGCAAGTGATACGGAGAGACTTACTATGGTAGAAACTACGGGCTGAAATCTTGTTGAGTTCTTGGAAATGGGATAAATTCAATATGTTTGAAACTCATACTTTTTTCCAGTAAGAGGGAAAGGGATACTATAACTGTTACTGTAAAAGCTAGTAGTATGATTCAGAACTAGAAAATGTAGCTCCAGCTCTGTGTGATAAATTTATCACTAGCTCCATCAGAAGGTATGAGAAAAAGCTCTAGAAGCATTATTTTGCACATGTGTTTGTGAGAAGAATAGGAAAAAGGAAGGAGGAAACCAGATTTAAATAAAAACAGTCTCACTTTTAGATTTCTGCAAGAGTTTTGTAGAACTGGCTGAGCCTGGAAAAAGATACCAGTGAACATGATTCCTATTAGCTTTAAAGTAGCTTCTTAAAATAATTGTTATTAAATTTCCTAGCTTGATTGGTTTATGAACAAGGAATATTCAGCAATGAAATCAGCAGAGGATTATTTGAAGCAATATAAGGTACGGATAACTGTATCCTTCCCTTATTTTATTCCCTGCTATAAGTTGTATACTGATTGATACCATCTCAGCATCTGACTCTGATGTTACCCTAGTGCAGTGCACAGAAATAACACTGAAGGGAAAAATAATCTCCCTGAGTTCATAGGACACCATAAACCACAACATGCTTTGAAGAGTACCTGGGACAGCCTTTTTGACTCCTGTACCTGCTCTACTGGTAAACCTATTTAAAGCTATGCCAAAAATTGGAGGCAGAGAGTAGACAGAGACATATTCAGGAAGGGGAGAAGAGGGGGAGTGATTGTTTCCAGATTGTTCTCAACTGGCAGAACTTTTATTACACTGCAATAAATCAAACCTTGGTTCCCTACAGTGATGTTGGGGAAAAAGTTGTGAACTGTTTTGCTGCCTTCTCTCTTTGTTCTATGTAGCCTGGCAGCAGAAAGTTGACTCTTTAATACCAAATCTGATGCTGAAAGTTGAGAAGGTCTGAGTACTGATTTGTTTTGATAAATTTCCATCTTCTACTTTACATCCCCTAGAAAGATTATAATGCCCATTCCATGAATTTAGAGGTCACTGAAGGCATTTCCTAGGAGGAACAGAAAAAGGAAAAAGTTTTTATAGTGTATTGACATTGGAACTTGCATTTCATCAGGTTCGTTCAACAGACGACAGTTGCATATTACCTAAGCAGACAACACGAACAATCAGAAAGTTGACAGTGTTTTCCTTTACCTGCTGTTTTAGGGTCATTCCAGACAAGAGTAACTGCCCCTGTATTGTAGCCTCTCATTTAAAAATACTCTTTACACAATATGAACCTGAAACTTTTAGAAATCTATTTCAATGTGGTAAGAATTGAAAGCAATAAAGAATTTAAAAATGAAACCCAGAACACTGTTGTCTAATAAACAGTGAATAATTTGCAACCAATTTGCAGTGAAATTGGCAGTGTATTGGCCTAGTTTTTAGTAAGGATCACTATAAATATATATTTTTTTAAATGAGAAATTGAGCTAAGGAAATGGTCAAGTACAGCAGAGGGTACTTAGAAATTTTTTTTATTACCTTATGAATGCTCATCTAAATTTTTGCTTGTCAAAAGGGAGAATTCTGCACTTTCTTCTTATATACATAAGACATTCAAACAGACTAGTTCTCAAGTTTAATAACACAGATTCTTCCAAAGGAAGAATGCATCTCAGGAGATTACTTCCTTTGTTATATATGGAAGAAACCATGTTCCTTTTCGCTGGAAAATATCCAGCATAATATGTCCTACCAGAAGAGAAATTTCAGTGCAATTTGAGGATATTGTTTCTGTGACGATCAAGTGAGTCAAACCCATAGGGTTTGATTTGTCCATCAGAAATGTGATGTTTCTTTCCTTCTTAACTGATTAGTATGCCTGCTGCCACATGACTGCATCCTCAGAAAGTTTACTCCTGTATGTTTCTTAGGTCTCATCATAACATTATTTTTCACAAAGGTAAAAAAGGTTCTTGTTCACTTTGTAAAATGGTACAAATAAGAGCAATATTTGAATTGTTGTTCTAGGTGCCTAAATTCATGATTTTGGAGACATAATGTGTAATGCAAGTGCCCAAATATAAGCTAAGCACAATTCACTGGCTGGCCAGAGATGCTAAAGGGATGGCTTGCTACCACAAATAGCATCCTGGATGCCTGAAGTCCACATACCAGGAGATATCACTATGTCAGCTAAGCCAACCATCATGCACGATTATTTCCTATCAAAGATTAATGGTTTCATTTCCAGAGAACCACTTTTTTAAGTTTCAAAGGTTCCTGAACATTTAATATGCACAAGAAAATTGAGTTCAAAGTTCAAGTTTGGCTACCTTTTCTCAGAAATTGACACAAGAAGGCTAATAATGTCCTGTTTGGAAGGACGGCTTAGCCTAAATTCAGTTTCCTTCTTGCCCTGGGATAATACAAGCATGATATTAATTTTTTTGTTTTTACTGCAGAGTGTTTTTGCTAGCTGGCAGTTGAATTGCTCCAGTTGGGTAATTCTTCATCATCGTGTTGAACGTGTAATACTTCAAAAATTAGTATTAGATTTATGGGGCAAAGGGGGGAACACAACTAGAAGAAACCTTGAGCTTGGAAACCAAGAAGTCTTTTCAGTTTTTCTGCAGTCTTTTTCCCCGGTGTTAGTGGTTGTTTTGTGGTCTGTGCTACATGGCCTAGCCAAAGGTGACAGAAAGGCCTGGGTAGTCACAGAAGACTTCTTGTTCCAGAAGGCTGTAATGGTCCTTCTCAGAGACAGAAGGAGCCAAGACGATTCCTTGCCCCTTTCACCAGTGTTTAGCTTGTGTATGAGGGAGATCAAAGTGGTGCAGGCATTGGGGGTACCAATCTACAATTGCATAGATCAGAGTCCTGAGCACGTTTCCAAACTGGTACATAGCATGTTAGGATACATAGTGCCAAGAATGCTGAAAGCAGGGAAGCTGGTGATGGTGAAAAAGAGAGGAAAAATTTGTGTTTTCTATTAAAAGGAAAGTAATAGATTAAAAAGTTCAGTCCCAAGATAATGAGAGAGTTCTGTGCATAGGTTCTGGATATTAAATTAAAAAAAAAAATCAACACAAAATTCATATTAACATCATTATCATTAATTAACTCTCTAAAACTAATTTCCTAGTTTGTACATTACATTATTCTTTTTTGATGGTTGTGTATCATTATATACTAGATCATGAAAGTACTATCTCAAGTTCCATGGTAACAGCAGGCTTTTAGAATTACGTATTTGTAAACTAAAACAATTGCAAGTTATAAATGTATAGCTTGTTATTACAAATTAACCCTTAATTTGCTACACTTTTGATAATTTGACAATAACAAAATTACTTTCTGGTTAATTTTAATCTTTATAATTTTAGGGAGAGAACTGTAGAAATTTTGTTTAGAAACTATGATGTAGGTTATAGCCTGGGGGTTTTTTTTCCTCTCTTTAGCAGGATCTTTGCTTTTGATCTCACCTGGATTTAGGAATTGTCTGAGATTTGTATGCAAAACTTCCTCTTTACCAGTGTCTCCTAGAAATTGAACATCATACATATTTTTGAAGGGCCTCACTGTAATCTTGCAGAAAATCTCCATAAATCACTTGTGATTCAGTGAGCTTCTTCACTCTCATGCATACAAAAAGAAAGTCCCTGCTGTACTGAAATAGCCACCTGCCATTCTGAATAGCTTTGTTTCACTCTCCCCTCGCCCCTTTTTGTTCTATTCAATTCCTTTGCTTGTCTTAAAAATTTCTAATACCTTATTTTTTAAAAAAAGAAGGAACTCTCTTCTTTACTGTGTACAATATCTAGTCAAATGGTATCTTCATTTCCTAGTCTAGGTAGAGAAATAGTAAGAGTAACAAATTATGGATTAATAATATAAAAATAATCTCTACTAATAGCAATCGAATTATTTGTAGGTTTGGCTAATGAAATCCAGGTCAAAACTATCCCTAGTCCAATATTTGTATGTTGGAGGATAGCTCTTTGTGTTTTCTGCCTAACATACCTGCACATGTATAGAAGCACCTATGTGGAAAACATTCTTTAAAATTATCAGATGTGAGCCCTGCAGAAAAGGAAAATAAAAAACCCAAACAAACCAGGAAACATAATAACACTTTCACTGTCTCTAAGGTCTTCATGAAATATTGTGCACAAAGATTATTAAACTGATGTCAACAGGAGATAAAGCCTTGGGGTCATGCTAATTGACCAAGGACAGCTTTCACATAAGAGATTTTAAAATATGAAGTTCGTTAATGTCTGCCTTCAGAGTGTGTGTATGAAACACCGTGGACACTAATGTGGAAGCAGAGAGAGGATGAATGTGTTAGCACATTCTTGCCTTTGGCTACAATCTAGCAGTCTTGTTTCTCTCAATGCACCAATATAACAATATACAGTCATAGTGAGATCACTGGAACAGAATCCTCATATGACTGTTATTAGTAGAATAGGAATTATGGCCCATTACTTTTAAATCCTGGACTGAATTTAGTTAGATTTAATAATTAGATTAGTCTTATAGATCACCTGCCTCTATTTAGTTTGGGAGTGATATTCAACATGCTATGGAGGGTCTTTAATAGAAATAGAGATTTCAGGGAAGTCCAGAATCAAACTGCCATTTTGGTACAGAATCAGAGTTTTCCCTTATGAAATAGTAGGAATGGGATAACTAACGTGTTCTATCAGTTCTTCACAAAGTGTTCTGGAGGAGGTAGCACAGTTCATGGTGCTGCTGTGTTGGTGGTTAGTTTGTTGGTTGGTTTCTTTTACTGCAGTAAGAAACAATATTTATTCCCATATTCAGAATGTGTAAGAAACATCTCTCTTCTGTATGTAGATAGAAACTGAGGATTCCAGGTAGATCACAGGCCCGTGCACCTTGAAAAGGGAGAAAACGCTTGTCCTTTCAGACTGTCAGGCAGATAGTAGAGCCAAAGAGATTTCAGCCTGAGCACTTCAGGGGGTATAAAGGTAGAGGGTGTATAGAGATGTGTATGAACAGATCTTCAGACTTTCTTTTACCTTGTCTCTCAGTTTCTGTGATAATGAAAAACTTCATGAAACTTGTTATGACTTTGGCAGACTGTGAAACATATTCCTTATTTGTCCTTCTAACTTAGCACAATATGCTCTATTACTCCTGCTTGTGAAAAGGTCATATTTGTT
Organism: Zapornia atra; assembly: GCA_013400835.1. Lineage (NCBI taxonomy): Eukaryota > Metazoa > Chordata > Aves > Gruiformes > Rallidae > Zapornia > Zapornia atra. Next base: position 28,723 of record VZTU01028801.1, on the reverse strand, counting down.
CCTTAAAGTCCTTGTCAAAGAGTAGCAGAATAGATTGGAGAACATAGAGAGAATAGAAGAAGAATGGAGTGTATCAGAACCATGTTACTTCTGTTTTTTAAAAAAGAAGTAAATGAATCAGATGTTCTGCCAGTGTACAGTGGACATACAGGTTCCCAGGGAAAAAAAATGTGAAGCCAGGCTTTTTTTCTCCATGGAAGGACATTAAACATATGAAAAATGAGAACCAGAGTCCTTCAAAGAAGTTAATAAAGTCAAAAACTCTCTAAGCTTAACTTTGGCTTCAATTTGACTTTAGCGACAATGCATGTTCCTTTCATGATCTTGTTATTCAGCCAGTCCAACTGAGTCATACGTTCATTAACCTCTCTGAAGGAACTGTTGTAGACGTGGCTGCCTTCCATCTGCAAGGTGAGAGAGAAATTCTCCATCATAAGATTAGGTCTGAAACCAAATGACAAAAAAGGATTAGCTTCAGCAGTTTAACTTGAGGATGCACTTTGGATAATTCTGGAAGAACTGTCTGCTATGTTAAAACAGGCCTCTCAAACTTTGGATCCTACCCCTATCATGAAATCTCAGCTAAACTGGGGCAGACAGCTTTCTTGAAATAAGAAATGGTTAACATATTTAAATGGTTTTACTTGGGAGATTGTAGAAGCTTGTCAAATCCTGGCTTCTCTTCACAAGTTCAATTCTAAATAAATGCATGCTGTATAACATAAGATGCACAACTCAAGTTAGGATATTTCCATCGTAATCTTACTCAAAACTTGTGATGTTTTAAGAATCAAAATTGATAACTGACACAGGGTTTTTTTTTTCTTCTCCCTCCCTCCTGCCCAGTTTTCCCTTTTAGGATAATGTTATGGCTAAAAATTCATTATATTTGCTAATGCTTTATAGTTTTTAAAACTCTGATAGAATCTTTATGCTTTTCAGAAAATCTCTGGAGAAAAGGAAAAGAACAAATTAGACTAAACAAAAGTTGAGAAAAGAGAATATATTTAACATTGTGTATTGGTTAAAATAACAGGAAAACATAGTAACTAATAATGTTCTGAATTGAAAACTAGCTCTGAGTCTCATTAAAACCTTAACTGCTTTAGGCTTTCCCTTCTCTCACCTGCCACCCACTGATGACCTATGAGTCACCACTATTCTAGCTTCATCTGAAATCTTTATTAAATTATTTTAAACCCTAAAGCCCTGTGTGATAAGAAAAACAACAGATCAGCTTTTATACTTTTAAATTATAAGTTTATCTGTCAATAAGAGAAATCATGTGTTTCCATGTACACATCCTCATGTATATATGTATTAACATCTACAATATTCATAATTGTAGAGTTTTAAAGCTCAGAGTAAATTATGAAAAATTAGGATGATTTAGCTCATTACAGTTCAATGTTCATAAACCAGTCCTCTCAGAATACAACTAGAGGACTTTCAAATTTACTCAGAGTATCAGCCTCTGGGCAGCAAAATGTTAAGCAGAAAATATGTTTCTTATGAAATTCTTTTCTTGTTGGTAAGTACAACTCAAAATCACTATTGATTTAAAATTATTTTTATTCAATAACATAAAATAATACTAAGGGCACTGTTTTGTCAGTGTTTTTCTCTGTTAACAAGAGCATGGCCTTAGTCATTGCCTAAATGCTTCTCAACAATTACATGTGCAACTAATACCTGCTGTTTGTCTCACCAAGTTATAGATTACATTTCTGTGAAAAATTACATGGTCATTGAAACTGAAAGTCTTACTGACCTGATGCAACTGGTCCTGGGTGTGTCAAAAGGTGGGTGAGATCCCCAGAAACACCATCAGAAAAATTAGAGATGCATTGTAATGCTGCTTGGTTTTTATTTTGTCTTTGAGTGTCAAGAGTGGTCATGGTGAGTAACTACTTCCAGAAGAGGTTTTGGGATGTCAAATCTGTAGTGGAAAGAAATCGCTGTTAGTTACACCATGGCTCAAAGGTGACATGCATTCCACACCCCCTTCACATGTACCCTTCACAAATACTCTGCGAAACAGAATTTTCTCATCATTCAGCATTTCAGATTTCATTAATTTTGATAACACTGTTAATTCTTCTTGTGGATCATACAGGAAGTTAACTAATTTACCTGTCATTGTGTATAGTTTTATTACCCTATGATGCAGCAAGGTATCTAAACAGTAAAGGCTTCAATATTTAATTCCTTGAAGTTGCACTGTAAGTTTGCGATGGATATGCAAATCCTTCAGCATTTTCAGTCATTTAACTTTTTGGTCAACCCTTCTTGGCCACCTTCTATTGGAATATGGGCTAGTAAAAGCACAAATCAAAACTCTTTCCCCAAATCCATAGGATGAAGAAGCAATAGTTGAGAAATGACATGATGAGTTGCAGCAAACAGTCAAAATAACAATACCAAAGTGGCTGTTGCTTTATGGTGTGCACTGAATGATGTGAGGCAGAGAATTACATGGGGGTTTAGGCATAAATTTTCAAGAATGTGGATAAATTGTTTCAGATTTGTTAAGTTTCATTTAAGCATGTGACTAATAACTCTATTAGGTCAGGACATTAATCATGTCTGAATGTCTTCACCAATAGGTAAGATGATCATTCAGAAGTGGTCATTTTGTGCCTTTGTTTTTATAACTCCTTGAAAATACGGATCTATGTCACTGATGACTCATATGATGGAAAGAGCAGTTGAGAAGATCAGTGCTAGTACCAAAATATAACCTTTATGATGCATGAACTAGACACGCTGACATACCAATATAACAACTTCTTGCTTAGTCTGAAATGGAATTCTGTCATGGTACACACTTGTGGGGGTTTTTTTCTTTCTTTTTTGTGATAATTAAGTGGACCTAAAAGTGATTCAGCTTTGCTTTTTAAGATAACCTTTATTTACAGGAAGTCTCCACTCTGATCAGCTGAAAAGGCTGATTTTTGCATGTTGATTAAGAGGGAATGAAGTCCAAACACCGCGAATTTTCTTCTCGGAGTGTTTTACTATTTTGCTCGCTCTTCATACAATTAAGTATTTCCTTTTATTTCTTAGTTGCAGAACCACAGAATCATTAAGGTTGGAAAAGACCTCCAAGACCACAGAATCATTAAGGTTGGAAAAGACCTCCAAGACCATTCAGCCCAACTGCCCCCCTACCCCACCTACATTACTACTAACCATGTCCCTAAATAGCTTATCTAACCTTTCCTCGAATGCCCTGAGAGGAATGATGAGTCCATCACCTTCCTTGGCAACCTGTTCCAATGCCTATCCACTCTTTCTGAGAAGAAATTTCTCCTAATTTATAACCTGAACCTCCCCTGGCACAACTTGCAGCCATTCCCTCTTGTCCGATTGCTACTTATCTGCAAGAAGAGGCTGACCCTCAACTCACCGCTGCCTCCCTTCAGGTAATTGTAGAGAGCGGTAAGATCTCCCCTGAGCCTCCTCTTCTCCAAACTACACAGCCTCAGTTCCCTCAGCTGCTCCTCATAAGGCTTGTGTTCCAGACTCCTCACCAGCTTTGTTGCTCTTCTCTGGACATGCTTCGGGGCCTCAATGTCTGTCTTGTAGTGAGGGGCCGGAAACTGAACACGATATTCGAGGTGTGGCTTCACCAGAGCTGAGTACAGGGGATTGGTCACCTCCCTGGTCCTGCTGACTATGCTATTTCTGATACAAGCCACGATGCCGTTGGCCACCTTGGCCAGCTGAGCACGCTGCTGGCTCATGTTCAGGTGAGGGTGAACCAATACCCCGAGATGTTTTTCTTCTGTACAGCTTTCCAGCCACCCTGCCTCAAGCCTGTAGCGGGGTTGTTATGACCAAAGTGCAGGACCTGGCACTTTGCCATGTTGAATTTCATCCCATTGGCCTCTGCCCATCAGTTAAACCTGTTCAGGTCCCTGTGGAAGGCTTTACTACCCTCCGGCAGATTGACATTCCTCCCTCCCAACTTGGTGTCATCTGCAAACTTACTAAGGGTGCACTCAATTCCCTCAGCCAAATTATCAATAAAGATATTAAAGAGGATGGGCCCCAGTACCGTTACCTGGTGAACANGCACTCAATTCCCTCAGCCAAATTATCAATAAAGATATTAAAGAGGATGGGCCCCAGTACCGTTACCTGGTGAACATGTGACCAGTTGTCAGTTGGATTTAACTTCATTCACCACCACTTTCTGGACCTGGGCATCCAGCCAGTTTTTAGCCCAGTGAAGAGTGTACCTGTTCAAGCCATGGGCTGCCAGCTTCTCCAGAATACTGTGGGAGACTGTGTCAAAGACTTTGCTGAAGTCAAGGTAGGCTAGGTCAATAGTCTTTCTCTCATCCACCAGCTGGGTCACCTGGTCATAGGAAATGAGGTTAGTCAGGCAGGACTTGCCCTTCATGAACCCATGCTGGTTGGGCCTGAACCCCCTGGTTGTTGCATATTTGATCTGTCATTGCCCTCAGGATGACTTGCTCCCATAATCTTCCCTGGCACAGAAATCAGGCTAACAGGTCTGTAGTTCCCTGCATCTTCCTTACTACCCATTTATAGATGGATGTCACAATAGCAAGTCTCCAGTCACCTGGTGCCTCTCTGGTTACCCATGACTGCTGATAGATGATGGAGAGTGGCTTGGCAATCACATTCGCCGGCTCCCTCAGTACCCTCATGTGGTTCTTTTTGTGTTAACTTCTATTTCATAGTCTATCCTGACTTCATTTCCTATTAATGTACATAGATATTTTGCTATTTCTCTCTCCCTTTTTTCTTTCCATTTGACTTTTCTTCTTCACTCTTGCAGAAGTGAAAATACATCACCTCCATATGTAGAAATCCTCAGAGACTTCCTCTTTATTTCTGTGTCCATTACAGAGTCTCTGTTCCAAACCTATTTTGCATTTTATCATGTTTGCTTGTTATGCTAACAGCTACAAATCTCAAAATATGTCTGTCATAATAAGATTTTTATGGAATCCCCAATCTCAGGACTAGTTCCTTTTGTAAAGCTTGATTTAAAAAAAAAAAATCACAGACCTGCCTCATTTGTAAATCTACAGACATTTTTATAAAAAGAACACACTTATGTTTTATACATATCTATATCAGAGAAATATCTTTCAAGAGAATGGCTATCTGCTTTAACAGCCTATGCAGGGGAAAAAAAGTAGATTTCATTGTAGATATACAATTATAAATAATTAGAACACAGTGAATGTCTGCAGCCTGGTGCTGAATCATGGACCTCTCTTTTCTTGAGGCAGATCACCAAAACATATAGTGTTTTAAAATTAATTATTTGCAAAGGTCAACAAAATAATTTATGGGACATTTTATGCAGATCAAAGAACTTTTGGTCCTTTTCTAAACTTGTAATAATGTAGATCATCTCAACTGCTGACCTTCAAAAGACCATATTTGACGTCACCAAGTTCTACTGAAATGACTGCCTGCTCATTATGTTCATAGTACAATGAATTTTCTAATCCTCACACCTAAGCAGATTACATTGTTGTCTAGTAGATGCTGCCCTTTCCTTTTTATAAGCACCTTGTCAGACACTGTTACTGGGATAGATACATCTTTTACTGTTGTTCTGAAAGCCTACCATAACTACTTCTTATGAAGTAACAGGGGGTATGAAAACAGAAAAGAAGGTACAGGGTAAGTTGAGTAGAAAATATAGAGGAAGGAAAGATTATCCTGAAGATGGATGGCCCAAAATCAAGATTTTCCTGACTCTCTTTATTCCTAGAGGAAAATAACCTGCCACCCTGACAGAGGCGTCTTTTCACTGTGCTTTTACTTTTCTTTTTTTTTTTTTTTTAACAGCCTCTATTTTCTGTCTCTGTGGCTGAGACAAGATTTGAAAAATTAATGTTATTTAATCCTCTCTCTCCTGTTCTTGTGCTCTCATGCTCCGCAATGAGACAAATTCCTGTGTTTCTTAGTTCAAAATCTAGCTCTGTTGCCTAAGAGTGACCCTTTCACTTTTACAGTGTTCCCAGGACTCTCTTAACTAATTTAAATTTATTCTGCAAAAGCTCTTTCATTTAGGCTGAGCTTATTCAAATTTAAATATCTCATGGATGTACAAGTCCTAATAAACACAATAGGAGATGGGGGAACAGGTTCTGGATTCATTTTGACCCAGTGTAACATGCTTTGTAAGAAAGCCTGTTATCCATGTTAAAATTATCTATTCAGCTATTTATATATATATATATATATAAACCACTTTAAAACCACCACCAACAAAAAAAAACCAACCCCCAATGGATCTATAGTGATGTCCCATGCTTGTCAGTCAAATGAGCTGTACTTGTCTGTCTTCCAAGAAAAACAAACAAACCAAAAAACCCAAAACCAAACCTTTAAAAGTAACACATCTTTTAAAATAACGAGGAGAACCAGCACAGTACTTAAATTCATGCAATCTATCTGAGCGACAAGTAGTGCAATATTTCCTTAACTGTAGTAAAGCTAAACTAGAGACAACCCACAGTTATGGGCAGTTGGTGAGTGGGTAGCACTCCAGTACAGTCATGCCTGAGGAGTAATTGCACTGTAATTGGTATTTTTCATTTTTGCTCTCACCCAGCTTCCAGCAAGTGGATACTATTCTCCCCCCACACACTCCTCTTACCTGACATGGACTGGGGGAGTGCAGACAATGTAAAGAATTTCTAAGATGCTCTAGAGAAAATGAAACTTTTCTCTCAATATTTTTAACAAGAAGACTATCTGTTTTGTTGTTGCAATGATGAGCTCTCCCAGTGAGAAGCCTTTACGGATTGTTCAAAATATACACTGATGCACCAAGTTCGCTACAGTCTTCTCCTTTAGTTTACTTTTATCCCGCAGTAATTGCTTCCTTACTTCTCAGTGACTTTGTACCAAAGAACAGTGAAAATAGATGGTGCTGCACTATAAGTTAGCAAATAATCTCAGGTCCTTCTCACATGTATATTGGGGGATTTTATTTCCAAAACAGATGACGTTTTCTTCTGAAAACATCCTACTCGCCAGTCCTTAGGGTAATGTTCACAGTCTTACTCAACTCTTACACAGTAGGTAGGAAGAATCGTGTGAAGACATTTGACTTTTATGTAAAAAAGGCTTGGCATAGTGGCCAGCGAACACCGTAAAACTTCTAGGTTTGAATTTCTTTTGAAGCCTTACCATTTTGCCTTGAACTCCCCATAAAAGTAATCTTTTCACCCACAGATCTCTCCATTCTGCTGTCATATCAATGAATCTGTCCAGCTGATGTTTTACAGGGAAGAGTTTAGGGAAAACTGTGCGTTCTTATGGCTTCATTATGGCCTCCTCTTCAAATATTTGAAAACAAAACTTATATTTCATGTTAGTTATCCTAACTCTGAACTTAGACTAGATCTAGTTTTGCTCACCTCTCCAAATTTAAGACTTAATCTATATACAGGACCAGTTACCTTTCATAGTAAGTCTGATTTGACTTTGTGTTGTAACATAACCAACTTGTTCAATTTTAGGTGCAGACCATGGATTTCCCAACATTTAAATATCCATCTCTGTGTTCCGTATTAAAGGTGCTTTCATTGACACCCTTGCAGAAAATGGGAGTGGCAGTCAAAGAAGGCCATCTGTTAAGCACTGCTACTTTGTATGTCTGTACAAATATTTTTATAGGGCCAGAGTCTGCAATGCACAGAATAATTAAAGCCCTACAAAAAATGTCAATAGTATAGATTGATGCTAACCGGTGAAAATATCAGATCCTTCTTGAATGAACCAAAGCAGTTATGCTAGCAATTACAGGGGCTGTATGACTAGAGTAAAATAAATAGCATGCTGTAGAAAATATAGCCACCCTTACTTTAATGCAGTAGTAAGCATTAGAGGTGTTAAGAGTAGTGTTGCCCCCAAGGGATACATGTGCAGTACTGTGTCTTTTAGTAAAATTTGGCAACATTGTGAAGAGCAGTACAGAAAGCAGTTAGAAAAAACAAACCTACATACACATATATATATTTTTATTGGCTTCTTATATATAAAGCCAATGAAGGTGACCAGACAAACCTAAACTGCAGCAAGGGTGATAAATAGAAAAGCAGACAAATCCATGGGAGAAAATGTGACTAGACCAAGCACCTAATCAAGATGTGTTATAGTTTATAACTGTCAGGTTTTCTAGGAAAGGCCATGGGACCAAATATGTCCACAATGTGTCATATGACACATGAACCCAACCTTTCCTAGAAACTAAACTTGTTGCTGTAGATAGTAGTTCAAAATTCAGTATATTTATGTATTTTTTTAAGAAAATAAAAAACCAGTTATATCCCTTCAACTCTTCAAAAGACAAATAAAGAACTAGTGTAACACTTAAGATGCAAAGACATAAAATAAATGAATTTATTTTGTGGTTTTGTTTGACATCAGATATTCTTTGACAAATGATTGATTGTAGAAGAAATGAAAGATGTATCTTGAAAACTAATGAGATATGTACAGGTCACCCTTCCTTTAACTAAGAAATAGATAGGTAAAGAGTATTTTAGGGTCTATGAAGTAGAGAAGTAAAAATACTTTTTTATTATTCACACTATAGGTATCTGTAACTGTCTGAATATATTAACAAGATTATTAGAACACAATTGCACTATTTCCATTAGATTTCTCTAAAGAATTCAGTGCTGGCATACCTGATCCTGTTGGTTTCAGGAATGCAGCACAATCAAGAATCTGTTCTCTAGAAATGTATGGCTACAGATTTTATCCATGCAAGTTTTCCCATTGTTAGGGAAGCTGACATTATCTCAGGATCTCATGATAACAGGAGAGTCCTTTACCCAGTTTCTAAATATTTTGCAGCAAAACCACTGCTGCCACCAACAAAAAGCCTTCACTTACGCTATTGTGACTTGTTATCTGAAATAGTTGTCAAGAATGGAAACCAGTTACATAAACTGTATTTTAAGAGTTTTGAAGTTCTGTGGGTTTTTTTAAATTTAAAATTATAGCAATCACAAATTTTTAAATATTGTGGTTATGGTTTCAAAATACCAGTCACAAGATATTACTCTGTTGTATACAGGGTACGTGTTGTGCCACAGCTTTAAAAGGTGAATTTGAAAAAACAGTTGCTATCTCCTATTATCATATGTCACAACAAATAAGCATGTGTAACTGCAAAGTACGCTGGTTCATCCTTTATATGTATTAGGCTATAATGCTGCAGTATGCTTTCAAAGTAGATGCAGCAGTAGCAAACTAATCCATGAAATCCATGAATAAATATATTTTAAAATTTTTAGTTTGACAACCATTTTTAGTCTTCAAGGAGCAGCAACAAGAAAAGCAAAACTTAAATAGATATGTATTAAACTCAATATCTATGTTTTAGTACTTGCACCAGTATAAAGCAAAATGATTGCAGGGACAATTAGGAGCAAACTAACAAGTTGAAAACTTGTGGAATGGTTAACTTCTAAATTACAGTTCACTTTCTGGTTCTTTTAAAATATTGTTATTGAATTTGGTTGGATTAGGTAGAATCATAGAACAGAATCCTGAAATGGTTTCGGTTTGGACCTTAAAGATCATCTAGTTCCAACCTCCCTGCCATGGGCAGGGACACCCTTCGCTAGCCCAGGCTGCCCAAAGCCCCATCCAACCTGGCCTTGAACACTGACAAGGAGGGGGCAGCCACAGTTTCTCTGGGCAGCCTTGTGCCAGTGTCTCAAAACCCTCACAGGGAAGAAAAATTTCCTAATATCCCATCTAAATCTACCTTCTTTTAGTTTAAACTAGTTATCCCTTACCCTATCACTATGCTCTCTCCATCTTTCCTGTAAGCCCCTTTTAGTTACTAGGAGACTACTACAAGGTCTGCCCAGAGTGTTCTCTATCAGCCTCTTTTTCACAGGAGAAGTGCTGCACCCCTCTGGTCATCTCTGCGGCCTTCCTCTGTACTTGCTCCAACAGCTCAGAATCTTTCTTGTACTGGGGACCCCAGAGCTGGATGCAGTACTCCAGCCGGGGTCTCACGAGAGCAGAGGAGAAGAATCACCTCCCTCAACCTGCTGGCCATGCTTCTTTTGATGAGGCCCATGATATGATTGTTTCTTTGTGTTGCAAGCATGCATTGCTGTCTCATGTTGAGCTTCTCATCAACCAACACACATCCTTCTCTTCGGGCTCCTCTCAATGCATTTTCCAATGAGCCTGTAGTTGTGTTTGGGTTTGCACCAACCCATGGGAAAGACATTGTTGAACTTCATGGGGTTTGTAAGAGCTTGCTCCTCAGATCTGTCCAGATCCCTCTGGACAGCAACCCTTCTCTCCAATGTGTTAACTGCACAACACAGCTTGGTGTCATCATCAAAACTGTCGAGGGTGAGCTCATTCCCACTGTCCATGTCTCTGACAAAGATGTTAAGCAACACTAGTCCCAATACCAACCCCTGAGGAACTTCACTCATCACTGGTTTAGATCTCGACATCACTTTGTTGACTGCAAGTCTTTCAGTGTGACCATTTAGCCAATTCTTTACCCACCAAGTGGTCCATCTGTCAAATCAATGTTTTTCTCATGTAAGGAGAAGGATATTGAGCAGTACATTGTCAAATGCTTTGCACAAGTCCAGGTTGATGACATCAGTTGTCCTTCCCTTATATACCAACACTGTAACACCATCATAGAAGGCCACCAAATTTGTCAGGCATGATTTACCCTTAGTAAAGTCTTGTAACATAAGGTACAAAAAATATTATGGGATCTCATGAATGGAGCAAGATAAATTCAAATATACACAATGATGTAGTTACAAAGTTGTTTAATGAATGGAGCTAGCTATCAAGATATCAGTTCTCTGTTTTTTCATAAGACTGGGTGGATATGTGAGTGTCAGCCTAGATGACGAAATGTCATTGAACTTTGTAGTCAAGTAATGATGGTACATTGTTTTTAATGTTGACTTCTGTATTACTTGTTGAAGTTGACTTGTGTATTACAGTATATTTACACATCTAGAACGAACTCTTAGAGTTCATGTAGATCCGTATTTGACAGCAGAGGAGAGGGATTATTGCAACCACTCGACTTGTGGAATTACAGGCTGCAGGACTATTTTTCTGTTTTGTGTGGCTTTTAAATAAGAAGAGATTCTTATTAACTGTAGCAATTGAATGTCTTTGAGAATTGTAGGGTAGTTTGGTCTTCCTCTGAGAAGGGACTATTTCTGCTGTAAGCAACAAATGAACAATAATGTGTGATTAATCATGAAATATGTAGTTTCTGAGCCCCACCGTGTATGTTGTGTGTATGAGTCTTTTTGATTTGTTAGAATTCAGGAGATGGGTGGAGAACTGGTCAGCTTTGGGTAGATGGTTCTGACATGCTGGGCTTCTTTCAATTCTTTCCCTCAAATAACCCTACCTAAATTAGTATTGGCTTTCTAAAGGTCATAAAATGTAAAAGATATTGACACCAACATGCTAGCTCCAACACAGGTGAGGAACAAATCCATGGTTTTCTGCATTTTATTGATCTGACAGTATCATATCATTTGTCTTTCAGTCTTTTTGCCATGTAAGGAGCTCCTAATTCTATACTACATGTCTAAATTTTTTGCAAGGTGTACTGAGAAAGTGAATGTCAAAGAATGGTATTCACGGAAGTTCATAAATTTTATAGACAATTTCCCAAACTCATCTGTGGGAAACTGAAAAAGGGACTGAGCTAGATGTTGAGCTCTGGATGGCAAGAAATCAACCATTTCTCCACGAATTATCAATGTAGGTTAGCCAACCAAGCCATGTGACTTTCTGTTCTGCTATGAACAGATACTCACATTTCTACTCCACTGGAACTGCTAGTTCAGTGAAGAAGGTGGCTAGCCAGGAGTTAGAATAATTTCCAGTTACTGGAAAGAAGTCAAGTACTCTTCTCTAGCTGGAGAAAGTTTCAAGTCCTGATTCTTGCACCATTTTGATTTCAAAGATAATGCCTTAAAGATGTGGGATTTTGTCTGTCTACTAGTCTCTGAAGCTTCTCCAGTTTGTATAAATAGCTAGTAACACACTAGAGAAAGGATGTACACCTGAATGTTGTCTTATTCCAGGTGACTCTTTTATCACAGGACTTCTAGAGTCACACTCTCGTTCATTCTTTTGATCGTACAAGAGCAAAAGGAAAGGAACAAGTGGGCAGCAGAAGGCAAATGCACAGGGAAATGGAATTTTAATGCAGATAGTAAAAATAAATGTAAGGAAGCCAGCTAGCTACTTAGAGTGTGGGTTGTTCTCTAGTTGAAGTAGCCAAGGATTCTGCTCGGGCTAATATTTTTGGTTAATTAGCAGGGTGAGCATCTTCCATGAAACACTCCCTAAAACCAATTCGCTTCATTGGAGAGGTGATGATCACTTCCTTCAGAAGCTCAGCCTTTCACAATCACTCTAGGAAGCCAAATTGCACACAACTCAATGTTCCTCTGAGAGACTGGCTGGGTACCCTGGAAGATCCCAGAGCTGGTGAGCTGTGGACATTTTGGTGTCTCATTAAACTAATAAGCTGGTGTCTAAATTGACCCAGAAGTTAATTATTAATTGAAAAGCACACCTATTGTATGGCTTGCCACCAACGAGCAATTTTATTAATAAAATTTAATTAAAACTTGTAATCTCCATGCAACAATCAATTGACACTGAAAATTGAGACTTGGTGTTTGAGTGACTCATACAGTAACTTTAGCATTTTAGGAACTAATGACATGATCATATATAATTATTTTAAATATTTTATAAACTGCAGTGATTTTCCTAATGCTGTTTGCTAATTATGCAATATAATTTTAGGAAAATTTCATGGATGTTGTAGTATAGCTAGGATGAGTCATTTGTCACTGCAAGATTGTAGAGAAGTCCTCAGCCCTATAAATAGAGCCATAGGCATTATGTATACACTGTCTTTTTTTTAGTGGTATTTAAAATACTTGTTTCTCTAGTTACTACTGCTATTTTGATATATATAGTAGTATAAATGTTACTTTATCTGAATACTAAATGATACTGGCAGCATTCAGAAACGTCATGCTTAAGCTACAGCAGAACAGTGAGCCTTCTAAAACATTGCATCTAGATTATTTTAGGAAAGTATCTAACACACCAATTTCTAGGTATTACAGAAGCATAGAATGAAAGAGTTCACTATCTAAATAGACTAGAAAAAAGAATAGGGAATAAAACAATGTGTGAAGAGGTTAGAAATTTTTATGTGGAAAGTCATTGGTAGTACTAAGAATAGAATACGTGGAACTTTTTTACTATTATTAAATACTGCTAATAATAATGGTAGTACTGATTAGAAGCTTTGTTTGAGATTAAATTATCATTGAGTACAAGATTAGCACATAGAAAAGTGTTACTGAAATTATTCTGAATATTTTCTGTCTAATATAAGAGATGATTATGAAAAGCTATAGATATAGGAAAAGCTGTGAAAACAGACTAGGTTATCCATGACCATCTTGGCTATAGCCTATTAATATGCTTCATTCCAAACAAGATGTGAAATAAAATCCTCATTCAAAATATTTTCATTCTATGATAGCAGGAAGTACATGTCAAACACCTGTCTAAATCTGTGCTCTTACATTCATCACCTGAATAACAATCTTGTTCTTGAAAGTGCTGAGCTTTCCGTTACAGCCAGTAACACCTGTGATCCAAACCAAAAGTAATTCGGTGCTTTTTTTCTAGAAAGATGTCCATAAACTTTAATAAAAAGAACAAAAATCCCCCACAGATATGATATTGCCTTTAAATAATCTTAAGTGCTGATTGCATTTGGAAAGTATGAATCAAAACCCACACACTGATCACAGGTGACAATGCTTACTGAACCCTTGATCTGACAAAGATGTAGTATTGTGTGGGATAAAGTACAAAGATTCCTCCCTGAAGGAAAAAACCACTTCTTACAAAGTTGGTTTTGGAAACTTTAGATGGGAAATTAAAAATTTTGTTATTCCCAAAACTGGCATAGCAGAGGACAGATTTGCTCCTCCTCCCCAGTAATGTTCCCAAAACTTGTTTCCATGATGGCAATCTAGCTAGGAATATCTTTGCATAATTTACATGCTCCTGAATTTTCTCCATAGCATCTTAGTTTTAGCCACCCTGCCTGTCAAAAACCAGTTTCACTAGATGCCATAGCTTTTTGATTCATCAGTGTCAGCCTAATAATCATGTCAGTCACTCTGACTACTTGAACGATGTTTTAGGATTTGTAATCACACTGAACAAACTGGCAGTTTCTATCCATCTGCTAACACAAACAAAAGTGTGCATGTCTCCAGACACGCTGCATTTAGTAACTAGGATTGCCTTGGACATGCTCTCAGGAATGACGCTTCCCATGACCAAAGGATACACTTTGTATCCTGTGAACCCATCTGGCTCAAAAAGGGAGAAACTGCCTCGTCACAGAGTATTATCTTCCCCCACAGATTATTCCTCTCTCTCTGTGTCTCTCTCAGTCTAGACAGAAACTGTGTTCCCTAGGGCATCTTTTGAAAAAGCAGATGACTTTTTGATACTTAAGTGTCTATGGAAAAGATAGGCGTTTTCTTTGCGGGTAGCTTGCATTTGTGATGTGGCCAAATTAGTAAATGAGAGAGGCCCCAGAGAGTTCTGAAGACTTTACAGAATCATAGGTTTTGCTGATATCCAGATGTGGCATGAGGACATTGTTGTACAGACCTTAGAATGAGGTATGGTGCAATATCTGTTCCAGACATGCTTCTATCTAGATGGCAACAGTCTCCCAGACTTGTGATTCCCATTTCACGAACCATTTTGAAGGAGTGTTCTAACACTTGGCCATGGAAAAGACTTTCAAATGAGTCTTCATGCTGAGGTTGAATAACCATGTCCTCATGTCCTTCTGCAGGAAGACAGCATAATTTTGACTCGTGGGCTATTATTGTAGGTACCCTGGTAAGATTTTATAGACATAGAGGATAAATTGAAAAGGCTCTTCAGGGTTATCAAAGGAGAAGTTGCAAAGAGTTACCATGCCTTCATCTGGAGTTGGACCTAAATATCACAGCTCTTTCAGGCAGGTCATTGAAGTATAGGGAAGAACTTTGACTCATCATGCAGGTAGAGTACTTTGAGTTATTTTACAAGAAAAGAGATCAACCTGATTCTTCTTGACAGTTTAACAAATGACTCATGCCATCTGATTTTAATGGTAGTTCAGATCTCCCCAAACTTTCTGCAGATTAACTTTAGCAAAACATTTTCTAAGAAATTACAAATTCTTTTTCTGCACATTCATGTGTCTACTAATTCTTTAGTTAATCTGCACTGAATAAATAGCTGTATGCTAATGTCTTTTCTTTAAACAATTACCATTGTCATAATCAATTTTTGGGACAGGACAACAAAGGAATTCCTTCTATAGTATTAATTATGCAGACAGGAATCTGAGGGAATAAACACAGAGATACAGTTTTTTGTTTTATGTTTTGCATAAAGGAATTAAAGTTATCATAATGAAGCATTTTCTAACCATTACTGATTAAAAAACAAAAAGGAGCTGGCTGGTATGATTTAAGGATGCTGTGTAAAGATACTCTGATTTTCTTTCTAATGTAACAATTTCGTCCTATTTTATATAGGGGCTGAGTAACTAATGCTAGAAAGTTTACTGATATATCCTGATAGCATGCTTTGAAATATGGACTTCTCATTTTCATTTTTAGATATTTGCCAAAGAAATGTATGAAATGAACAATTATGGTAAATAGTTTGAGTAGGGTGAGGCCACACAGTTTATTAGACTAAATACCATCATGCACTAATCACTAAAATGGACCTTTGAGACAGTAACAGGAAAGGAATCTGGAAATACTTTTGAAAGTTACCAAATTTGCAGGCAACAAGTGCAAAGAAAAGGGGGAAGAAAATAATTAATTTTATTTGTATAACTTAGAAAATGCCCAAAGGTGTTAGGGTACAGTGGATAAGACTTGGATGCAACAAGGACTTCCTAGAAGTAAATGCAGTAACCTCTGATACAAAGGGTCTTATAAATAAATAGTTGTCCCTAAGGTCACTAAATCTATTAGTTGTATGTTACACAGATCAGCAGACATGTTCAAAAGAATTAGCAAATACTTTGGCAAATTTACAGATATTTATGACAAAAATGAAAACAATGAAAAAGCTGTAAAGATGAAAAAGAACAACTACAAGTATGATTCTAAGGATTCTAAGACCCAAAAATCTAAACATAACTGACTTTATTGAGAGCTGATACCACCAAGTGTTTCATAGCAATTGCTACACTGAGTAAATTAAGTTTCCTGGAGAAAGCCTTCTTCTGCTTCACTATTGGCAGTATAGTCAGGAGAAAACAAGTTTTTCAGGAAGGTGCACAGGACAGAGAAGTGAGGAGCCCTACAACTGCTGCCACCCATCACATGAGTGCCTGGAAATGGGCAGCAGCAGCATCATACTGTGGTGTTCCACAGCCAGATGCTGCAATACTGCAGGAAATCCTTGTAGAACTTGATGTTGCTTAATGAAGCGTTAGTTTTTATCCTGTTCTCTTTTCTGCCTTCCCTTCTCAAGGGCTGGGAAAATTACATTTTAGGGCAGCAGGGAGATCAGAAACAGAGAGCACTTCACAGTTCAGGCTAGGTAACGAGTTCAAGGATTAATTGCAGAAGTTAGTGCACAGGAAGCTAGGGAGTGAAAGTACACTGCACCAACTACATCTACATCCATGTGCTTTTGAGATACAGACACAATAAGTGAGCTTTGTTTCCAAAAGGGGTTCTGCTCCTCTTCAAAGTTAATTGGTGTGTACCTCCCCAAGTATAAATGAAAACTTTTTGTTCCATTGTAGCCTATTGTAACCTTTTCTACAGCAGGTACCGTGAAGGGGCTGTTACTGAGTGGATACCCAAAGCTCCGCAGCAGTGCAAGCAGGTTGTCCCAGCATCCTGTCTGGGCCTCTCCATACGCCAGACTAGTGAAATGAATTGCCTAGTAAATATGCTGTAGGTAATAATCGTTCTGGTAATGGGTGTATGGGAAGACAGTGCTTCAGCTGCCTCCATTAATTATTCATATATTAGTGGTCTCATCAGGATGAAAGCTTCAGCTCTGAGGCTGGGTATCTGAAATAATGTCATTGTCTGTCTTTGGCCAGGAAATGCAACTGGACAGTAATTTACAGAGTAATAATGTAACCCCAGCTTCCCAGAACTGACACCGTGGTGTCACATTGCACCATTATTCAAGTGTGAAACAGCTGCCTCTCCATGCATCTCGGATTTTCAGCCAGAAGAATTGCTGAAATATTTCTTCCTGTAGGTTCACATGACTTTAAAAAACAATTCTGAACATAGAATGTTGCTCAATTATTTCAAAACTACCTTCAGAGACAGTTTCAAGATGCTCTGATGTCACATATCAAAGGGCTGTGTTTAGGTAGCAGCTAAGGTCTTCGCATAACCTTAATAAAGCAGAGTCATTGCACCTCTTATTCGGTAGCATGCATGTTTTGCCTCAGAACTTCTGTAGCTTTCATGACAGCTATATTTTGTTCTTAAAATAAGCTTTACAAACAAATGCCTTACATTGATGTGTATGGAACAAGCAGTTTAGCAGGAAGATATTTGAAAGCAGTGAAGAGGAGATTAAATTAATTTGGTCCAAAACAGATGGTAAAAGTTTAGGTTAGAGTTTCACAGTGGAGTCAGTAGGAGTTATTACTTAATAAAATAAATTTGTTGAGTAAAACAGTTGATCCTGAGGATCCAGAGTTCATACTGCACCCTTTTCCGGGGCAGGGGGGGAGGGTGGGTTGTTGCAGATGGGCTCTATCCTGTTTCTGAGGGCAGAACATCACTAGAAGTTGGTGTACATCTTTTGGTTTAGTTTTAGTTTGCACACCCTAACATCGCTCTTCTGTATGAACCACATGGGTTACATGGGGAGAGCTGAAAGGTTTCACTTCACAGAAAAGAAAAAACAAAACTAAACAATCTTCTAGCAAAACTAAACAATCTTCCAGCTTAGTATTTCGATTTGATTTGTGATTCTGGGTCTGACAGAGAGGTGCCCACTAAACCCTGCTCCCAGTCATCTAAACACCAGATGAGTGGGAAGATGCTGCTAAGGTAGTTTATCCAGCGGCTGCACATAAGTCAGGCTCCAATCTGAGGTCAGACCACCAAGAAGCATGGTGATCTAATATGCCAAATAATTTCCTTCAGGTATATTGGAACACCTGTTGTAGGGCAACTTCCTTAAAATCCCCTGGGTGTAATCCTTCATCTTAGAATTAAAAAGTGAGAGGGGAAGTCCACACTTCGAAAGTTTTACCAGGAAGTAGAACATCTTTTGTTTTACTTCATAGGTACTGTTTCTGTGGCACAGAAACATACCCCATCAACTGTGTATTTGTTTGGTTTTGTTTCCCTGTTTGTTGCATCAATAAAATCTGCACCTGTTTGTTTTGGCACAGAACCAGTTGTCTAGCCTGTATAAACATTTCCCACCTGCCTTGCTAATCTCTCCTCCAGTGATAAATAACCATTCCACTTGCTGTGAATTTAGCAGACCAGTTAATTCAGGACAGACAAATACTTTCTTTCGGACACCTGCAAACAGTTTTGCGTTTTTTCTACAAGAGATTCTTTTTATTTTAAAGATATATAGGGAGAAAACAGAAAGCCTTTCTGGATGATGTGTTGTTATGATAACAGGCATTAATAATTGACATTCATGGTGAGAGAGAAGGCAGTACGCACTCTGAGGGATTGTGATGATATCATGGTAACCATGAGAGCAAAGCCCAAGTGGTCTGTGATGACGGCAGATATGTGCATAGCTTTATACAAGCTGTTCCTCTGTTGGATGGTTTCTATTTGATGGAAATCCATTCATTAAATTCCTACGTAAAATATCTACTCATACTGCTGAAAGTTTGCTGGGGACAAGATGAGGTCAGTTCAGTTGTAGAAACATGGGGACAAGGGCCTGCTACTAACTTCAAGCATCACCCTGGTGAAATGAAGCAGAATTTCCACCTCTGTATTACAGAATAGCTGTGCTGCGAGGGAGGAACCTGCAGATGGACAAACCTGCTTCCAGAGAGAGATAGGTGAGCTTTTCATCCTGTGTGCCCAGGGCACAGGCTGTTTTATGAAGGATTATAGTCAGCCTCTATGAGTTGTTGTAGTTGCAACTTCCTGTGGTAATCGCCTCTGTAGTCCTATCCCAAGCCCTCCAAATATAGCACAAAGATGTGTCTCTTCTGTGATTGCACACATGCATCCTATTGCTTTTGCGTAAGTTAACAACTATATGATCCTACAAACAGCTGCTATAGTTTGTCATCTCCAGACCTCCCAAAACAGTTCATAGTAACTACTGAGAAAGCGATTCTTTTTCAGATAATTAATATGCTTATCAAAATCCAAATGATTATTATATTCACTCTAATAATTTAGCAACTCAGTTAATGAATTTGGTGGCAAATATTTCAAGGGGCAGCATTTTGGTTGCCAAAGCATAATGCAAGAGGACATCCTCAGGTCCCACCATTTCAGGATGGTGAAAACAGGCAGCTTCTGAGCTTAATCTGATGGTGGGCCTCCAACCCACATGTCACTGAGGTTTGAGTGCCTCAGTTTTCTACTGCCTTTCCTTTTCCTAAGGGAAGGCTGCATGCTAGCAGTGACACAGAGCATGATACAGAGCTGCTGCTTTTTTTCACCATGCTTAACTAAGGCTTTTTTGTACATTATTTCTTTTTACTTGTATTCAACCATTCTGTTTAGCTGTGTGAGCTGGCAAAGCAACGGAGTTCTGACATTAGAGAATCCCTCTGGTATGAGAATTTCTTTGCTGGCAGACAGCAGTCTGTCTTCACAACACCAGTGGTGACAAGGGACCAGACGTCATTAGGTACTGTTACGCTGTAGTTACCAAGTTTGTGTTCCTGGGAAAATAAACATGTAGCACGTAGCTGCAGAGCACTTGAGACTTAATGTGTTCTTCAGCTTCTTCCTGATATGTAACTGCTGTATAAATCTCTGATTTGAGTAGTACTTGTTTGAGAGTAGTATTGCTTCAGATTAAGTATGAGCAGGTATGTCTTTGTTATCTTGTCTTTTTATGTAAAGGATGACAGAATACTAAAAACCTTGAAACATCAGGTTCATAGTCTCAGCCTTTCAATATAGGAACTGGGCCCTCATAGAACTGGGGCTGCCATTGAGTATATTTTTTTGCATGTTTGATATTACCTGTTCTCCCTAAATTCACTAGTTGGGCAGGTTTAAAAGTCTTTCTTTACTGACTTTCTGTGCAGTACCTTGTATTAATACATTATCAGTTCAGTATAGCTTGTAGCATCTTAGCCACTTAAGAGAGGAGTAGATTCTTTGATATTGGTGATACCTTTATTGTCATGATTTCAGGTAGGAAAAGCAAGGCACGCTCCTGAGCAAATGAATACAATACAATACAATAACATCTGCGCTAGAATGTGATGTGAATGCATAAATGTGTTCTTCATCATTCTTCACTGTCCAGAGGGATGTGTAATGATCACTGACCAAGTTCCTCTCTTTTTCCCATACAATTTCTATAGCCTAGTTATCCAAATTCTCTCTCATACTTTTTTGCTTTCATCTATATTAGCATTATTTCCAGATAATTTAAAATATTTTTAATTTCTCCTACCCACTAAATTACCAGGTATGTTTTTATTAACATTATTGAAAGCATTTTTTATTAGAATATGCATTTTGTTGGCAAATCCTCAAACATTTCACAGTATAGTGATGCAGTTACTGATCTCTGCTTAAAGGAGGCCCCACAGTTTTCTGTGTTCGGTTTAGAAGAAAGTCTTTAGAAATGGATAAGGAAAAAGAAATAAAATTAAAATGTACCTCATTTGTTTTTCTTCCCCCTTTCCCTGAGAAATAGAAAACGAGGAAATCTCAACATTCCTTGTAAAGGCAAAATGGAAGCATCTTGCGGGAAGGGAGAAGGACGGTTCAGTGACAGGTAATTTTGTGTTCAATCTTTATGAATTACAAGCCCATTTGAGATAAGCACAAATTTTCCTGATGTCTGGAGTACCCATGTTGCAGATTATTTGTCCCTTTTCACTTGTACTTTTCAGACTTTCCTTGCCATAAGGTAGGTTAAAAGACTAGTTTCTACAGGTTGAGAGGATCAGACATCAAGGTTGAATAATTTTCATTGTATTTTCACCCTGGTTTTTTTCCCTCAGGGTTGAAGAACTAATAGGAGTGTGGTTTAGCAACTGAAATTAGCCTGTTTTGTTCCTATTAAGATTCAGATTTAGTTCAGGAGAAAGTACTCATCCATTTCAAATATCAACTTTGTGCCAGACCAGCTTATTACAGACCTGGAAGGCCAATGTAAAAATTGGCTTTAATTTCCCCATTGAAAAAGTAGGAAATATATAGTATTGGCACAAACCCAATATCTCCTCTTTTAAGTCAAGAGGTTTAAGTACACACCATGTTTGTAGAGTGATAAATGAGTTCTCCAGAGAAAGCTAATCTAAATGTTTTTTTCTATTTGCTTTGTATAGAAATTGTTCATTGAAGACTGAGCACTTTATTTGAATAACACATGAAACAATTATTTGCTCATTTAGACCATGTTTTTTTCTTCTGTTTCTCTCAGTAAGAGTGCTGGGTCAGGCTCTTTCTGCCACATTGTCAGTAGTTCATTCCTGTCCTGTGTAGTTATTTTCTGCAGGCATATTTTTAGGTTGGATGAGTTCACTGATTCAGTTTACATGGCTTCATAAACAGTTGCATGAGAGCTCTGTGGGGTGAAAATAAGAGAAAAGAGAAGGGTATGAGGGGAAAGATGCTACTGTGCTAAGACAGCGTCTATGGAATCACAGCTTTAAAACTGTTCTTGCTAGGATAATCTCACTGCCTATTTGAGTCTTATAGTGTGTCTAAGTAAAAACCTTTAACTTAGAAGCCAGCTCAGGTGTTTTGATACATGCAGGCTCTACGTTTTCTCTGTCTTCAGTATTAATTTCTCATCTCAAGATTCCTTAATACTTCTGTTTCACATTTTAGATGGTTGCACAGATTTGTTTTGCTTTGTATGAAGCATTTTAGACTATTCTTTAATCTACATCTGTGCATTGATTTTCTCATCTGATGTTTCAGATGCAACAAGAAAGTTATTTTAGTTTCAAAAGTAATCTTACTTGAAGATTTTATCCATTAGTTTCAAAACTACATTGTGGCTGATTGATTACCTATTTTTCCAGGTTCATCAAAATAATAATGATACTGTGAGTATTCAGAGATCGCCTTCCAAAATCAGATACAAACATATTTTATATCTGTTTTACACTGGGGAATACATGATTTTATTAACATTTTAGAATTATTTATAGATAGCAGATTTACATATTGAATATTAAACATTACATTTTAAATTGGAATTATTAATTGAGGTTATTAATCTTTTTCTACCAAACAAGCTATAGAACAGAATTCTTAATGTGAGAGATTTTCAAAAATTATACTGTATTAGCAGAGGATGGACTAGAAATTCGACTAAGGTTCCACTGAAATTGATAGAAAGTTCCCTCTGGATTGGTAGTAAAGGAGAATTCACAGTGGCTAATTATAGCTTATGCTAAATCTTCACAACTTCTCACTGTAGTCCGTGAAGAAAGATGAGCTTCTTCAAGGGACAGCTTTGAGCAGAAACCTAGCATAGCTGTTCATATGCATGGCCTGGACAATCATGTGGTAGAGTTCTCTTCAGTTCTCTAACTATCTGTATAAACAGGTTTCTATAGCATCCAATGCCATAGCAGCTAATCCTTCACAGGTTGATTAGATCGGTATTATGGTTAAAAAACCCTAATATTCATTTTAACTTCACACAGAGTACAAAGTTGCCATGTTGGTTTTATAAAAAATGTTTGTTACAAAATTCCATAAAGTACATTATTATTTTCTATAAACATACATAAAGACAATTAATACCAGGAGAATCTTTAAGCTTCCTTTCAGGCAGATTTCTTAAAGATAAATAAGGGCTCAATGAGAGAAGCATGTGTCCCATTATTTGGTAGTTAATAAGTATCATTACTTGCTAAACCTGATCAGTAAAACTATTCTTTTTGGTTTAGGCATGCACATTGCACATGCCTACCATTCTGTAGAAGAAAAGTCTGCAAGATTTATTGTGTCTTTCATTTGAGCTTTAAAAGGAATAGATTTAAAAATGTATTAAGTCCAGGTCAGGGCATCTTGTGTCACAAAATATGTAAGGTCTCCAGCAACTATCAAGTCACAGAGTCAATAGGGAAAAGAGTTCTAATAGTTTCACCCTAAACCACTGAAAATGTAAGCTTTTAGGTAGTTTTAGACAAATCAAGACCTTGTGTACTCTTGTTAGGTAATTTTTTTTTCTTTTTCCTTTTTTTCTCTTTCATTTCCCCCCCTTTTTTTTTTTCCAAGGATTATATAACTCCCTTCCTCATCTCAGCTGGACCTCTACTTCCTGTACCCTGAGGCATTCTCAGCTTTGCTGAATGTACTGAAAGTACAGTTATCAGTTCCACATGTCATCAAAGGAATACCCAGGTTTTAAGTGATGGTTGAATATTCTCCTTTTAGTTTCTCTTTCTCAGTTTACTGAGCAGTGTTCAAGGCCAGGCTGGACAGGGCTTTGGGCAACCTGGGCTAGTGGAGGGTGTCCCTGCCCATGGCAGGGGGTTGGAACTTGGTGATCTTTAAGGTCCCTTCCAGTGATCATTCTGGTATCAATTAATGTTAAACCAACATTCAATATGCCTGAAGCTGTGCTGCAATGGCAGCAGTGCTGGTTTAAATAGTCTGCGTCTCCGAGCTGCTAATTCCTCCCCTTTCCTTTCAGTGTGCTGGAGCAGGTAGAAGTGCAACCAATTCAAAAATATTATTTTCTCTGATGCATTATTTGTCAGCAAGATCAGGTCCCACTTTGGTTCACAGTGTGGATGTGTAAACACCTATAGGAGGATAACAGAAGAGATAACAAAATGGCAGGGATGAGAAGCCAGGATGCTGTAATGGGTCAAAGGTTGTCAAAAGTTTTAAAGACAATAAAGAAACCTTTCATACCTTCCCATGTTGGTAAAGTTCAATCAATCCATATTTTTCTCTTACATGTGTATCCAGAAGTCTTCAACATTTATATTTATATTATATTTTTAAAGATTGTGAAGTATTGGTCTACTCAAAGCAGAACAAATTATCCTTTCTGGACAGCTAATTTTGTCAGAGTCACTTCAAAAATTGCTACACACAGTTCATACATATCTAGATTTTTTTCTTTCAATAGTGCATTATTTTGTTCTATAAATATAACTTTGCAGATGTCCCTTCACACACACATGCACACACAAAAAGGGAGGGCATGAAAAAAAAATCTATTATCTCTGCTCTCTCTCTGCTCTCTCAGTGATGTTCAATGCAAATAAATTCTAAGAATTTAAAGGTATTCTGGTTTTTCTTTTTCCTATTCAGTTCTATGCATAAGAAAGGGATTTTAAGAGCCATACTAGCTTTTTTCTTTTTTTCTCCTCAGTATTTGTGACATGCCAGAGATACTTTATTTTTCTTATTTCAGTTGAGTGAGTTATGCTGGCATTTTAGTCCCACTTACAAATTGTATTAGAGCATGAGTATCATAGTGCTATTTCAAAATCTTTGTTTAATATAGCCTTCCTACCTGCACACCCAGATGAAATTCTTTATTCTCTCAAGCGAGATAGCCAATTTTAGAGGAGTCTGTTCCTAGGCACTTGTTCCTGACCCTGTGCTACAGTTTTGGTTGTGCCAACACTCCAGCACATGGAGTTACCTGAGTTAGAAAAAAATGTTCCAGGGTTTTGTCGTTTGTTATTTAACCTGAAAAGTTTAATTGAATGAATACACAGCATATTTTTGAAAATGCTTTGTATTGTCACTACTCAAGTGACAATACAATTTGTCACAAGGACAAGAAACAATAAGGGTGAAGAGTTATTTATGAAATCCAGGAGTGTATTTTGTCAGATAGTTTATGCTTAATATGGTATTTTTAATAAACTTGTGTTTCTTCTCGAGGAGATTAAAATTTAAATCCATTTTTTCAATAATTCAGAAAAAAATGTTTTGTAGTCACTGGTCCTCTTTTTCAGCACTAGACATTTTTAGACATGCACTTAATACATTTATTCCTGTTATTTCTTTTGCGTGCAGAAGTGAAACACCTGCTGCGGCTGGCTTCTTCCCTCTAGCCAATTTCTTTAGCTTTTGACAATGCTCATCATCTGGAAAAGTTTGTTCCTCTGCTGTCAATGGCCTGGTTCACAATTCCCATTGTACTGTTCACTGTTTGTACAGATCATTAATTTGGTAGCTGAAATAGTAATTAAAAAAACCCTCAACAGATAAAATATATAAAATCGAGCATTTAAAAGTAGTCTCCTCACCAAATAATTTGCTTCAGGTGGATAACACATGACTGAAATAGCTCCCTTAAATGAAATAATCTAATATTTTTGTTTGCCAACACTTCCACATGTGGAACGCCCCCGAAGGCTATAAATTATGCTCAAAGATATTTGGATTAGCATCTTTCTTGAGTCTACATTAGCTCTTCATCATCACAGCATCGTAATCATTCTTCATCTGCAGTCCTGCGAAGCAAGAGAAGTTATCCTTAGAGGTGGGAAACTGCAGTACAAAATACATAACTCTCTGAGAATAATCTGAAATTCTCCTAATTTGTAATGTTGAATGAAGCTCCTGTTTCATCCTTCCTCATCCACTAATCAAAACTACCAAAATAAGATCAAACTTGTATTGGCAAAAGATGTTGACATTACCTGTGACAGAGAAAAAAGGATCACATCACATAGAAGAGAGTTACAGTCCTATTTGTGCAGTAGACAGAGAGAGACTTCCTGCCACAGGAAATTCCACATATGGAATCTGGATTTGGTCCCTTGCTCTTGGCCCACTTGGGGCTAGAGATTTCTGAGATACTGTATTTCTTCTTGTGGATATGCTGCTTATTAAACTGTTCTTTAGCAATGCTGATCATAGTATAGGATTAAATAATAGTGATTGCTGGGGCTGTAGACCTCAATAGCTAAGAGCCACCACCTCACTGCATTTTTAGATCCCTGTCTGCTGCTAATGATGGGAAATGGGAGCAGACTTACTAGAATCAGTGATTTTCTCTATGTAAATGCCCCGCTCCTCAAAAAAAAAAAAAAAAAAA
>VZTU01028799.1:40390-53236 GCA_013400835.1 Zapornia atra | reverse complement strand
CAGTTACCCCATTTCAGTAATTTTTTTTAAGGCTTTCTATGGTATCAGAACCACTGAAAATTCAGAATTTCACTTTCTAGTTTCTATCTTCCTTTTGCCACTATAGATTTCGGGCAGAAGAGACACTGTGGTTTAGACTCTCTCTTCTCTGAAAGCACTAGACCTATCAAGGACACAAAATTCCCTTATTTTGACTTTGAATTAGGAAAAAAAAAAATAGAGGTGGACATCATAGTCCAAAAGCACAAAGACTTCTTGAAGTAAGGGAAGAAAGCTCCAGTATGTGAAACGAAGCTTGTTCTGTGGAGACATTTGTTGCATAAAATGGAGTTCAATCCTGTTTCTCCTAGGTTGAGTTTCAGCCATGTTCTTCCATCAATCAGTGGATCTGAATTACAATAATTTCCTAGTAATACCATATTCCCTTCTGTTCCAAGTCAATTGTGTTATAAATGGACTTAAGACACAAAGTATGGAATGTGTTCTTAATTTCAAATACCCCGTGTGGCATTGTATACGGGAGCTAAATTTTATTTATATATAACAGGGGACTTCAGCTGCAGATTTACTTAGGGAAAGGTTGTGAACTTTACTAAAGAGGAGGATAAATCCTCTTCAGTGAATAATTTCAAAAAGTTCAGTAGACATTTGAAGGAAACAAGGACAAGATGACAAAGAAGGCATTGTCTAGAATTGTGATATCAGATAACTACTCTGCAGAAATGTCTTTTCAGTAGATGAGCGATTTTAGAACTAACCCACATAGAAGCCATAAATTTTTTTTTTTAATTGCACAATTAAAAATGTGTCATTGCGTCACTTGTTTTTCAAGACATGCACCATTTAAAGCAACAGAAACACTGCTTGAAAACTTAAAATATTTGTGTGACTGCTTTTTATTGAACTGGGGTACCAAAAAGCACAATAATTAATTATTTAATTTGTATAATTTTCTTTCAAAATGCCATTCAGTTAAATGGAGGAGCAATTTATATGTTTCTTTCCAGTGCTTAGAACAGCTAAATTTATCTGGGAAAACAGGTTTTTAGAGTTAGGGGTAGCTTACGTAACAGAATGGCTTATGAGAAAATGCTATACAAAAAAACTTTGCTCCCATAACACAGGTACCCCATCATTTACTAGTTATTCACAAGGTTCCATTTTATTTTACACTGGGAAATTTTTGAAATGATTCTTGAAATCCTGATAGTATCTTGAGCTATTGGATCAAAGGATCAGGTCAAATATGTGTAAATCCGAAGTTGAGAATATAGCATTTTCTTTGCTTTCAACAGCTACATCCAGCTTAAAATAATACATTGTTTCCTGAAGGACTTGAAGGGATACAAAAGCAAATACATTTGTGACTCATCTGATAACCTGCAGTACACCCAAAATTCTGTAACATTTTGACAGCAGGGCTTTCCCTTTATCATTTTACTCCTTCCTGTATGTCAGAAACCTAGCTTGCCTGCCAGTTCTGACCATTATCAAATATATATATATTTTAGAATGCAAAATTAAAATAGAAATGCTAAAGATAAACCTAAATTCCCTTCAAACCTTCTATAAGTTGGTATTCCCAAGGAATTCTCACTTGGTCTTAAATAAGACTTTTGTTTCCAGCTCAGGAATAATTACTGTCTTTTTTGATCGATTTTTTTTTAATGAACTGAAAATGTGTTACTGATTGTTCGGTGTCTGTACAATGCATATTTAAAAATACATGTATATCTGCATATATATGTGCGTGCCAATATGTAGAGGATGAAAACTACCCTATATATGGAGTGCCAGTGGCCCTTACCCAATGCCCAGAGAAACAAATCCACTCTCCGGCTCCTGCAGAGAGTCTCAAGTTTTCCAAGTCTACTTTCGATTGCATTTCCAGGCTGCCTGCCTTACTCATGAACTTGAATTTCTGTCCAGTGTACAGTGTCTCTGCTACATGATCTAGCCCCTAACTTACGAAACTCGTCCTCCATTTTTTTATGGTTCTCTGGTCACTGCTATTTTAACAACTCAGTACAGAAGCTTTTTTCCTCCTTCAGTCATTCTTCTGAAGCCTTCTGAAATTACAGGGGAATGCTATAACCTGGAAAGGCCAATTAGAACGGAAGATGAGGGGATGGGATGTAAAACTGCATATTTATAGGCTGAAGACTGTCACTGATTAGGGGCTTCAAGACTTCAGAAAAAGGAGGTGATCCCATATCTGCTCTGTAAGTTTTCTTCTGCCGTCTTCTGCAACATCTGAGCTTGACTCTTGCCAGAGATGGGATACAGAACTGGGTGGAGAATCAGGGCTGATCCTATATAGCTATTTTTATGCATTTATATTCTAAGGCCTTTTAGGCCTGAGGAGTGGGATCAGGAAGGGAGTGCCTTCATTTTCCTGGACGATAAATGTGTAAGTCACATAACTTCTTTTTATGCATTCTTCTTATTTCAGACTTTTGTCTTTACCGACAGAAACATACCAAAATACTACCCAATAAATTTTTAAGACTTTCAGTAAAACTGTAGAATATATATTAAAAATGTGGAATTTTTTAAACAAATGGTATTGCATCATTAAAAGGGAATATAGCATTTAAATAGTCTTGCATTGTTCACTCTTTTGAAGAACGTAAATGCCATCTCTAGAAAATTCTGACTAAAATTTCAACACATGGAATCCAGTCCACAAGATAGTTCAGTTGCTATAATTGCTATGTAGAAGTATCTCACTTGCCACATCTAAAGTGAAGACTACTTGGATAAGAATATTTGGTTTTCTTTGACATCAGCCTGTGAGGTTAAAACAAACTCAAGAGAGAACGTGTTCTTTTTGGCTACGTTAGTTGTTCCAGTCATCTCTTCTTACCAATCTTGTCTTTCTTTAGATCATCAGAACTTCATATTTAAATGTAGATTCAAATTTAAATTTAAAAATAGTTTTCAATTTAGCCTTTAGCTCATGACAGATATGACAGCACATTTCACGCAGACTTGATAGTTGTTGGAGAGCTTGCTCTGCCGGTAGGAACCTGGTGTTTTGCTGCACCTGTGAGTCCTTCCCCAAGTGTAGGGGCTGTGGTCCTCAGTCTGCAAACACTGTCATAATTGTCACAAATTTTATTTGTTCAAAACACGGCCTGACACAGGTCATTGCTAGGATTAAATATGACCTTTTCTTGCACCATTTGACATGGATCACTGGTACCTCCTTATCACTGAATGCTGAAGCTCAGATGCCTACTGCTCCCTTGATGATCAGCAAGGAAGATGGAAGGAAAATCTCCTGACCTAAATGCAGAGGTGCACAAGGGTGTGTATGTGAGACAAAGATACATCAAAGAGGGGCTGGTGGAGCCAGGTGAGAGGAGAGGACAGGAGGAGGCAACATAAGATCAGAGCAGCTCAAGTAAACAGAAAGAGGAGAGGGATTTTAATCTGATGGGCTTTTCTGAATTTCAAGTTACTGCTTTTTGACTTCTACCATTACCTCAGGGAGGACTTTTGGAATAAGCCTAATGTGTCATATATATCCATCTACTATGTGGATTTGCATTTCCAGCTTGCTGTCTAGCCACAGCAGGGAATATGGCACTGCCCTGTGTGGAGGCTCTCTGGGATCAGGAAACATTTTGGGGCAGAGACCACATTAGGACTCTCTTCCTGCTTCTCAGAAGTCACGAGCAGAGTAACACCACCACTGCCAAAGGCCCCCTATGTAATCTGCTCTTCCAGTGGCTTGAGGTGGTCCTTGAATGCAGCCGTGTGGGCTGCCATTCTTCTGGAGATGCTGCCTCTTCATATCAGCCTGTATGGAAATATTCTATAACACAAGGCCACACAATAATGTATATTTCCTGAGTTTGTGACAGAGTGGTATATCAAGGTTGTACTGGCCGAAGACTTCATTATCCAGGAGGAATAAAGTTCATAAATGTTTCCCATATGTCTTCTAAAGTTACTGCCTTTATATTGTTATAGCATCCCACCACACCAGTGTCTGTAAAAGCAATGCAATTCATTTTAGAGAAATCTTGGTTAGCAATTCTGTATAGTCTCTTGGTACTATTTTTCATGTATTTTCTGCCTATGTAGAAAAGGAAGGTTATAATCATATTTTGTACTCTTAATTTTCAAAAATGGGTCTTTTTGTGTTGTTACAATCAAGGGTCTCCTAACTGTCTAATATCAGAAAGAGGTTCTGTATCTAGCTTGCAGTAGGAGATCTACTGTTTAAAGGCACAAAGTGTGAGAAGTAATTTGCTTCTTTTATGTTGACTAGGGATTTTCAGTTTATCCATCATTTCTGGATACCCTCTTTGGCAGCATGGTCAATGCCCAATTCCATTTTCTGAAAAGTGGCCTAGGTCAGGCCAGTAGGGCTGACAGTGGGGAGCACATAAACTTCATCTCATATAACAGTGTTTGTTTTCATACAGCTATTCATCATCCACTGAAGGAGCTTGGAGGGTATTTCCAAACATCTTCAATGTCAGCCTCCTGCTTCAAATGTTTCACTTCCATCCTTAGTTTAAATTATCTTTGTCTAAAACTATTCCACTCCATGTACTGCATTTGCACAGATTTCAGTCACTCAACAGATTTTTTTTCTGACTGTGTAAACAAATCGCTCAGGGACTTCTGGTTTCCCAATATTACTTGTGCTGCAGAAAAATATTTTAAAAAATCAGTTTATGTAACCTAGTAATCAAAGGGATTCTCCAATTAGTCTTTTTAAAGTCTGCTAGATAGTACTTGTGTGTAGTTTGAAATCAACAGTTTGAGAATGATTTGAGCCCAGAGAAGTGATCATTTCTTCTCTGTCATCAACATTTGTAATTAAGCCATGCAGTAGGTAATATGTGAGACCGTAAGGGAGATGTTAAAGAGGTCTTTTCTAACAGTTAGATTTTATTTCATGTTTTCTAAACATAGCCGTAGTTGATAATAACAGTCCGGATTTGTTTTGACATGTTCAGTATAGTGGTCTATGTGAAAGCATTTCAAGCAGAGGCAAAAATCAAAATAAAGTTGGGCCAGTGCATACCCATATCCTTTTGCAGAGCAGATTGCTAAAGTCACAGGCACACTACATTCTTAACAGCTGATAGCGAAATTTTGGCATAAAGCTTCATTTTTTCTGATAGTTTTCATTGGCTACCATGTGTGATGGTCATCGCCTCATACAAAAAAGGGATACCAAATTAGGAATTGAGGAAATCCATTTTTATCACTAAATGGCAGTATATCTTTTATACCCCTTTTGTAAAATGATGTAAGGGTCCACTCTGCAGTTCACACTGATGGTACTGGTATCTGCTTGTACAGAGCCAGTTAAGCTGGTATAATTTCAGTAAATTACCAATCTGTAGTAGTCAGGCTACAAAGAACAAGCTTTCCCTTACAGTACATCCTTTTAGGCAGTCTGAGCAGAGAGGCCATTCCATTCTCAGAGAGAGAGGAATGGAGCATTCTTCTTTTGTTCTGTTTTTCTTGGAATGGGCTTCATTGGTATTTGCTTCAGAAGTGTTGGGAGGCCAGATTCACATTGCATCGTGTAGACGTATTCTTGCCAGCAACTGGTTTCACTTGGGCATTTTACTGCAAATCAGAACCTACAGCTACTAGGATACAGGCTAATTCTTTAACATTTAGTCTGTTTTCCCAAATGTTGTGGCTTGTGAAATCACATGCCATGTGTAAGTAGGAGTTTCTGCCCATCCCCTACTGCAAACCTCCATCAATAATGCAATTTCAACCACATTTCAGTGTGGCCTAGTCTTCTCAGAAATATTGCAGCCTCCACAGGCTAGAGAGTCAAAAATGGGCCCGTCGCTGCCAACTCAGAGAAAGGCTACAGTGTAAACTTACCCCTGATCAGATACTGGAGTATTCATCCAGGAGACCCTGGCCACAAATGACCCCGCCACTGGAAGAGCATACATGAGACTGTGGGCCCTATTAGGCATTCACTGAATCCAGCTGCAAGACACAACTTCATAGGAAGCTAGGCCCCATTATTTCCACTGTTGATAATAAACAACTCCTAGTTTATTAACATAAAAACAGGGGAAAAATAGTCTCTGAAGTATGAGACCTCTTTGTTTCTGAGTATCAAGATGAATGCTGAACTATGGATGCGTTCTCCGATGTCTACCCTTTTTTCAAAGAAAAAACTAAAGTAAATGTGTTGAGCCAAGTTCTTTATATGTTTGCATAGTGTTCAAAGTACCTCAGAGGATAAAAGGAATAAGAAGTTATTCATTCAAAACTAAAACAGTGAAAAACTGCAAAGTGCTTCTTCATAAAGACAGCAGGGGTTGCTTCAGCTGATTACCTTTGATATTAAATACCGTGTTTGGCACAAAGCTGATAAGAATATTACAGAAAGCTAGTTCAAAGAAAGCTAAAGCTCTGCTTTCAAAAGCTCAGTATCAACAATATTCCTTTTGTTAAAACTGGAAAACATGTTTAGCATAATTGCCAAGTACTCTAAAAACAGAATTCTTTGTCTATGGAAAGTGTATTTTCTTTTTCAAAAGAAGTTAGCGTAGCTAGCTAACATGACTGCAAAATCCTAGTTATTGATTATATTACATTATATTCAAGGCCTGGATAAAACTCAAACCCCAATTCTTTAAGGCATTGTGTAAGCACATGATGAGAGTCAGTGTCTTCAAGGAGCCCGCAGACCAACCAGATAAACAAATGGTAGGGAAAGAAAAGCACTGACTTCTCTGTTGGAGCTAAAGAACCCAGAGATTGAATGACTTACCCATAACCATATCTCTAGCAGATCTGTATATTTAACTAAGATTTCTAATGTCCTAATCCAGAAGCAGTGAAGAACTGTAAATGTAAGTTTGTATAAGGACTCGGTGAGATCCTTGACTGTGAAAATCTTTTGGGGGAAATTAAGATAACATACTTGCAAGT
Organism: Zapornia atra; assembly: GCA_013400835.1. NCBI lineage: Eukaryota > Metazoa > Chordata > Aves > Gruiformes > Rallidae > Zapornia > Zapornia atra. Next base: position 46,303 of record VZTU01028799.1, on the reverse strand, counting down.
AATTCTGCTGGGTTTACTTTTTATGGTTCAGCAATACATCCTTCATAAGTTTGAGGAATTGGACCTATGAAGTTGATGTATTTGATACTGAAATTATTCAAGTCATTGAATAATACCTGAAGAATGTCTAACAATTATTTATATAGATAATTCAGATTCCAGAATTCTCAAAAAGAAGGGGTTTTTGATATTGCTTCCCAGCACACTTAAGAGTCCACCCATGGCTGGGGGGAAGAGCTGAATTGGAAATATGAAAAGACAGAAAGGAACACTATGAAAATAAACGATGCAAAAGTCAGCAGCTGTTTTGGCATTAAGAGAATACGTATTTCCTTTTGACCTGTTTTGTGGATGGTTAAACAAATACAGGCCAGGTTGGATGGGGCTTTGAACAACCTGGTCTAGAGGAAGGATTTCCTGCCCATGGTGATGGGGTTGGAACTAGATGGTCTTTAAGGTCCCTTCCCCCCAAAACCATTCTAGGATTAATCTATGATTTTATTTTGTCCATGGAGTAATAAAGATCCAAATGGAAAACTTGTTAACTCATGGAGATCATTACCAGACTTTCCTGTTGTTTACAGGTAGGATGTTACACCCCTAGTAGCTTAGTTCAAAATCTGGCTTATCTTCTTGCCAAACCTCTGTCAGAGAAATGGATAGTTTTCAGAAGCTGTTTTTCTTACATTGAGTTACAAGTCTCTCTACCTTATACAAAACAGACTCACAAGTACATTGTAAGGGTGATGCCAAATGTCACCAACGTCTAGCCTGAAATAAGTACCAGCAATAGACACAGAAACCACAGCACACAGAATCTTCTCTGCCTGTCTGTCATTTGGTATTACTCAGATGACTCCAGTCATAGGCAATGAAGAGCTAGCAAACACAGTCAGTGGAAGGCTGTACCGCTTCCCAAAGGGCAGTGCCCATGCTGTGCTCTATGTAATACGTTCGCCCCATTGACTCAGCGCTGCAATCTGCAGTAGCTGTCCTTCCCATTGTAGAGCCTTTACACTACTTTTCTGCAACTGGGGTTCAGTACCAGTCATTGTGCTCTCATTGCCTAATTACAGGTCTCCAGCGCTAATCAAGAGCCCCAGAGAACCCAAACACAGGTCTTGCGGAAGTGGTACAGGACTTACAGAAGACCCATACCTTACCAGTTTACAACTGGACTGAGGTGCTGGAAGACCTTAGGGCATCTGAAATGTCTCTTGGCAGCAGTGTATTAGCAGCTGAACAGGCACAGGCTACCTGCTGAGTAGAAAGTTGTGATCTGTGTGGGTCTGCTCTTACACCTAGAGCAGCCAAAATCTGGCTGCCTGCGGGATGGATCAATACAAATTCATAAACTTTACCATGCCACTAAGATTTGGCGCAAACCCATGTGAATTAGGTTAGTTCAGTTATAGTCCTTAAACAGCTGTCAAAATCCACAAGGAATTTCTGGAGGAAAGGAAGATTGCCTACATCATAGGGAGGCTTATCACTATGACTTCACAGGGAAAAATTCTTAGCGTAGATCACGTGTAAGCAATACGTGATAGAAATGGGGGATTTATTCATCTTTCTTCTCTGTTTAATTGATTTCTTCTGCAGGATTCAAAAATAAGTAGATTTTTAGAGAACTTCATAAAGAGTAACCTTGTGATTTGATTTTTAATTGATTTGCAAATTGGGGCTGCGGCAACTTGCAGTAGAGCAAAAATAGAGAGTTGTGTATAGTACATTCCTGGCAAAATGAGGGCTGGCAACCACTGCAGAAAGCTTCCCTTCAGCATAGTTTCCATGAATCTGTATGTGCTGGTTTTCATTAAGGAGTTTTCAAGTTCTCTTGTGTGTTCTTCCAAAATGTCAGGCTTTTGCTAAGGTTAGCCTGTAGAATTGTTTTACGCAGAAAGCACATTGTACATTTCTGTACTGCAAGCATCAGTTTTGCTATTGGAAGCAGGCAGTGAAAGGAGCTGGTTAGGAAGTCCTAGAAATGAGCTGAGAAGTTGAGGAGGAAACATGGCCAAAGCCTGTGTCGTGATCTGGTTCGCTTTGACATGGCAGTGGATCTTTGATGGGGTTTCCCAGTTTCTAAATACCAAGGCTTACCTAAAGTTTGTGAAGCACCCAGGAGAACTACAAAGTAGTAAGTGGCAGAGGAGAGCTGCAACAGACAGCAGAAGTGGGTTTATTGCACATGGGGTAAATCTCAGGTGGGTAAAGAGTTACCTAGGTCAGGTGCAGCTCCTCCTGTGCAACCCAATGCAGGGAAATAAAAGGTCAGAGAACACAAAACTGGGCATTTCTTTCTGGGCTGGTAAGTGATGGTGGGACACCACATTGCTTAGATGAGTAGCAAGTCCTCTGCAGCTGATGTTCAGAAGGGAATTACTTACAAGAAAGCTCAGGAAGAGGTAAAAGTGATGATCTTCTTTGCTCAGTTTGTTCTTCAGTCTGTCTTTGTTACTCATATAGGACTCTAAATGCCTTAAAATTCCATATGTAGGTTAGGTGTCTTTCTAGGTAGAGTTATCAACCCCAGGACTTTTTCTCTTCATTAGTAAACACGTTCATCCTAATCTGATTCTTATCTGCTCTGAAACCACTTTGTATATTATTACTGTCCACAGATCCCAGGTCTCTGTTACACTGCCAGAGCCTTGCAAGATGATTACTTTTTCTGGAACAATAGTAGTGAGAGATTTTATCAGTGAAATTCCTGCATAAGGAGATCTGGCACAATTCTCTTGATTCTGAGAAACAAGGTAAAGTGCATTTTCATATATAGACAAAGTGGTTTTGCAAACCACACCAAATGCACAGATAAGGAACTGGAAAAGTTTTTAGGAAGTGTCACTTTTAGGAAGTTCTCTTCTTAAAAAAGCTCGTTACTACAAATCTTTCATGTCCGTCTTCCCATCAAAGAATAACTAAATGTACTTTGCCAGAAAGGAATAGTTTCCATTTTCTCTTGCCATCTCCAGCCCAGTTACATTGTTCTGAGATTTTCTGTGACTGTTTTACACACAAAAACTTTTCCTCTTTGTTAGAACATTAATTTCCTAATGCTTTTCATTCTGTTTATTAAATCTGAAGTTCTACCATATCTCAACAGATCTCATAGGAACAGGATTTCTTGTTGTTTTTCATTCCAGTGTTCCCTGACAAGCCTGGCCCCATAGCATACTGAAAAACCAGCCAAAGTCTCTGCCAGTTGTTCTAACCCTGTCAATTTCTGTGCCCCTCCATTGAATTCATCCATGACCGTTGTCCACGGGGCCATGAAATTGTCCCCAGACCTCAAGACTGAACTTGCCATCACCTCTCTCCTGTCACATGCACACGCCTTGTCCTTCCCTTCTGCTTCCTGTCCACCGCAGGTCATAAATCTCAATAGGGAGCTCAGGGAGCACACCACATCCTAAATAGAAAGGAGCTGCAAAGGACAGAAAAGGCACAAAGCAATGGAAAGAACATAAAAATATTTCTTAGTTTCTCAGGCCCTCAAGAGATGTTTTTCCACTGTCTCTCATCTTTGCTTTCATGGCTTCAGCAATATCACATCACCCTTATTTGTTCTTTTATTCAGTATGGATAAATCCGGTTCTACCTTTCTAACCTTCATCTTACTTTGTCCTCCAGAGCCACATAAATGGCTATTGTTGCCACTGTACCAAAATACTTAATGAACCATAATATATTGACACTCATAGGGGATTAAGATAGTGTGTTAAGTTAGAAAAAAACAATGGACCTCTTTCATAAATCGAAAGTCAACTTGGCTTTATAAATAGTTTTTACATAAAGTTAATGAAAATAGCTATTGTGTATTGCTGGCAAATGAGTGTGTTCAGTAACTGCCCATGTTCATGTCTACTTTGCAACTAATAACATATTTTAGGGAACAAAAAACACAAAACCTAAAGTTCATTGCACTATGAAAATAGGGCTGTTCAGAATCAAATTATCTATGCTAGTTTATATTTTACACCTGAAGTATTAGGTGTAGGAGAAAAAAATCTTAGTCTTTCTGTAACTGAGGATTAAAGAAAGTTTGTTCCTTTTTTAATCGTTGCTGTTCTTTTTTTTTAATGTCTGAGGCCAAAGTAAATGATGGCAGGAAGTTCTTCCCCACCACGCTACCATGTCAGTTTTCAGTGTAGAAGAGTATAGTCCAAGAGCACATGCCAGTGTGCCTTATTTCAGCAGGTATTGATAGAGAGACTTAGAGGGCTCAAATAAACTGGAAGATTATAGTCTGCACAGTGCAAATAAGATGCTTTGTGGGTCTCAGTTTTATTTTAATTATGAAAATGGAGACATTTTTCTGAAGTGACAGGTTAGGTCACAACTGACTGATGGCTCTCATCTCACCTTCAGTGCTTCTCTCTGCCTTCAGCTTCCATTCACTCTTCAAATTTTTGTACAGCAGCGAAGCACACCCCAGTGAGAAAAATTATAGACAGTTGCTGGAAGGGAAGGGTCTATTCCTGAAGTGATGATGTGAGTTTTCTTCTCTATTACTATTCTTCTCCTAACTTAATTGGATTCAAAATACTTTCTGGAAAAGGCTGTCTCTCTCCATAATTCCCTAGGGATCTCTAGGATAACTATGGTATTAATTGTGATAGGGTTATTTGCGAGCATTTGTCTGTGTATTGGGACTTCCTCATTGATAAGGCTCTGGAGCTTCTTACAAAACTAAAGAGGTCCAGAATAAAACTGTTCTGGGAAGGTAATTTCTTTCTTTTCTTGCCATTTTGTACCTCCCAAAAGATCAATTGGGATCTTTCAAGATATCTCAAGATCCCAATTAAAAAAAAAAAATCAAGCTCAACAAACCAAACTTACAAAATACATATAAGGAAGAAATTAAATTCTATAGTTACTTTCCTCTTACTCTTCCAAAATATAATCTCTCTGAGTTATAAGCACAATTAAGTAAAATTATGGAAAAAGCTTCACCAAATCTCCGCATGAACTGCATTTAAAAATGCACTTGCAGTTGAATCATTTTCCAAAAGGTGATTGTCTTTTTCCAAGGAAAAAAGGCCTTGCATGTATTTCATCATATCAGTGTTTTAAATAGAAACACTTTGTTCATTAGCCAGGCTGTTTCTGGGAAGGTGTAAACTTAATGCTTTGGCAGATTTGTAAACAAATTACTCTATCTGTAGCGAGCTGTTACTTTCATCTCCTTGAACACAGTAATCAGAACTTCCTAAAGAAACTTATTTGCCAACTTCTCTAAAGGAAACACTGATTTTCTTGCAAACAAATAAAGCTTAAGTCTTGTCTCTACATCGCCTGTTGCTTGGCACAGTTAAGCAGTAAGGCAGATCTAATAAAAACGCACAAAAAAGGTTTTATAAATGCTAAACAGTTTTTTAATATTTTTTCCTGTCTTCTCTAGGGATTCTGTGATTCTTACATGCCATGGGCAACTTAAATGTACACTATTTAGTATATAGTATATTATATTAGTAACTATAGGCCAATCAGCCTCACCTCTGTCCCAGGAAAGGTAATGGAACAGCTTGTTCTGGATGCCATCTCCAAGCAATTGGAAGAGAAGAAGGTCATGAGGAGTAGTCAGCATGGATTCACCAAGGGGAAATCGTGCTTGACGAATCTCATAGCCTTCTACGATCTCATGACAGGCTGGGTAGATGGAGGGAGAGCAGTGGATGTCATCTACCTTGACTTCAGCAGGGCCTTTGATACTGTCTCCCATGACATCCTGATAGCAAAGCTGAGAAAGCATGGGATAGATGAGTGGACAGTGAGGTGGGTTGAGAATTGGCTGTCGGAACGAGCCCAGAGGGTTGTGATTCGTGGCGCAGAATCTGACTTGAGGCCTGTGACTAGCGGTGTTCCCCAGGGCTCGGTGTTGGGTCCAGTCCTGTTTAATATCTTCAT
>VZTU01028799.1:0-40371 GCA_013400835.1 Zapornia atra | reverse complement strand
AAGGAACAACCATTTGTATCAGTACAGGCTGGGGGATGACCTGCTGGAGAAGAGCTCAGGGGAGAAGGACCTGGGGGTCCTGGTAGATGACAGGTTGGCCATGAGCCATCAGTGTGCCATGGTGGCTAAGAGAGCCAATGGGATCCTGGGGTGCATCCGGAGGAGTGTAGCCAGCAGGTCAAAGGAGGTGATCCTCCCCCTCTACTCTGCCCTGGTCAGGCCCCACCTGGAGTATTGTGTCCAGTTCTGGGCTCCTTGGTTTAAAAAGGACAGGGATCTCCTGGAGAGAGTCCAAAGAAGGGCTACGAAGATGATTAGGGGCCTGGAGCATCTCCCCTATGAGGATAGGCTGAGTAAGTTGGGACTCTTCAGCCTTGAGAAGAGAAGACTTAGGGGGGACCTAATTAAAGTCTATAATTATCTTAAGCAGGGGATGCAGGGGGAATCGGCCAGCCCCTTTTCGGTGGTCTGTGGGGACAGGACAAGGGGCAACGGCTGCAAGTTGGTGCACAGGAAGTTCCGCTCCAACATGCGGAAGAACTTTTTCACAGTGAGGGTGACAGAGCCCTGGGACAGGCTGCCCAGGGAGGTGGTGGAGTCTCCTTCTCTGGAGATATTCAAGACCCGTCTGGACGCCTATCTGAGTGATATGTCCCAGGGAGCCTGCTTTGGCAGGGGGGTTGGACCCGATGATCTCTTGAGGTCCCTTCCAACCCCTACGATTCTATGATTCTATGATTCTATTTTGTACTTTCGTCTTATCAGGTCTTATAAATGAGCAGATGAGTAGAAGTCCATTGTGAGAAAAGGAACTGTTAGTAACTAGATGAGTAGCACTTATGAATGATTATGAAACAGTTTCTTTTTTTCACAGAATGGTATCTCTGTTTTTCCCTTAGCTTTGTCTATGGTGTTCTTTTGGAATATTGCCAGTTTCTAGTATTATTCTTCCTGAGTCCTCCATATGGATGAGCACACGTGCTGGGATTGCTAAGCATAAGAAAGATGTATCACTCCTTATGTAAAACTAAAACTGATGTTCCAGTTTTTAAAAATTAATTTTTACTTTGATTAGTTCAGCCTTTGTCTCACCAACTGTAAGCTACCCCAAAGAAGGCAGAATAATTCAGGGGTGGGAAGGGAAGCTGATTGTCACTGCTTTTCTGGAAAACATCTGATCAGACAATAAAAATGGAGACTGCCAAAATCACCGTTCACTTTGGGAAGCTTTAACCTTTTATTTCAGTGCATCATGCTAAGGGAGTAACATGTTTCTTATCACTTCCCTGCAGTTAGACAGGAGTGCTGGTGCATGTATCAGGCCAATGGATTTCACAGCTCCTTCCAGGGCACAGAAATAATTCAAGGAGGGCAAAACATAGCAGTATCTTCCTGAGCCCTGGAAACCACCCAGGAAAGGTGGTTGGCCTATGCATAGGAATTGTGGCTACTATTCTACAGAAGGGTGCCCACAGAGTATGGCATTTTACCCCCAGCAAGCTTCTAAGTACCTACTTTCTTCATGGAGAGCTTGCCCACAGGGAAACTCTACAGCTTATGTCATTCCATCTCATTATCTTTACAACTGGAAGAACCCACCAGAAGGATTTTACTTATGTGGATCCCTTTGTCTTGACTGTAAGAGGATGTAGTTTTCTGCCTCACCTCCCTTCTGGAAAAGAGAGTTTGTGTTTGTGAAGTGGACTGGACAGGCCATGTGCTTGCAAGCCAGGCTGGAACATAACCCAGCTTCTGTATTAATGCCCTTGGAGCCTGAAATGACATTATTTTAAATGGCAGAGAGGTGTATCAGGGCAATAGTTGTGGATCATAAAATTAGCCTGTATTACGTTAGCCTCCTGAGGCGGTAACCAGGGCTTCTGTGTGCTAAACACGCACGTCCATCTGCGGTAAGCGCCTGCATGTGGTGAGAGCCCACACGAGCGGCCCATGGGGAGGAAGAGGCAGGAGCAGGTACAGGCAGGAGCGGTGACAGAGTCACCACCAAGTGGTTTTATTCTGTTGTGCAGTTTAAAGGAACAGGATATATTGGTGACCCTAATAGCAGGTCTAAACCAGATGTGTAGGGAAATGAGTGAAAGGCTGTCAGGAGGAAGATAGGAAGGGAGAAGAATGAAGGGGCTGCTGGGGAGCTGCATGCACACCTCAGTTAAACCTCATACACCCTGGGCTAGCATGGCCTCCAGGCACTTGGAGTTACTTTCTTACCCCTGTCTCTGCCCAGTCAAGTAGATACAAGGTGTCCCCTCAGGCGCTCAGGTGAGTCACTCCTGGGTCCTTGCCCCAATTTTGGTAGTGCCACAGGGCACTCAACCCCTAACCAGAGGAGCAATGCAGGGTGGTGGCCTCAGGGGTGGTGAGCTGTTGAAAATTAACCTCAGCGTAGGTGTGGCTGAGTAGGGGTGAATAACTGAAGCGTAAATCCACCCTCACTTCTTAGCTTCTCTGTTAACCTCTTTTCCCAAATGAGAGCCCCATGCCGTGGCCATGGTTTAAGAGCATAAACGCCAGCCAGGTTAAGGAGAGAGCTCCAGGTTCAGACCCTGGTTTGAGCATGCAGTGTGGACACAACGTCAGCACTACATCTGTTCAGGTTTCCATCTCCGTGGGTGTAACCCACAAAGAGATGGCAAAGCAGAGAGCAATAAGCAACCACAGGCAGAGTCTTTCCCAAGGAGCAACTCTCTGTCAAATTACCATCAGTTGTCATTTAAAGGGGAACAAGATTCACTGATTACTTTTTGCATCTTCACTCCGGCTGAAACCAGATGTTTCTCAGCCCATGTTATAAACCCGCAATGCACATCTAAAGGCAGGCAAGAATATTCTTACAAGAAAAAGGATATTGGGTCTTGTTAGTGAATTGGTTTGTCAAAAAAATCTGCTGATGGCAATGGGTGTACATTTCTGAATCAGAAAACATTTCCCAAGCTCTTAGACACAGCAACATGTAAATTGCCTTTCCAGCAATATTAATATTGCCCCAGCATGAGTCAAGCTTTTGTTGTTGTTTTTAAAAAGGAACAGTAATTTCCCCTCAGGAAACTTACTCTGAAAAACTGTTGAGGTTTGGGTGAGTGTTTTAACAGAATGATTTTCTGGCCTTAATTATTTTTAATTTTACTTGCTTGCTACCTTTACATTTCTTGTCATGGCACGTTTTTAGTCTACAGCCAGGAATGCAGCTTGCAGTGATATATTAGACTTCAGAAGGAAGCAAGTTGCTCTATCTAAATCATCTGAGAAATTCTTTTTGGTTACCCAGTCTGTTTAAAATTGTCAGGACGTCTCCTTTTCCTCCCAGCTTATAAGACCTGAAGGATTTAGCATCCCTGCCGATATATGTGTTGCTTCCTGCTGGAGGAACATTTATAGCTTTTCTGACCTCTGAATGAACTTTTGCAAATCAATAACAGCAAAGTGGAAGGCAGGTCAGCAGCAGTTTTGCTCTTGTCTGAGTGTAGCCAGTGTTAGGCTCTGCTTATCTAAAATATATTAGAAACTGCCATAATCACATTCATGCAGCATTTTTTGCAGGAAATTTGCAGATTTCTTCAGTGCTGTCATGTAGCTGCTATCTGAAGGATAGAGCACAAGGCCAGAGACAATGGTGTCATTAATGGATTTTTATGTCACTGCGTATCAATTTTTACATGGCAAAAATACTACAAGAGGCCTGAAGAGCCAGTGCTGATAATTTCCTTGACTATATTTTACCACAGGGAAAGTGTAAGTGGATTAGAAACCCTTGTCATTAATGATTTACTGCATTAATTTCCTCCCACCTCATATTAGAGAAATATAATTCACGTAGTCACCCCTAGATGTTTGAGCACAAGCAGCTGTATGAGATGGTTCAAGGCAAGTTTTACTAGTTCAGATTCATTAATTCTATAACCTTGTAACTCAAATATTATAAAGGACCTTTCCTAATCACTTAGATTTCTGAAGATCCTTCCAAAATCAAGGTGTTCCCATAGTGAGTTAGACATCCTAATGCTGTTTGCTGCCTCCAAGCATAGAGGACGAAACCAGGCTTCAAAACTTCCCTTTATTCCATTGCCTAAAAGTGAAGTTTCTAACTTAATTAAATCCTTTCCTTCTCCAGAACTGGCATGCCTAGAAAGTGCTTGCATTGTGCTTTGCCTACTGAGGGAGCCTGGCCAGCTAGTTCAGGCTGTAACTGTAAATTAAAAGCCTAAATTCCAGATGCATCGGGTTAAGTGAGATGAATCCTATTGCCAGGAGTGATGGTAATAGATCTCACAGAGTGAGAGATCTTCTACCTTCTAATTATCATTATTTTCTTCAGTCAGGACTTCCCCTCATGCCTTTCTATAGCAGTAGCAAAGCAGGGTCTTGCTCTTTGCCGGAGCCTTCTCATGCTGCTGTAATACACAGGGCTTCTACTCATAAGTGTAATGCAGGTACTCTGAAAATCCCTGTCCTAATAGCTCCATTTTTCTCTGGTATTTTCCTGATAGAATGGAGAGACAGTGATAGCTATACAAACCTTCGCAGATTTCAAGAAAACTTGCAATAGCAGCTCAAAAGACTTGTTTACGTCAGTTTCTTTCTCTGCATCCGGATGGTTTGAAGATTGTGTCTACTTGTGCAGCCAGCCTTACAAATATGTCTAAAAATACAGGGAAAATAAAACAAATTTTCTGAAGTTCGACAAAATCTGTTTGATCAAAAGTTGTTTGGTCAAAAGTATTGTAAAAGTCAGGAAATAAAGATTTTTTTTTTTATAGATGCAATCAAACATTATTATTCTCATAAGGTGTCTGAGAAAGAACAAAGGAAAAGATATTTCCACACAAGTTCTACATGAATTGTTAGCATCAACTTTCAGTTTCCTTGTTTTTTCCCTGTTTATAAAGCACCCTTAATATAGCATCATTTTGTCTAAGAATAAATCCTGTGTTTAGTCAAATTCTTAAATTCACGGTGTTCACAAATGGTTTATTGTCTCTTTCCCCATACTTATTTCCCTCTTTTTGCTTCTTTCCTTCAGTGACCAATGTAGTGCACCATGTACATCTTCTGAGCTCTTAAACATAATTCTGTCTTGTTAATTCACTGCTCTCCAAAATTTGCATTCCAGCTTTCAGCAGTCCCTCAACAAATGAAGCTTGCTCTTAGTCTTATTCCTAACACATTTCAAGTACTTCGAAAAATTCTATAAAGCAGGAGACAAACTGAAGTCATGGTGCTTTGCCCAAGTCAGATCAAAGTACTGTATTGGCTTCTAAACCCCCTGTCTCTAGCATAAAAAATAAGATGCTTGATACTTGATCAAAACCACCCTTTTGTTTAACCACTTCAATAGACAGAGGACATTAATATTCATATTGCTGATGAAGTTCTAGTTTATGGGTTCACTATGGCTAGTATTTTGGCTCTAGCAAAAAGCTAAAAAGAGTTCATCTGGCAGTGGCACATGGGGCTGAATGAGCAGTAGAGTTACCTGGACACCAGGACAGATCCAGCCACTTCGGGACTAGCTAGAAACGAAGCACAGTTGGGTGTTCACCAGGGAGTTTCAGCTTGTACTGATGTTTACAGTTCACTGACAGCTGACAGTGTGGATAGATGCCAGTGTGGCTTACACCACCAGCAGCAATATTGTCCTCATTTCTTCAGAACTGGGTAGTAACTGGGCACTGCTCAGTGTTGGTGCTGGTTGAAAGGTGGCAAATGCCCGTAAGACTGTTTTGTTGTATTAATGTCAGTGTTTGAAAACAGTAGGTAATTTGTCTGTGGGGAAAGGTACATGCTGTCTCTTACAGTCTGTCTTATCTCACGGTTTCACCTTAGAGCTGTAGCAGCTCCTCCACCAGTCTGGTCTGTGTTGTTTCCTGCCTTCACTGCTACAGTGTTTGGGATGCAAAGCCTATAACTTTGATTCCTCAGCTCTTCTGAAGCACTTGCAGATGAGTCTTGGCTGCTTCTCTCCTCACAACCATCTGCTTACCCCCAGCTACCAAACACCTTGATTGGACCAGGACGTGAGCCACACACTGGGGCTACTTTAATGTCAGAATAGACCATGATCTCCAAGCTATGCACAGGCAGTTTGTCACACATCTCACGAGTACAGGAGCATGGGCTGCTCTCACTAACAGTGAGTGATTTTCCTTGGTGATTTCAGAGAACGACGAGGAGCAGGAGGCTCTGTTATCGCTGGACAAGCCCGGCTGGTATTCTCAAGGTAATGCTATCCAGCTTTATGAACTACTGAAGAAGATGACTGGCAAGTTCGATCTGAAGGTATGTTATATGTGAGAGTAAATATTTCTAAAAATAGCCTGTTTCTGTCTCAAAGCAACCAGACAAGCTTTCATTAAAGTTATTGATGTGGATGGTCACAAGTTAGTGGTCTGGTTATTCTTCCTGTTGTCTACAGACTGCAGTCCAGAACCGGAAGCAGCATATTAGTCTTCTTCTCAGTAGAATACGCAGACTTTCTATGTGTTTTATTCTCTGTGCATGATGATTCATCTCAGCATCTTTTGGGAGAATAAGATTGCAATCAGGAAATAAGCAATCTCCCTGAGGAAACAGATCAAACAGATTACAAGGTGGCATTGGTGAGAACTAGGATCCTGTTATTTTAATTACAGGTCTGGATGGGTGAAAATGCCACTGAAAATGGTGCGAGCACATTTTCCCTAGAGGATACATTACCCTCCATCAGAGAATCACCAAGAGATGCTCCATGTTTCCCCTTGTTTCCAAAGTTGTCCAAAATCCACCCCTGTTGTTTAGTGTATTTTATAGGTAGGCTTTTCCATTGCTCCCTGGCAGGTTATTTCTGTCAGTCAGAAATCTTGGCGGCACCCCCATGCAATGCCCCTGGAAGGTAAGAGGGAGGAAGATGTGCAGGGCCAGCCTTTTTCTTACAAAGCTGGTTGAAGATAAAACCCCAAACAGTGACATTAATAACATCTCTGTGTGTCATAGCCAACTATAAACATGAAGGCATTTTTATTAGGTTGTTTTAAAGCACTTTTTCTCTCTCTGTGAAATATGGTTTGCTTGTCTTTTTCTCATATACAACAAACTTTTAATTTGGTGCTTCTCTCATAGGTTGTTTATTTTGGTGACAGCATGCACTCAGATATTTTCCCAGCACATCGTTATAGCAACTGGGAAACTGTCTTCATCTTAGAGGAGCTTCTAGCAGACAAAGTTACGGTGCCTGCAGAGACTGAATCTGAGCCCTTGGAGAAAAAAGGAAAATATGAGGTAAGGGCTCCTTGCAGATGTTTCCTGAAACAGAATAAAATAAGTTACAAAAAAGCCTCCTGCCACCTGTGCTGAGAACGAGCCTGCTTATCTTACCTGCCTTCTTGTCAGCATCAGCATCCCTTGCAGATGTACTCTCCTGGCCACCCCGGGGGTGCTCAGCATTGCAGGGGTGACACAGAGCCTGTACCTGGAGCTAAATCACAGACCTGAGAAAAAGAGCTGTATGTGCAGTCCCTCAAGCAAAAAACAGTCTTCAGTTATAAGACCCTGCTCTGTGTCCTACAAGGAGAAGGTTCATGACCACTTCTCACAACTCCAGGACCTGAACTCTGCTGAATTCACGTTTCCCTGTGTGTTGTGGCCAATGGTAAACATGGAGGAGTTTTTATTAGGTTGTTTGAAAGTTCTTTTTCAGTGAAATACAGTTTGCTTGTGTTTTTTGCATATACAAAACTTTTAATTTGCTGCTTCCCTCATAGGTTGTTTATTTCGGTGGCAGCTGGGCCCAGATAAGAGGGGCTGTTTTGAAGTCTGGTTCAATGCAGGCTACTGATACCAGATAAATAATGTGATTTCCAGGTTGATCGCACCTGGGAAGTAGGACCTTAGCACAGCTGCCATACTTCACTTGCCCCCCAGAAGGTGGATACTCTCCACTGTTGAAGAATCAAGTAGATAGGGGTTGGCACTGGGATGGCCGAGGCAGCGGCGTTCTGCCTCCAGCGTGTCCTGCATAAGAACTTCAGTGCAGATTCACTCGCCATTTGGGATGGTTTCTTCTTATGTTACTAAATAAATAGGTCATTTTCTGCTAATTGCAGATGGATATATATGTTATTTGCACTTTGCTTTGAAAAGCACTTTTTAAAAAATTATTTTAAATAATTACTCTTTGTGATTAAAAAGTTTACGATAGGAAAATTTTAGTGGGTTGCTTTTATAACAGATATGTTTTTAATCTGGCTAAGAAGTGGTCTTAAAGCCCCTGTTTTTAAGGAGAAAATTATATTTTCAGTGGGACTAAACCAACATAGATGTGACATCTATTTTACTCTACTTTTTTTAACAGACATATCTAATTTTTCTCCCACTATCCTGATTTCTAGACTAAGGTCAGACAAGGACATTTCAGTCACTGAGATATGGAAATGTAATTATTAATATTTAGGCTTTTGCCTGGATTGCAAAAAAAGCAAAATTGAAAGCAAACTCAAATCTCCTGTTAAAAAAAATGTGTGTCTCAGTAAGAAAGAGGGGGAGAAAAAGGAAGAGCAAGTAGTACTGCTACATAGGTTAATACCACTTGATTTAATTAATTAATGCTATGAAAATAAGTCATTCTTCATAAATTTGCACATTCTTTGACTGGAGACTCTGCTGCATTGCTGCATAGAACTTACATCTCTGTAAGGTCTGGGGTTTTTTATTCAAACATCTCTGTAAGATTTGGGAGGTTTTTTTCAACTGTTTTCTTAAGCATCTTCAGTATATGCTTTTGAAGCACACCTTTTTAAATAGACAGCTGGAAAATGTTTCTTTTCCTGGAAGTACAAAGGAAGAGGTATTGAGTGATATGTTCTAAGCCCTTGATGGTGATTTGGCTTTATCTTGTTGCCATTCCTCTGGCGTACTGCTCACAAGATCCATCTTCTGTATCCCTGCAGTTATCAAGCAGGAAATTGAGACTTTTAGGGAGGTGCTTGACATTCCCCTAACACTGTGGTATTCCTGATAAGAGATTGCAGTATCTCTGGGCAGACATCACCCCTGCCACACACAACCCCTGTTCAGTTTACATCCGCTACCAGTGACAGCAAGCAAGCAAGGGAGAAATGAATTGCGCTGATTAAAGGAACCTGAACCAGGGGGGCCCTGGCAGGTCAGTGGTGTTATTTCATTACCACGCTGCTCACTGGAGTCTGAACAACAGGTCACATCCATATCTCTGCAGTTGACTGGACACCACTAACCTAACAGGACTGGTTCAAAGGGACTCCCTTTACAGGCCTATGAAAGTTTTATTTTTATTCCCCTAATCAACTTCTCTCAAAGGATTGTACAAAGTCAGGTGTTCTTCAAAAATTAGGCATTAACAAATTAGTCTTATTCATCAGGCTTCTCGTTGATTGGCAATTTAAAAAAATGCACTACTGTTGCAGACTTTCCACACTGTAGTGTGTGTGCAGAGAGACATAAGTTCATACAAGGGGCAATCCTCCCTTCTATCAGTCTGTACAAAATATTATTAAAGAAATAAAGTGTTATAGTATTACTTCTGATTTGCAGAAAGAAATTACAAAGAGCCTGCTTTCAGCTGTTTGATGGGTATTTCATCACTAAGGGAGGGAGGGGAAGAAACCAACCCCCTCACACACAAACCGGGAGGCTACTAATTTCCATTTTCATTAGCAGTTTTTGTTTTATCCCTTCAATTAAATGCATGATGTAAACCAGACACACATAACTGTGAAATTATGGTAACAACTGCAGTTCTTTGAAGTATGTGAGTCATAACCAAATGAGCAAGAGAATAGCAAACTCAAAACTATTCCGGCAATTACTCGGCTCCTAAGTGAATTGCAGCATGGGAGGGGGAGAGTACCAAGCACTGTGTTGAAACAAGATTCCCCCCATAGATCTGGGGGTTGGTTTGCTTGGCTGGATGCTTTGGTTTTGCCTTCTATTCTTTAAATGCGTGATCAATTCCATCAATGAAACTCTTAAGAAAAGCTGGAATCTGTCCCAGGATTTCGAGGGAAATGATTACAGAGGAGCTAGTCAGCCTGTAAAAACCTTGGGCTATAGTAATGAATGGGGCAGAAATCGAAGAATCTATCGGTGGATATAAATGATAGTTTTGCAGTTCAAAGGAAATACTCATTTTTACTGTATTGCCTATCCGCTGGTTCAGTGGAGGGGGTCAGGGCCCTTAATTCCCCGAATTTCCAGGAGTCCTACAGACAAGGCTAATTACACTGACTTTTGGCTCTGTTTGTCTCTTTATTCCCGTTTATCTTTAACACAAATCTAAAAGTACTTTCAGGAACAACTTGATGGGCTTTTGTGAAGCCAGTTAAAGCAGTATCCTTAAGGCAGTATCCTGAAGCGAAATGCATTTTATTTTACAGTCAGCTTACAATGGTCCTTATCGTAGTTTAGGTACAGTGATCATGGGTGAAATGTTTTTTACTTGCACATGACTTGTGGGGGGCAAGTTCTGAGCAGAAGTTAGACCAGTGACAGGCACGTTTTCACACCGAGCGTGGGTGTGTTATTCGGAGACATCTGGCTGTTGTGACCAGCACAGCTGCACTGGCAGAAACATCTCAAATCCGACCCATTGCACTGGCAAAGATGTCATTTGAGCATTGATTTTTTTTTTTTTTCTGGCACTACGAGTGGGAGGTGGTGTTACTACCATCATATTGGATGCTGTAAAGTAACCCTGGTGCTTTGCACTTGGTACAGAGACATGGCACAGTCGGCAAATCTCCACCTAAATAAGGCCTGTAAGAATTACTGACAGCTTGATTTTTCACTCCTGTCCCCTTTACATCTTTCTTGCTTTCATCTTTTTACCAAGTGTAGAAAAGCTTCTGTGCACAGCTCCCTGCTTGCATGTATTTTTGAAAGGTCATTTGTAAGCTGACAAATCGGTGTTACCCAAGGGTCCCATTAACTGATTCTGTCTGCCCCATTAACGTGCCCTATTTGTCTGCGGTTAATAAAGCAAAGGTGATAGTAAGAATTCCAGGTGGCTTAGCTTAGTGGAAAGCCCTGGGACTTGAGGAACTGGTACCATCATTATTTCTCTGAAGTCTAGACATAGTCTTTGAGGCTTTGTACCCTCAACTGACACAATCAACATCTGATGTGCTACTGTCTGGCCAGTATGGCTCAGAGAAAAAGCACATGCTGGGGGGTTTTGCATAAGAAAGAAGGGGATTGCTCAGCACTTCCCGGGCTCTACTGTCCTCATGCCTGTCTGGGGACTACAGGAGTGGCTGGTGCACCTTCCAGAGCTCCTCTGCCACACTGGCTGTCCAGTTGTGTGCCTCCTGGCCTGTGCGGTGTAGTGATGTTAACAGGAGACTTTTGCTTCATTTCACAGATGTATAGATTGATCATATGTGATCTGTCCTTCAGTGCCGGCTAGGTATGCTGCAGAGGATACACGAACATGTTCTAAGCATCAGTTAGGGATGGGAGGGTGAGCAATGTCTGATGCTTCCTAGGGATGTGGGCAAAGTTTTCATAGCTCTTCTTAGATTTGAGATCAAGATGTAGCCTACCAAACCATCCCTGTCATTGAGATAAGCCAGTAGCAAAATGATGGGAATTCCTCACCAGGTGACTAGATGACAGCTACAGGCTTGGGCTGTAAATTCAAAATGCAACTCCCTCCTCCTTAATGAAGGAAGAAGTTCCCACTTTGAGAATCAGACATCTGAAAATATAATCTCATTTCCTCAGATTGCAATTTTCATTGCCTATTGAAACAGTCACACATTTTTAAAAGTAGAAGCCTCAGATTTTTTTCTCATGTCAGTGCTTATGTGCTGGGGCTTTTTTGGTTAATCACCTGAACAGCTCTAACAGTCTCAAGTTTTCTGCACATGTCATCCAGCTGGCAAATGGATTTTAATTCAGCATGGCATATACATGTAATGATAAGTGATGTAAAGTCCTGGGATTTTCATGAAAAGATTTCGCCAAAAAGGAAAAAAGTGAGATGCTGTCCTTGTGTGTGAAGCAGAAAAAAAGCCAAAACCAATGTTTTGTTTTGAAACAGAAGATAAGGTTGGTTTTTTTCCCAAACTATTCACATCAGAAGATGTTTATCCATATCAATACTTCTTCTTACCCCAGCTATTCTGAGAGGAAAAATCTGCTACACAGAAACACTAAAAGGATGTCTCTGTGTTTACTGACATGGTGTCTTTGGCTGGATCAACAGCTTGCATGTGATCAAAAGTCACAGACCTCTGTCATAAATACAAATTATTCCAGCAGATTCTCCAAAACTATTAAGAAAGGGGTTAAATGCAAAATAAACTACAAAAGTTCACGAATCTGGAGGCACATGCTAGGATATCTGTTCTTCTGTGGTTTGCTGCTCTGAAAAGTTACTTTGCACACAAATTACTTAAACAGATTTTAGTTCACAGTTTTGTTTTCCATTTTTTTTCATCTTTCTGTAGAGGCCTCCTGGAGCTTTTTCTGGCTGCTCATGGCAGTGTATAGCAGGTTTCAAGATGAACTGCTAAAGAAAATCAGTTTTCCCAACACTGCTTTAATGCTTTCTTTAAAACATGCTGAGGCTACATGTTGTTGTCTGAAAATACACATGAAAAAATTCGATTTTCCACAATTTTCTAGGCAACCGAATGGCTCTCCGTGGATTCTGTGGCTCTGTTCTCACTCATTCCTCAGCTCAGAAACAGATAACATGACACAGTTGGCTTGATGTGTTCTTTGCAGTTACATCAAACAGACCTGGGAGCCTCCTTTCTCCTGGGAGGTGGTCTAGGCTGGGTGACAATCTGTGCTGTAGCTACCCAGCTGCTCCAGCAGAGGCTATTCATACTACTGAAAACAGATAAATAGGGAAATTAGAAGATTTTTTTGATGGAAAAATATTTAAAGCCAGTGGTTTTTGTCCTAGGGAATCCATACATTGTGTAAACAGGAGCTTGAGGATTTACAGGAAGAAGATTGTTTCTGTTTTTTCTATGTAATATTTTCAAGTTTAATTGCTCCTGAAATACAATACAGTTTTCCAGAAAATTGGTAAAACACTAGTGTTCCTGAAACTAATGTTTGTGGTTGAATAGAGAAAGATTTTATTTATTTTATTTATTTTTAAGTTTACATATTTATTTACTTTTCTTTCAGGGTGATCAGCTCAAAGCTCCCTACTTTGTGTCTGAGCAGTGGGGCTCTTTCTTCATGGACAGATTGCCAGGCCTGGAAAATGCAGAGGAAACCTTAGTCCACACATGGTCCTGTAAATGTATTAGCACTTACAGCACTATTGCAATCCCTAGTCTTGAAGCAATAGCAGGTAAGGAAGATGACCTCTTTTTTTTTCCTTAATGAGCACATAGTATTCATAGTAACTTTGTAACACTGTAGATTAGTTTTGAGATTACATGTGTCCAGTATACATTAAAAATACTCTGTTCATATCATGCAACAGTTAATGCTACTGACTGTTAATTGCTATGAGGTTTGTGCTTTTAAAAGTTGTCTGATACACCAGTTTTTTGTTTGTGTCTGCAAATACTAGATGTTTAATTTATCCCGCGTTAGAAATAGGATTTAACACACTGTAGATTAGTTCCTGAACTTGATCAGGACTTCCCCCCAGTATTTTGCTGTTTCTACTTTCCATGCTGAGTTACATTCAGAAACAAACACATGCGAAGTTAACTTGGCTTTTTCACACTTCCAAATGTTTCTCTCTGATCTGTCTTGTTATCCATCCTCAATCAGCTCACTTACCCCTTACAGTTGAAATGAAGATGAAAAAGCACAAGAATGCAATGAAGCCAAGAATGCCTAGGACTGTGCTGCTTTCTTTTCCCTTTCTCTCTTCTTTTTTTTTTTTTTTTTAAAATGTGTGTATTGCTTCTGAAACTGCATCATTATGGATAGAGCTGGAGCCTAAAACATTCTTACCAGGAAAATAAGGCCATAACAAGCACTGTCTTGTTCTCCAAAAATGCTCCTAATTGAGAAACCAGCTCAGGTTTTCTACCTTCTTACATCAAGGTTGTGTCAAAGGTACAATTATGGCTGATCTTCTCATTTCTACTATGTTTACCCTCAGAGGGACCATACATTTTTTTGATGGGTTTGAAGCAATAGCAAAATATTGCAGTAATGCTGCAATAATTTTGCAAATGCAGTTGGTGATGAAGTAGTGGTGAAGTCTGTCTGTCTATCTATCCTCAATCTATCATTTTGCCTTACTGAACTTTGTTGATACACCATATCTTAAGGAATAAATAAATTATTAAATGAATGAGGTGCTTAGCTGTATGAAGAACACAGCAAGTATTCAGTTTACTAATCCCTCTGTTCAGCACCTGTTGCCTACTTCATGCATAAGACCAAGGAATAAAACGTTCCAAGAGAACATTTTGGATTTGCCCAGCAGGTATTTCCACACCAGAACATCTGCAACCAGATTCTTTCTACACATGTAGGTACATTGTAAGGACATCTCAAAACAGAAAACTTACACAGTGCCACAGTTTATTTATGCTTCTGATATTTGCCGTGTTTCAGTCTGTGTATCAGCCTAAAGATACAGACCCCAAAAATACCAAAGTAAATTACCAAAAGAGAGGTAAATTCTGTCAAACTCCCTTCTAATACTTTTTCCAGAGTCATTCTGTGGCTTGTTGTGGAAACATTGGCATAGAGGCAGCATGTTGGTCAGCCTCACTCTCTGAGACTCTGCCTCCCAGCCAGCTCCCCCCAACCACACCAAGTTTGCAGAGCTAGCAAAGAGCTTTAGACCACAAACGTACCACCAAGCTTACAGCTACTGAAGAAGGGATGAGAACCAGAAAGGCCTAGCTCTGTAAATCAGTGAGTGCTGTAGCTGCCTGGTGGCAGCTTGGGAGCCCCTGCAAAGCTTGTTCCCCCATTGGCAGAGACACTGCCCATCCCTCACTGTGTCAGACCAGCACTGGGGCAGGGGCCGGTGTCTGCAAAACTTACACCCGAGAGCTAAAGGACAGGGAAGAAATAGCATTTTTAACTTGCAGCTGTGTGCCTGAAAGCAGACTCAAAGCTGAAGGTACAAGAACATCTCTGGTTTCTTACAGAGAGGTATTTCTTGTTTGTTTGTATGGAAGAGCAGATGTTCATTATTATGGATGCTGAGGAATTCCCAACTCATACAGAATACCTTGTCTGACTCCTGTCACAGCAAGCTGTGAAAGCCCCAGTTTTGCCAAGCCCTGAAGTTTTTGGCTGCACTTGTAAGTCAAAGCTTAGCTGCAGCTATTTGGGAATAGCTAGCTAGAGATTCAAACAGGTCATGCGACTTTGATGTGCTGCAGCTTTTCCTTTTCTACTCATCTACTTTAATAACCAGCAGAG
Organism: Zapornia atra; assembly: GCA_013400835.1. Taxonomy (NCBI): domain Eukaryota; kingdom Metazoa; phylum Chordata; class Aves; order Gruiformes; family Rallidae; genus Zapornia; species Zapornia atra. The sequence continues at coordinate 24,981 of VZTU01028799.1, read as the reverse complement.
GACTTTCCACAGGCAAGCTGCAAAAATGCAGGCCTTTCCTCCCCTGAGCTCAAATGTGCAGCCAGGCCGCCGGCCTGCTGACCGTAGCAGCAAAGACCCCGGCCATTGGCTGGCATGGCCCCAGCAGCATCCACCTCAGCCTGACCCAGTTGAAGGAGCTGCCGCCTCGCCGGGGGTGTGCTGCAGCCTCCTGAGAGTTGTGGGCTCACCACGGCAATGTCTGATCTGGCCCTTGTACATCTCTGTGAGCAATAGTAGGTGCGACATATAAGTAAATGTCCCAGCAGCTTGCAATCTGCAAAAATATTTGGTGAAAGGCAGACAATTGATGCTGTGCTAACTTTAAAGTTGATTCTTGTTGTTTGGATGTGGCATATGTCTGTGTATAAAGAACAGCTTGAGTTACTTCTCACGGCACATTATTGTCACTGAAAAAGATTATTCCAAAAGTTACTCAACCTTATTATATCCTAGTGGTAGTTTACAGAAATAACTCAGTTTTCATCAAAATTCACATGAGAATCCTTTTGAGAAAGTTATTAGAAATTAATTTTGGGTAATAAACCTCTTCAATCCTGTTTCCATTTTTAAAAAATGGAGTAAATATGTTGTTTCTCAAAAGTTATAGATACGGATTAAGAAGTTAGAATAGAAACAACTTTGACAGGTGTTTTTTTTCAGCAACACATTGTGAAGTTTGGTGCAGGTGCCTTCTGACAGTTTCACCTGAATATTTTATATATGCAACTAAATGGAAAGATATGATACTTAACCAAAGAGCACTGTAGGAAAAGGGTTTCACAATTGATGCAGTTTTTGGAAAAGGGTTTCACTGCTGTTGCAGTTTTTGGCCACTCAATATATAAAATAGCAGAGCATATGCACAAATTGTATGTGTAATTAGTGAAATGCCAGTTTGGTGAAAAGATAATCCAATCCATTCTTCGTTACATTTCTGTGCTTAGCAAATGTGGTTGTTCTTCTATGCTTCTGTTCCCATCTTTACTTGTAACTTCAGTATGTGACTCAAAAGCGGTTTGCATTCAAAGATGCATCAGAAATTCTGAACTTTATTCTCACTTCTGGCAAAGAAAGTATTAGCAGAAATGCAGATTACCATGTCACAGATTGTCATCTAAACTGCCCTGACAGTCCCTGAAGAGAAAGTGCCATTTTCCATGTGCCTGAAAAAGGGTATTTTGTTTATTGTTAAAATTACCCAAAGGACAGAAATGATCTTCTGATTACCTTCTGTTATTTCTTCAGTTTGGAGTAGGAATCAGATGAAGGTCACATAAAAGTCTTCATTTAGGACATTAAGGAGAGAATAGTGAAGAGCAGCACTATCTTTGTAATGCTAAGAGAAGATGATTTAACTTGAAAGTTTTCAAAACATTTTGTAGGTCCTTTATGAGCTGATTCTGCTTACCCACTTCCAGTAAGCAGGGAAGTTTTGTCTCAAGTATTGGAAAGCTGATCAGCTCATAATCTTGTGGCCAAGAAATCCAATGGCATCCTGAGGTATATCAAGAAAAGTGTGACCAGCAGGTCAAGGGAGGTTCTCCTCCCCCTCTACCCTGCACTGGTGAGGCCACATCGGGAATATTGTGTGCAGTTCTGGGCTGCCCAGTTCAAGAAGGACAGGGAGCTACTGGAGAGGGTACAAAAAAAGGCTACAAAAATGATTAGGAGACTAGAACATCTCTCTTACGAAAAGAGGCTGAGGGACTTGGGACTTTTTAGCTTAGAGAAGACTGAAGGGGGATCTTACCAATACTTATAAATACATGAGGAATGGGTTTCAGGACGATGGGGTCAGTCTTTTTTCAGTGGTGCCCAGTGACAGGACAAGAGCCAATGGGCACCAACTTGTATATAGGAAGTTCCACCTAAACACAAGGAGGCACTTCTATACTGTGAGTGTGGCAGAGCACTGGAACAGGCTGCCCAGAGATGTGGAGTCTCCTTGTCTGGAGACATTCAAGACCCTCCTGGACTCTGTCTATGCAGCCTGCTCTAGGTGATCCCGCTCTGGCAGGGAGGTTGGACTAGATGATCTCAAGAGGTCCCCTCCAACCCCTACCACTCTGTGATGCTGTGATAATTATATTGACAGTACATGGTCAATAAAATAGTAGAAACCAATGTCCCTATTCCTATTCACAAACCCATCTGTTTCTTCAGCTTTCTGCTATTGAATCTTTCCTCATTTACAGCTCCCTTACAAATTTTGACCATTCTCAAGTGCAGTGATATCATAAGCCAAATTTTTCAAACCAGGATCCGTTAGTGTGTGAATGTTACGTTCGAGTTCACAACACCCACACATGGAAATTAAAAGGTGTAGGAGTCTGTCTGAAGAATAGCATTTTGCACAGTTTCTAATGCATCCTCATCCACTCCAGAAAGTTTGGCAGGAGCCAAGTGGAGGCAGATACTCTTGTCTATCATACCTGAATAATCTCAACTTTACCTGCAAGGAGCAGGTGACAGCTAGTCTGTGGCCAGTTGATCAAATTTCCAGGTAGCCATGTAAATAATTATGTCTTGCATCACACAGGTACTGCAACAATAATTACAGAAGATCTCTCTGATTTACAAAGAAGGTCAAATATAAATAATATTTTTTTTGCAGGAAAAATCACTAAAATAGCTAGCCAGTGCTCCTATTTCAGGTGGATATTGGATTAACAGTTCTTTGATCCAAAAAACAGATATGCATATTTCAAGCTAATGCTTTGCCTTTCAGTTTCATTATGGCTGGTATTTTTATAAAGTTCCCACTTCAAAAAATTCCATGATGAGTAACGGTGGTGTTTTAGAGGTTAGGGGGGGAATTTTGGTAAGTTTGGTTTGTTCTTCCTTCCAAAGAAAAACTTAAGAAAGTGGTCTCTATAAATCCTAATATGGAGAATACAAAGAAACCTTTTTCTTAAAATTTCATGATTGTTAACCTAATCTCCCTCAGCTTCTCTCATAACCTCTGAATGGTGAGGTTTGTCACAGGATTAAAAGTTACTGCAAGCAAGAACAGGAGACTGAGTGATATTTTATCTCAAGAGAGTTGGATTTCAAAGAATTAGTGCAAATGTAAATGTTTTATGGAGACAGAGTTCATTTCACACTTTGGAGATTTGATAACCGAGCTTGTGTCATGCATGGGGAGAATGCATTTTTTTCAATCTTGCATGCCATATGAAATCTCATCATACTTTGCCCATCTGGGTGCCTAAGTTTTTCTTCCTGCCTGTTTGTTATTTCAATTAGCTGGTACAAGAGAAAAATCTCCATTATAATGTACCAAAGCTGTCTCATTAAAGACACCTACAGATGTGTATCCGGCCACTTTCTGCAGGCATTTGAGTCATCAGCCTGCTTGCTGTATAAATATAATGATAAAATTGCCGGTGACCCATGGCAAAGAAGTTCATGTTTCAGCTCAGCGTTGCAGATTATTTGTGCCATGAAAGCCCAAGACAGCTGTGACTGGGGCAACCAGAACTGGCACCGCGTGGATCGCAGATACATGGGTCTGTCCATCACAGATCAGCTACAAGTCACAAACCTCACATACTCTTGCTTCCACATGCATTTTTAAAGATGAATGCCCTTGAATAATCAACTATTACCACAGAAGTAATGAATTACGTTAAGCACGTAGCCTTATACTCACTTCTATACCCTGAACATCATAATTCATGATTATTGCTGAGGTGAAACAAAAAATCCCCCGTATTTTAATGCGTTAGTTCTATTTTTTCATTGACATTACATGATTTAAAGTCAAATCCAGCCCCTATTAAAATTAAATTAGCCTTTCCTGTAACTAGAGAGATAATTATGTGTTCTTACTTATTCAGATAATACTATAATAGCATATAATTTCCTTAAACATGGAAACCTATCTATCTTATACCTTACTTGTTAATTACCATTAACCTTTTACGTTTATTGCCTTACCTTACAACCATGCTTTTACTTGACAGCTTCAGCATAGGAATGCATCTACACAATAGCATCTAAAGACTACGTTTATCAAAATGCTTTGAGGATTTAAAGCAGTTTCCACTAAAAGGCCAAAGAAGTCATTTTTATAATGAAACTTTTTATATTTGGTGGAAAGTCGGTATGCGTACACAAGGGCAACATTTCTGAGGCTTTCTGGCTCTGAGGTTTTGATGCAAGTAAAAAAAACAGGTAGCAAAGATAACTGACTCAAGAGAAGATACATGTTCTGAATGTATTAACAGGATCTTACTTTATGTGTAAATTGAAAAGCATCCGATAACATAAATCTGATTTATCTGTTCCAGGAAACTAGTTTCAGTGTTTTTCATTTAAGAGAAAGAAAAATATACTCAACACAACAAGCAAATGCAATGCATCTGTGTCTTCAGGTGCAAAATTGAACTGAAACCAAAAATAAACTACATTTCAACCATAAGAAATTATCATGCAATAAATCAGAAGAACTTGTAAAAAATCTTCAGGACCCAGGTATTTCCGAAAGGGTCTGAGACCCCAACTTTCTAAAAGGATTCAACTATTTGGTAGTAATTTTCAATGGACAGTTTTCACTCTGTTAGAATTTGTTCAGTGTTTTCTTCCTCCTCCAGAAAGGTGTATTGACTTGTGCCCCTCAAGGCCGTGTCAAATCATGCAGAACCCAAAAGATTACTTCCTAGCCAATAGCTGACAGAAATGTTCCTGCCATCGTTATTCTGCTCTGCGAGATGTCAAAGTACAGCCACCTCTAAAAGATTAAAGGGAGAATTCATGAGCAACTCATTAAGAAAGGGGGAACCACTCAGTCATTTCTGCTTTAAAGTTATCCTTCAACTCAGGCAGCATAATTTCATTTGCAGGCTGTAATTAAAGCTATAATTGGGTTTCCTCTACATCTCAGGCTTACGGGCTGGGTTTAGATTGCTTCTTCAACAACACTGCTGCTAATATAAACATACCAGCAATACAAAATGTTTTGAGTGTGAAACACAGTGGAAATTGTTAAATCGCCAAGGATTGGAAATACTCCTTTGTGCAGGTTGGAATTTTACATAACCTGCAATCTCACATGTGCAAGAAAAAAGTTGCTGGAAGCATTTATGTTCCCTGGATTGGTGTCTTAACATAATGCCTCTGGATTTAGGTGGTAACACACAGGCAAAAAAGAGTGTGGGCTTTGTCTTCGCTGCTTAAAAAGCTTAATGTGTGTCTGTGTGCGGCTTTTTACTTTAAGGTAAGCAATGTTTGTCACCCATCCAGAGGAAAATACACAGAAAGTGGAAGAAAACATTTGTTTTACAAAAGGGGGAGACATGACAACGTTAACCCAAGTTTGGGAAGTAAGGTAGATCATCATGAGTTTACCTCAAAATGAAAGCAAAGGTGCGTGTCATCACCGCATTTATCTTACTATAGCTCCTTCAGAGAAGTCTCAAAATGCAACTTATTTCTTTTTCTTAATCAATCAGAAATTCCTGTCATCTCAATTGCTTCTTTTCAGGCTAACTTCTTCAACTTATCTCGGAGGCCCTTCCCACCACCCTTAGATCCAGGATGAGTCATTCAGGCAGAAAGTAATTAACAGATCCCTGAAAGATTAACACCTGCAGGAGGATCTTGGCAATCTCATAGGATTTTTTTTAGATTAAGTCTTCATTCAAATATTTTAAAATATTATAGTCCAGTATTTTGATCAGTTCCAGATCAAGCAAAGAACCACACAGGGCTATTTCCTCAAAGAATCTACAAAAATCACCATTTAAATGAAAACAAAAACGAGAGGAATTTCCCTGACATACAAATGGTGAGTTTTCTCATATAAACACCAAGCAGCAAAGGAATTTCCAAGGCTTTCCTTCGCTGCAGTCTCTGTCGGGCTCAGAGGCAAGCTTAGCACACGCCTTGTGCACAGCTGTTCTGCTCAAGCCAGGGTCAGTGGTCATAGAGCTGTAGGGTAGGCCTCGGGTAACGTGACTACTTGCTCCCAAGATAACTGTGGTGAAACTACATGCCACAGGCAGCCACAACCACCGCTCAGCCCTCTGCAAGACTGTAGCAGTGAAGCTGCTGCTGCATTATCTCCCGTGCTATGTGGGTTTCCTCCAGTGTCACCATCTTCCTTGTTAGGTAGAGCGGAAGAGTAACCAGTGATGAACCCCAGTGGCAGTGAAGCTCTTTCTCAGGCCAGGCTCATGCTACAGACATCTGCTGGCAGAGCCACAGGCACGGTCTCTAACCAATACTCCCGTGTTGGCAAAAGCTCTTACGTCTGCACAGTGAGAGCAGCAAACCTGCACTTTCACTGAGGCAGGTTTTAGCCTTTATTCCTTCATTCCCAGATGCCCAGGAATAAACTGCACCGACTCGTATCATCAGCTACATCCAAACTCCTAAGTTTCAGCAACTTTCAGAGCACACATACACTGAAGAGTCCCTGCTTTCCCACACAACACCACACAAGAGACACACACACACACACACACTCCTCTCGAACTTCTGAGTTGTGGAGTGTGCAGACAGCAGCAACGACTTCCACGTAATTGATAGAAGGGACCCTTTCCTCGTGCTGGCTTTGCTATTTCTGGAGCTTGCTTTGAGCACAGCGAACGTCTGACCTCCTGTTTAGGAAAATCAGCCTTAGAAGTTTCGCTAAAAATAACTGCTATCTGATAAATCTACTGATGACCTTGAGTTTGGTTTCTTTTTGCCACCAGTGCACTCCCTCACGTTCTGAGCTCTTGCTGCAAGTGCTGCTTTGACCGTTACGAAACAGGAACGTGGCAGGATACACAATAAAATTAGTATTTATAAAAACCCAACACCTGCTATGCTTTACCTGCAGGCTGGCAAGTGAGGTCACTCAGCAGCACAGCCAAACTAGTGAGCTCCCCTGCAGCAGCTGTGTTGACTCCACTGTTAAGAAATTATTATTAGAAATTGTTGCCATTAAGAAGTGAATATTTTCCTATTTCTTCAACAGCAACTTTGAAATACAAGGGAAGATTTACAGCAAAACTTCTAAGACACTGTAAATTACTGTAATTCCTGTAAAAGCAGAAGAATTAATACTGGCTGATGATCTGCCCCTATAGTTAAACCACCCTGATGCTGAGCCCTAAGACAGAGCTCTGTCTGCGTTTTCTGAGATTAGCCACAATTAAGCAGTTTAAAGCATTTTTGAGTTAAAACTTGGGTATCACTAATGAGGTTTTTCCTCCCTGTGCCTTTTCTTTGGTGATAATCGGGAGGAAATATGTGGATTCACTTAAGGAGAGGAGAGCCTGCTGCTCACCAGGAGGTTTCTGCAGTTTCTGGCTCCAGCCCTGCTGCCTGGCAGGGAGCAGACCTCAGAGAGGGGAGGGGAGTTCTGCTTTCCGTAGGGCTTCGCACTCATCACGGGGATGCTGCTGCTGCAGTGTCATCATTAAAAAATGTTGGCTTTGCTTTTGTTGGTCAATACTGCAAAATGATTCCTGACATTTCTGCTGTGTATTTTGGGAGAAACCTATTTCAGCCTTGGACTCTGCTTCTAATTGAAAAAAAATGCCTTCCATCTAAAGAGCTTAGTTAAGATTATATTTGTCTAATGTATTGGTTTGCTCAAGGAAATATCAAAAAAGGATTAGACGTGAGTATTGAGTTTATCAAGCAGGCCTGTGTCTGGATTAGATTATAATTGTCTTCCATTCAGTTACTCAAATATTTTCCTGATCACTCATCGAGAATATTACGTTTTCCTTTCTTCTTGTGGTTTCCTTTTGCTTCCTTGTGGCTGGAACTCTGATTTTTCTTCTGATAAAAGCTTGTGGCTTTCTTTTAGTTTGCTTGCACTAACTGAACAGCACACTGACGCCGAGAAGTTGTCGTCTTAATAACTGTGAAATAAATCCATCCACAACACCTAAATACATGCAGGGATATGGGTATACATAAGCATCGGGGCACAATGTTGTAATTAATATCTAGATAATTAGAACGCAGGAACCGGCAGCAGTTACTGTTCAAAAGTCATCACTGCCATTTTATTTAGACCAGGGCTGTGTGAGTCCCACAAGGGCAGGGCAGTAGTCTTGCTTCTGAGCTCAGGCTAAGGCATACAGCCCCTGAGGGCTGCCCAAGCCTTTGGGAGACACTTGTGACGCTGAATGGTCACTGCAAAGGAGACTGGTTTTCATCACTCACTTGCACTCAGGCTGTGGTGTGGGAACAAAGAAAGGAGTGAGACAGAAATTCAGCAGGATGCATCTGATAACAGGCATTTCTGTACATCTAGAAAGGGTCACAGAACTTGAGATCCTCCACATCTGATTTCTAAGAGTTAAAGTGAATATCCTATTTATCACAGAATCATAGAATGGTACGGGTTGGAAGGGACCTCAAATATCATCTAGTTCCAACCCCCCTGTCGTGGGCAGGGACACCCTCCACTAGACCAGGTTGCCCAAAGCCCCATCCGACCTGGCCTTGAACACTTCTGGGGATGGGACTTCCACAGCCTCTCTGGGCAGTCTGTGCCAGGGCCTCACCACCCTCATAGTAAAGAATTTCTTCCTAACATCTAATCTAAACCTGCCTGCTTTCAGCTTGGGAACAAAATGATTCTAAGTGGCATTACCTAAGTGCGACAGGAAGATCCTGGGGTTGTGGACCTCAAGCCATTAGGTGAAACCAGCTAGTTCATTCTTCCGGCCTCAGTTTCTTTAGTTTATTCAGGTTTTTGGTGTTGGTTTTGGTTGGTTTGTTGGGTTGTTTGGGTTTTTTTTTTGGGAGGGTGTATTATTTTTTAGGATAGTGGTAATATTGGATGACTTTTGTGCTGAATTCATTATCAGCATAGTTTAGGACTGATTAGAGCCAGGCTGTCAAATCATATCTCAGCAAGAACTGGGTATCTGCCCCCTGCCTAATTTATGACTCCCATCAGTGAGAAGTGGGTGCCAAGGCGTAAAGGTCTGCCGCTACAGCAGCAGTTGTGAGCATGCACAGTAGCAGAATCTGGAAAGATTTACTGGCAAAAACACTAGGAAAACTAACAACTTGGAAATAAGCAACTATCTTTTTCCTGAGACTGGGTTTATTATGAAATACCGTCTCTTTTTTTTTGCATCAAGCTGTGGCCTGTGCAAGCGTTTCATTTTAGCAAAATGGAGCTGCTTATTTCTCCTCTATGTCATCAGTGATAATATGGAACAAGACCAGATATGAAATGTACTTCTGCTGTGCCCAGGAGGCACACTTCGGACCTGTATCATTCTTTGGTGATGAGCTGGTATTGCTGAACCTAGTGACACCATTGCCATTTGCATCAAAAGAAGTTGGACTGAGCTTTGGTGTTCTATTCACATGACACCTTTTCAGTCCAGGGCAAACAAATAAATACAGCACAGAAATAAAGCAGTAATATAAAACATTGCACATTCCAGGCAAAGCAGGTGCAGGAAAGTATATCATTGATAAAAGAAACACCAAATATTGGAAATAGAGGAAGATTTTTATGCTGTTTGTGATGCATAACATCTGCTTAATGGCTGAAAAATAGTGTCTGCTTCATGCAATTGTCCATGATGCCTCGGGCAGCATTTTTACATATAGATGGATACCTCCTGATCATCTTCCAAAGTCAGTTTACTCAGACAAAAAAAAATTATTTAAATGGATAGATTGGAGCGTTGAATATGTTAAATACATTATTATTCTCTCTTGGAGCCTTGTGCATTATATATAGAATGGATTTAGTGTTTGGTAAGCTGGTTGTGTAAAGCTAATTCACCAGGAGCTATCAACAAGACGACCATTTTGATCCAACTGCTGCTTTCCTACAGTATAAGCAACTCTGCAGCAAGTCTGCCCCATCTGTGCTTCTCTCTGGTTAAACTACTCTTGGGAGCCTCCAGACTGCTAGACTAAAAGCCTAATGGAATCTTTTATATAAATGTAACTACGGCATTTAAATTTTTGTATAGCTCATAAAGATATTCAGAGGTACTTTAATTTTTATCTTTATTTGTTATTTTGGGAACCTTTGTTTTATACAGAACTATCATAAATAGACCCAGCAGCCAGTAAATATACTGGGTTTTCCGCAGGCAGGAAAAGCATCTGCTGGTCCCGCCGTGCTCACAACAGGCTCCAGAGTCCCCTGGCTCCAGCAAAATGGCAACCCGCTTCATAGAGTGGAATTCACCTCCAGTCAAGCTTCCTCCCATTCCCACTTTATTCCAGCCTTTCTCTAATTTTTCAGCTGGATCTAAATGCCAGTTTTCTCACTTTAGTTATGTTTCATATGCTTTTAAAGCTGCAGGCCTGGATGCTGTCCTGGCGCCTGCCTGTGCATTGCTTGAGAGACAGTCCTGAACTGCCTGCTGTTTCTGGCGAAGCTGATAAGACACTGTTCTTCTGTTTCACAAATCCTGAGTAAATAACTAAATAAATAAATAAACAAAAGCATAGCGTATAGCAATAGGATATTTTATTCCAAATTTTTTAAAAAGGGGGTGTCATTAATTACCTACCTTTCAGATAAGCCGAGTAATAGTTTCATGTTTCACTTTGGTTCTAAACAGACACCTTGGGAAGGAGCTAACCCTTTGTTGTTGATTCGTTAGGCATTGTTGGGTTGTTTGGGGTTTATTTTTTTCATATATTTGAAGGGTAATTGTTTCTTGAACGGAGTTTTATTTGTGTGGCTTTTAATTTGGTTTCTTGGAGTCCGAGGTGAGCATGGGAAGTATCAGTTTTCTGGCTGTGGGGGTGGGCGGGTCACTGCTGGCAGTGAAGACTTTTTTTTAAAAAGCTACAGAAAAGAAAGCTTTGACTGTTCAGAACTATTTTAATGCACTCAGTGTTCTTTACAGACTGGGAGTGATGAGCACGCCAAGTTACAAGTGCAGATTTCTAAGAATGCTTGGTACAAAATGATGTTGTTAACATTGGACTACGAGGAGGTCTAAGAGTGGGTGCCTTTGGGGAATCTTGCTATAATAGCCATGGAAAAAGAAAAGGAACAAACTTCTTTGTTTTAAACGTAGCCCTCTTACAAGTAGATTGCTGACATAGAAGAGAAAGGTGACAAACTGAAGAACGAGCTTGAAAGTGTTCCAGTAGGAAAATTCCATCTCAGTTCAGAGAAGAGCTTTGTTTAGTTTTTAAGCGTTAGTTAAATAATTTTCTATGAGTAGCGTTATTTCAGCAATCAAGGAACTGAATATTCTTTATTCCGTTTGAGTGAACTCTGAAAGTCAATCCCTTGTACAGATGAAGATGTCAAATAAATATGTAATCATGCAATCTGAGTTCTAATGCTGATGAGCAAACAGCTCAAGGGCTTAAGAAGTACTGCTGTTCACCACAGGCTTATTCTTTATGTGATATGGGATGTGTTGCTAATCAGATGTGGTATGTTTCTGTCTTTCAGATTTACCGCTGGATTATAGATTTACACGATTTTCCCCAAATAGCTCAGCAACTGCCGGGTACTACCCAGGCCCTCCAAGAGCCCTGCTGCCAACTGAGGAGTCAGTGACTATGAAATAGGCTGTCGGCTTTTTGCTTGAATTACCCTGTGGCACTTACTTAAACTGCTGTCAAATGCTAATTGGTGAAAATGCTGTGTGATGCTTCATAAAATAGAGTGATGGATTAAAGCAGACTCCTGTGTAGACTTGTGTTTCACTTGTTGCTCTTGTCCAGCCGGGGCAGGTGAGCAATGCACCCCTCTCTCTAAATCTGACCACCACTGCCTTTCGCAAAGCGCTATTGGCTCTTTCCATGCACTGCCCAAAGCCTACAAGAGAAACATGCTAGTGATAACTCATCCCAAGCTATATTCTACATTTTCAAGGACATTTATCAGTACTGTCCCTGTTTAAGGTGATACTGTTGCTGCTGTAAGCCCCAGGAAAGACATGAACCAGACCCTCGGCCATATCGCATTAATAGTTACCTTGGACAGCCCAGGGCATCACCGCAGATGAATGTTTTGCAGGCTCTGAGGAATTTATTCTCTCACTGTAACTGCCCCTGGGGACACAGAAAGACCGAGGCCCAAAGAGAAGGATGCATCGCACCCAAAAAGAGACTTGAGTGGGGTTTAGGCAGCTGAATGCAGACTGAGGGCACTGAAAGCCTTTGTCACATGCTTCGTGTTCCTGAAAGTGCCTACCCACTCTTCAGCAGTAAGGGTCCCTACATGCCTTTTCCTCTTTAGTCTCAAGTAACTCAGGAGTCAGAGCATTTCTGCAGAAGGCTCTTCTGCGTACAGTTCCCTTCTCAGCTTGAGTGGATTTGAACCCACATTCTACACCTCCCTGGGAAATTCCTCCAAGAGTAGGAAGGATGTAGTATGTAAAGCCATCTTTGCCAAGTACAGCCTCAGCCCAGAAAAGAAGTGAGACTGAAGACATTGTGCTTTCTTACCAGCTAATTTAAGCAAATGGGCATCCTCTTCTCTGTGGATTCAGAGCCAAAGACCCAGTTGTCCAGCACTTTGGACATGGAGCCTTCAGTAACTAATGCAAGGAAGCAGATGGAAAAATGTGTCAAAGTTATTTGTTTAGTTAACAGTTTTTTTCCAGGCACGGCAGCATTTTGGATAAATTTACCTCAGATTTTAAAGAAATTTTATTTTCTTCCTTTCAAGAAAATCCCACAATAAGACTTTATTTTCTTATGGGAAAATAAGGGATGGACAGTTAGCAGAATGGGTTTAACTTGTCTCCACACTTAACTTGTGTCACCACAGTACACTTAATTCTTGCAGATTTACCAGCAAAAATATTTTGGGTCAGGATCAGATGCAAACACCATTCATTCCACCTCATCTCAGAGATACCAGTCCTTATTTCCATACTTTTTTCCTACCTGTCTTTCATTTACATGGGGATCTTATTTTTACATTTTTGTGGTCCAGTATACTTACAAATATTTTCCATTTAACTTTAAGGATTTTAAATTTTTTTTTTAAAGGGAAACATAAATAAGGAAAAAAAATTGAGAAAAACTTTCCTTAAAAAATGTGGGTGAGGAAGGAAAATCAAAGTGCCATTCTCCTCATAAACTGTAGGCTGAAAATATTTGACTTAGGTAACAGTAAGTAATACTTCTTATTTTGAAATTCTTAAATTAGCATCAATGTCTTGGGCAGCAAATCTGTCTCATGATAAGAGTATGATTTGTATTAAGCAGAGAGAGATCCAGATTAAGATCTCAGATCCCTGATTACAGCATCATTTGAAATTCTAACCTGCATCAAGTAATCCTCTGCAAATAACTTCTAGCTAAGTTGTGGTCAAAATCAATATTGTGCACCTTCACACTCTTGCTGTTCTGAGTTTGGAGCTGATCTTTGTTGGTTGCGGATTTTTTTTGTGTTTGGTTTTTTAAAGAGAGTTAATTAAAATTGAATTGTTAGTGACAGTTTGAGTGAAAATCATCATCCAGGTCCTTGTTTCCCAGTGTCTCAGTGGAGATGCAGCATTTTTTAAATGGAAATATGACAGATGCTAAGGACAGCCTGCACAGAAACCTCATCAGGACAAATACATGTACAGACTTGTTCAACTGGGAGGTGACAGTACCTGTTTGTGACGCAGGCTGTCACCAGCCATTCACCACACCTGCTGCTGGAAGGACCTCACAGTACCAGAGAAAGAAGCGGGTAACAGAAGGCGACTGCAAGCACAACTCTGTGTGCCACCACATAGAAGACTTAGGAAAGATAATTGTTTTCCCAGATATCAAAGTTGCATTGAAATCAGGACTTAACAACCCTCACTAAAGAATCTTCTTATTCAAGAAGCTCTGAAAATTATAACAGGTCTTATCACAAAGCGAAGGTTGGCAATGGAGGAACTTTAGGAGGGTGCAGTCACTGCTGTGGTGATGGGAGAGCTGTTGGAGATGGAGGTGGAGTGGAGACCAGGGAGAAGAATTGCATCTGGCAGAAAATCGAGCTGGCTGTATTTAACACGACACTGTAAAGACACCATCTTTGCTTTTTCCTTCTTGCTCTCTCTTTTTTTCTTTCTTTTTTTTTTTTTTTAAACTCCTGGAAGTCTCTGAAATTTCTTGGATTCTGTTGTGAGAGGCCATTGGCATAAAGAACGCTGAAGTGCCTGCAAAACTATCTTGAGTATCGGCAGGGAGACATAATGTTGTAAAGATTCGTTAAAATCACTGGGTCTGGTTATACAGCCCTGAAAGCCACAGTTTTGCTTAAAACCAGAGATGAATAATACCGAGTGACTCTTGGCATCTCCTTTGGTATAAAGCACATCTGTTGGAATTTTGAAATAAAGAGAATTTATTTCTGAAAATAAAAAAAAGGTTCTCTGAGTTTACTTTATCTCTGGGCAGCAAAGGGAGAAGGGAGACAAGGTCATCGTAGCACTGCAAGGGGAGTTCCATGCCAAAGCCTCAAGCAAAGCAAAACTTGACCCATTCAATAAAAGATACATAAATCAACACAAAACTAGGATGAATTAATATGTTTAAAAGATTAATACCTATGGGAAAGTCAACTTTAATGCAAAGCAGAGCTCCCTGTAAATGCTTCCTGAACAGGGCTTGTTCCTGGAAACTTCTTAATCCCCGGGGAGCAAAAGTTAAACAAACAAGTGCAGATGGCTCACCGGTGGTAAGATATGGGGGGCACCACTGGGCACGGGCCTTTCTGAGGCTCACACTTCCTCAGGCTGCTGGGGCTCCCCAGATCGTCTGAGTCCCAGATGTGTGGAAGTGCAGCCGTGCTGGGGCGATTCCTAAGAGAATTTGCAGGAGTATGTGACTGATGGTAGGCACCTGCATCCAGCACTCCCCAAACTGGTTTAAATCTGCTGAAGCAGGAGACAGCCATTGCCCAGCCTGGCATGACAGCCTACCTAGGGAAAAAACCATCTATAAAACAGGGACACGGTAACACAAAAAGGAGGGTTTGTACACAGATGTGCGACGGGAAGATCCTTTGTGCTGCAGAAAGGCTCAAGGCAAGGTGGCTCGACCGCCTCCAGCATCCTAGGGCTTGGGATGCTCTGTAACCCCTAGTCTCACAATCTTTTTGACAGATGCTGTAGAAACAAGAAATGTAACATACCCCACTGACAAACTGGAGATTACTTACCAGTTGCTGTATTCTAAAACAGGATGCAGAAGGTCCTCTACCAAAAGCAATACACAGGACTGATCTTTCTTTGAGGGAAAACAAACTGGTCCAGCCCCAAGTCACTGGCCCTAGCACACTCTGGGTCAGATCTGGCTACAACCAGGTTGAAAACCATATAACCCTCAGTAAAGGCTGGCTTATCATGAGATTGCTCAAGTTCAAAACTGTTCACTCATGTTGTCTCCAGAAAGCCATTCTCCTATAGAAACCCCTTTTTTTAAATTACTTTTCTTCCCAGGAGCCCTAATCCAACCGGAGGGAGGAGTGGGGAATGGCCAACACCTATTGCCCTAGCAAAATGTATGGTTTCCAACCTGGCCTTGGAGTGCTTCTCATAGATGCGTAATCATATTTTCTAGCTGTGCAGAACCATACATAATTTGTAACCATCTTTCTTACCATCAGCGGGAGGTGTGATTTTAACATTTCTCACAGTGGCCTTGTTTAGCATGTTTGGCCATGACTGATGCAATCACATAGCAAATAACTACTGTAGCTTCACCTTGAAGTCTCTCTTCCTGGAGCCACGTATGAATTAAATCATACCAAGGCCAACAACAGAGTGTTAGATTATATAAATCAGTAGGGAGATCCCAACAGCGAGAAGGCACTGGCTGAGCTTCCACATCAACCTTTTGCCACCATGGGGGACAAAAAGGCACCAAGTATAAAACACACTTCTTTTCACAGTTTTGATGTCTTCCAGTAGAGAGAGCTTCTCCAAAAGTTGAGTTTAGAAATAAATTCTTTTCTGTGCAAAAAAGTGAGTGTGTCACACACTACACCATGGGATCTGATAGGGAGTTGGAACTCTATGATCCTTGGGGTCCCTTACAACCCAGACCTATGATTCTATGTTGCTTCTGACTTCCTCGGTAAGGGGGAATGGCATGGGACAGCCTGCCGCTCCTCAACATCATGGAAGGAGCAAGGCAAGTCTTCTGGTACATTTAAGTGACTGATGTTTAAACCAAAATATGCCTCTTTCTGTAGACTTGCTTGGAAGCAGACAGTATTTCAGCTGAAGCATAACATCAGATGTAGGAAGGAAAGTATGCAGCTAAAGGAACCTTATCTCTGCAGAGCATGGCTGGTACAATGGCTATAATGGTCTCACCACAGACATCTATTGTGGACAACCAACCAAGAACCAGCCCTTCCAGCAGGCACACAGCCCATCCAGAAGCCCCCAGGGGAAAGGCTCAATCCCATTATAAATCCAGTTGCCTGTAATTTTATTTTCTGCAATTCTGAATAAGTGGAACATCGAACCTCCTTAGTGAGTCACAGGAGGAAGAAGAAATACAAAAAATAGAGGCTTTCTCCTAAGTGCTTGCAGTGCAAGACGCAAATCCCACTTTTCCGTAAGCATTATAAATAGAAATGCTTAACTTGAAAACAGAGCCTGGATTAGGGCCAAAATAAGATGGAATCCAGGAAGTTAAACAGACCCAGACATTTCTAACCCAAAAAGCTTGCCAGCGTCTTTACAGGGCAAACTGGGGATTCCGATCTACAGGTCAATGGACTACTGCTGTGGCCAGCATGCCCGATCATTTTCTTGAATTTAGGACAAAGCTGGAAGGGAAATCTCCTCAGGATGAGGTGGGTACTCTGGCAGTTCTCTGGCAAGCAGGGCAAGGCCGCAGAGGTTTCACATCTCACCAGATGTCACGGTTCACAGAAGGGCAAAACATCTGAGGCACCGCGTCTAACTTCTGCCCCCGCTGCAGCTAAACTGATTTAATCAGGGCCGTGCTAAAAATCCCCACTTCCCACTTGCGCTGCCAGAGCACAGACGTGGTTCTCTCTCTCACACATGGTCCTAACGGCTTTTGAATACTTACACTTGGGTGAGAAACCATCACAGCCACTTCAAAACGACAATGTTACAGTTTCCAGCCCCCTTTGCAAACTGGGGGGTGCGAGACACAAAATGGCAGCGGAGCAAAAGGAGTCTGCACAGCACCCACCACAGCTCCCACGGCCCACACAAAGCAAGTTCTACCAGCCAGGAAGGTATTTCTGTTTTGCAATGACTCCTCAATGACCAGAACAAAGGCTCAGTTCCATTTCCTCTTAAAGGCTGTAGAACTTAATGTTCCTTTTAAGAGCGAAGAAAATCATCGTGAACTTTCTTAAACTGTACACAGGAGGAAAAAAATAGAAATTCCTGTCCAAAATTTATGAGAGTAGCATTTTCAGGATATATTTTAGGAAAACAAGCCCACTAACATCCAATAGGTCTTCTTCCATCACAACACTGTTGCAGCTCTGTGACTTCCTGTGCCTAACAAATTTAAAAGATTAATTTTTTAAAACTCCACCACCTCTGAAGAATAAAAGTACAGGGGAATATAGCAACCCTTTTCTTGCCTTATCTCAAAATAATGCCTGAGAACCGCAGTTTTCTTGCTACAACACCCCGTGGGACCTCCAACTCACACTGGGAATTTAAATGGATAATCCTAGGTGCTGAGCTGTCTTCAAATTAGATTCATGCAGAGAAAAAAGATGCTATTGTAAATTTTGCGGAAAGTAGCATGATGTTATGAACTTGAGAGATTAAAAAAAAAAATCTTTATCTTACACCAACAGTAGGCTTCAAAAATATCTACTAGGGGCTGGTGGTGAAGCAGCTGCAGTGGTGTTGTAGACAGATAGCAGCACTGAACTTTTCTGTCTCTGTTTTCTCCCTCAAAGCTGCCCAGAAGAAAGGGCATGAGCATCCATCCTGACATACACATGAACAGGCAGCAGTTAAGGGCTAGGAATGCATGACACAGGTACCCAGCAACTATGGGGATAAGGGAATCATCTACATGTCATAGGAGGTGTAGGGGGTTTAGGTCAATTAAATAAATAAACTAAGCACTCCTTGGCAGTAAGAGGGGAGATCTCTAGAAAGTAGAAGACAGGTGATGGAACATGGCCTATAGCTGAAGCTCAAGAAGGATGAGGTTGAGGGTCACATTGAGCTGACAATTAACAACTCAACAGGGCAATAAATGGCTAGAGGGTATCGGGGAATGGAGTTTACATGTATCACAGTAAAAAAGATCTACCAAAGTACATCTCTTATGTGGCGTTTTCCTCTTTCCTCTAACCTTTCTCCTATTATGTTGCAGGAATTTGAGACACCTGGTACATCACTGATATTAATCCATACATAAAATTGGCCAAAAAAAAAAATTGGAACCTGACAACAGTTAATTTAAGAAAATAGATTTGATAATATGACCATCGTTAGACAGATATTATTAAATGTAGCCATAAAAGTATGTGCATGCATGCATGTGTACATACATGTGCACACATTCAGAAACCAATATTGCTGTGTAGAGTGCACTATCGGTCACTCACAAGTATGGACAAGCATGCGAGTGAACAGTCACAAGGAGGTTCCAGGGGCCCCTGAAATACCCGAAAGCACAGTAACAGGATGATACCAAAGCCCCAAAACAACACATGCAATAACCAACTGCTGATGCAGAGTAGCGCATCAACCTCGTGAAGCTCCTAGAACTAGGAGCAGAGAGGGATCAGCCTTCAGGGAGTACAGATGACAGCCAGAGCAACCAGTTGGTGGGCACTACTGCTTCAGAATCAAGTGTGCATAATAGATCGCTATGGTAGCTTCCAGAGCTGCGTACGTATCATCTTGAAGTGGAAATTAATTTCTGATGCCTGTGTTTGTGTTTGATTTTGGCTACAGCAAATCAGAGTGAGGCAGCTGCACAGAGACATGACAAGTTACCGAAAAGTTCAAATACAGTCCCCAAGAAATACCTTTTTCATTTACACATCGCTAGTGTCAGGAGGAAGAGAGTGACATAGACGTATGAGACACAAGAATTGGGGGTGGGGAAAATATGCACATTGGAACTATTTTCCTGTATTCCAGCAGATGTTTAGCTATCTCCTTGGCTTCCAGCATACCAAGTGACTCCGTAAAATAGGTGGATTCTAGCCTTAAGAAACCCCCAGTGTGTTACAAATGGAAAACATGATTGCAACATATCTGGCATCCAGAGAGGGAGATTGCGGCAGTGGGCTCTGAGGGAGCACCGATGAAGTTTGTCTTTAGAAGGCTGCTCTCAGTGTGAGCATTCATGGTTTGTGCTCCCTGGGGGCTACTGCTCAGTTTATAACACCACAGAAATCTGGAAGGAAAGACGTTGCAGTGTTGAGAAAGGTCACACGTTCTGAGAACATAAAGTAACAACAAATTCAGCTGAATGAAAAACCACACACTGCTGGGTGACACATGGACACACGCACACACACACATGCTCCAACCTGTTCTGATGATCGTCAGCAGAGAAAAGGAAGGCCAAGGGATAAAGAAAGAGCAGGACAGTTAGGCAGCCTGACAGCTGCTTAGAGGAGATAAACCTAAGCCCAGTTGAAGTCTATAGTAATGTAAAAGCAGTAAAAATGGTATGGTCCTACTGCTGTCATAATGGAGTCTGAGGTTGAAATGTACAGACAGGATGATACACGTCATTTTTCATTGGTCCAGGTATCTTTTTGGCATTTCACAGAAAGTACCTATATACCTGCTTTATGGCTGCTGTCTTCCTGACCTGTCTGGGGACAATAAATCTGTCTGCACTCATGGCTGTTTGCCTCTCATGGGTGTTACTGATGCTGCAGCTTCCCTTTTGCTGAGAAATCTGCAGGAACTTTTTTCTCATCTGACTTTCTGTCTGCTGGCCTCGGGCTAAAGCAGGCTGAACACATGGTGAGAGCGAGAAAGGGGGAAAGAAAGGAAATGTAAAGCAGAGAAAGATGTTCCATTTACATACAAAGAAGAGCTGTTTAGGAAACAGGTCCAGTGCTTTCCCCTTCCAGCTACCCTACTGATAGTTTGGCTGCCGCAACCCAGAAGAATAAAACTGCATCTGTGGGGAAGCCAGAAGCATTTCCAGTCTGGTGATACAGAAGCAGACATGGGAGGGAAGAAGCATTTGTCCCACTAATGCGGCCTTCCAGTGCCACAAATGTACCTGGCACCCAACAGACCTGTCGGAAACAACTGGCTAGATACTCCTTTGAAAGACATTGCTTTGCACCACTCTAAATGTGCCCCAGCCAGAAAGGCATCCTAAGGAGCTTAGACAAGATTTCCAGATTTCCCACCCTTTCTGATTCGTAAAGCTGGCTTCAGACCACTCCTTTTCATTACCAACTTTTGGAGCTGTGACTGTTTCTGCCCATTGCCTCCACGGTTAGCCAGAGCCCCAAATCCCCGAGTAGTAACTACTATGAATCATGCAACACGCTCATAAACTTGAAGGACGTAGTAGGAACAACAGCAAAGTTAGGACACTGTCTGGTCCACACCCAGGCTGAAAAAGGAGATAGCCAACACTGAGGCTGGAACGGGGCTAAGTTTTGAAAATTAGAGCTGCTTTCATGTAGCATTAATAAAGTCTAGGGGGAAGAGCTGGGCAGAGTCCCGAAATGAAGGCAGGCAGGGTGAGCATTACGCAAGTAAAATACCCACAAATTCCGCCACAAGAAGAAACGGGCATAATTGCTCTCATCCTACAGATTGCAGCTCACAACCCTAAGATCAGAACTCACCACAGCTGGACACAAAAGAAGGGAACGCAAGGGGTATGGTCAAAAGAAAATCAATTGTTGTGGAGAATTATTGAAAGAATCCAGAGAACTTTGTATTTTTCTCTCTTTGCATTTGAAGAGTTTTGTCGTTTGATGATAAAAGTGGAAGTGCCTCTTACATGGGAAGTAGAGACTGAACAAGTCACACACAGAGGAAAGGACTTGGGTGATAGGGAGGTACTTCAAAAATAAAAAATAATCACAGAGAGGAGAAAAACAAAAAGAGAAAAAATTGCTGTTGCATAGGCTCTGAGGGAAGAAAGAGAGGACCAGCCAAGGCTGTGTGTGTGAACATGCAGCTCCCCTCTCCAGGCAAACCTCTTCAGGCATAAAGAAGGAGAAAGGAAACATCCCCCCCATTTTCACGACTAAGTGTGAGCCAAAGGCTTTAAAATGTATGCAGCATCAGCAGACACTTTGTGTCTCCTCCGAAGAGGATGAGCCCCGAGCCACTGACATAATGGAGCTCTCCTGTCTCCCTTTTCCACTGCCCTAGCACAGTGATGGAGGGTTGCTCCCTCTTCACATCCTCTGACCTAGCTCATCAAAAGGCAGCAGGAAAATAAAACACGTTTCCCTTCCCTGCAAACCAGACAGAAAACCACAGGGCCACTTTCTTGTCCAGAGATGGGCGACAATGCTGGTGAAGGATCTGGAACACACGCCTTATGAGGAGTGGCTGAGGGAGCTGGGATTGGTTAGTCTGGAGAAGAGGAAGCTCAGGGGAGACCTTACTGCTCTCTACAACTATCTGAAAGGAAGTTATGGTGAGCTGGGAGGTCAGCCTCTTGCAGACAAATAGCGATAGGACAAGAGGAAATGGCTGCAAGCTGTGCCAAGGGAGATTTAGGTTAGAAATTCGGAGAAATTTCTTCTCAGAAAGAGTGGTTAGGCATTGGAACAGGTTGCCCAGGGACTTACCATCCCTTGGGGTATTTAAGGAAATATTGGATGAGATACTTAGGGACATGGTTTAGTAAGTGATATAGGTAGTAAGGGGACAGTTGGACGAGATGACCTTGGAGGTCTTTTCCAACCTTAATGATTCTATGATTCTTGGAAGTTTTCCTTTCTCAGACATCATTTAACATAAGGGGGGAAAAGGGCAGATGTTCTCAAGACCTCATGACCAATAGCTGTCTGGTCACAGTGTCATGGACGCAGCAGACATTTTCAAGACATGCACGGTGTCCTTTGGTGTCTAAGACAGTGAATTCTCTGTATGACCTAAAAAAATTGCCATTGTTGGAAAAGAGCAACATTTCCCACATACATTTGGCTCAGTCACACAGACACCAGTCATTTCATGTTCCTAGTAAAGTTGCTTGACATATAGACCAAGGAAAAATAAAGAGCATGTGACGTATGAGTAGAACAGTCTCTGACCTGAACAGTTTTCACATAATTTCCGTGGAACATGCTCTACATAACCTAGCCAAGTCAATGGTCTTTAGCTCCAAAAGGTAAATTTAGCTCCTCTCCTAAATGCATTTTGGAGCAATGCCACCTGAAAGGTCAGTTTGCTGTATGTTTCTGTGTCGGATGGTGTAATTTAAGGGAATGTGCAGCTACACAAATGATTAATCTCAGTGGGATCTTTCCAATAAAAAAGAAGGAAGGAACAAATAAACTAGGGTTCTGCTACTTGGGAACAGAGGGGGTGTGAAAGCGAGAGATTTCAGGGACAGAAGCACCAAGGGTGTGGAAATTGTCTGGTGGTATGTTACTGAGTCAGTCATTTAAACAGACTTTATAGTTGGTGGCAAGAATAGGAAGCTTGAGGATTTGATTTGTCAAGTCCTGAAGAAGATGTCTAAAACAGGTCAGATGAATTCTGACCTGAAAGTATTTCTTTTTCTCTGCAGTTATAAAGACAATCTAACTTGGCCAGATCAGAGAGAGTTATCAGCAAGTATAGAACAAAAGTGCATGACACTTTCAGAGGGTCCAGATTGACACTGTTTCGTTACATTTTTTTCACAGTCATCAGCAAGGAATTCACTGGCTTGCAGCAAGGCTGGCAAATCTCAGAGAGAAGCTCTACCTTGGCAAAGGAGGTGATGGGCATAGGACATCAAAGAGGAGACATAATCTTGCCCGTGCAAGTGGGGTTTTGAACATAAACATCCAAAACAGGACTGGAAAGGACCTTGACAGGTCATCTGTTCCACACTTGCTCTAAGGCAAGATCCATCAGACTTGCTAGACCTGAACTGTTCTTATCAAATATATGTCCAACTTGTACTTAAAAAGCCTCTAGGCACAGAGGTGGCATTCACTCCTGTTTTATGTACCCTTACAGATACCTTTTTTGTTTTTCTCCTATTCAGCCTAAATTTCTCTTACTGCAAAGTAAGTGCTGTTCTCAGAGGATGTGGATAAGAGATTATTATCTCCTTTTCAGCAGCTTTTACCCAGCTGAAAAACGTTATCAGCTTTTATGTAGCTGCAAAAATGTTATCAGATCTTCCTCCAATCTTTGCATCCTTAGGCCAATTTTTTCAGTCTTTCACACACATGATGCTTGCTATATCTGGGGTCATTCTAATTTAAAAATTATTAGTGGCAATGCTCATATTAATCCAGAATGGAAAAATCTTACCTCTCTTAGATAACTTTGAATCATCCTATAAATTTTAATATATTTACTTAGCCTGACAAGTGCCCTGTGAGGTACTGGGAAGTAAAATGGGCCTCATTTTATACATGAGGACACAAGGCTGAGAGGATTTGTGGTTCTCTGCTCTTCATGCCCCACCGCAGCCTAACTGCACACCAAAGCAAGACCCTCTGCAAGACAGAAACTGAGAGCAGAGGTGATAAGGGAACCACGGTGCTTTGCTCAGGTATTCAGTCATGACAAGTCAGCCCAGTGCAGCTTCTCTAAAGTATAGAAACAAGCACAGACCAGGGTGAGGATTTCAAAAGCCATTTGGGCATTATGCTGTTCAGAATTGTCAGGGCCAATTCCATTTTCCTTAGAGTCAGATACTTAATACTTTTAAATACCTAATGATGCAAACATGTGACTAGTACTTAGACACCTCCTTCCTCATCACTGTAGGCATCCTGATGATTTTAGAAATTCCAGTAGATTTGGCTTATCAGACACATCTGGCCAGAGCCAGGTAGGCTGTAGCTCTTCTTGTCCTCATTCATGTCACAACATTGATACTTTACAACTCTACTACCAATGCAGTATAAGACACCATTCAAATAGATGGTGAGAAACCATCTGTCTTCTTATCATGATTAATCTAGTGTTTGCATGACAGAAACTGAAGCACTTAGTGCTTTTAGGCATGTCATTGCTGGTAAAAAAGCAGTGTTTCATTCCAGCCTCTGGATTTGCTCTTGGACTTTGCAGCAACTGCTTGTGGATCCCTATTCATTACATTGAGACTGGCAATAGACATCACTGAGAGATACAACAGGAGTGAAGGGGAATGTATAGTTTTGAGTTTTGCCTAGCTTCCACAAGTTTATTCATCTTGATGGAAGAGGGGGAACCATGCTCAGCTTCTAGGAGACAATAAACATGCAGAATTCTTCACTTCATACTTTTTCCTGGTTATAGTGAATAGGAAAGCAAAGGTAACTGTTCCAAAGGATCATTTATTTCACTCTCTTCTCTATTACTTTCCTAAGTATCTTCAATTGAGCAGCTGCAAAAAAATTGTCCGGGTGATTGGCTTGCATGGTGCCTGGTGTTTCACGGGTTTGTTTTCTAGGGGAAACGCTGGTGTAGGCAGTCACACCGTGCTTCAGATTGACGAACTGGCTTTTTGTTTCTTTGCTGGCTCGCGGGAACTTTGGGATGGGAGCTCCTGTTGCTCTCTCGCAGCCCGGTGACAGCACTAGAGATGGATATTGCATACGAACGGGTCACCCTGGGTGGTTTAACCTCCACAGCCTCCCTTGCCCGAACCGTGGTGCCGGTGCCATACGTAGCAGGCAGAGAGAACCCAAGGGCCGAGGCATTATTCCCTGTAGAGAAACGAGTCCCCCCGCTCAGGGGAAGAACTAGGCTATGTCCGTGAACTGCGTGCCGGGGGAAGCGGGCGAGGGTGGGAAGAAAAACCCTTACGCGGGCCAGTACTAAATAAACACACACGGAACTAAAGGCGCGTCCGGGGCTGGGCCGGGCGGCTGTGCAGCCCGTGCGCCCAGCGGCGGGGCCGTGCGGGTCG
>VZTU01028798.1:71695-88053 GCA_013400835.1 Zapornia atra | reverse complement strand
AACACCTCCTACAATGCTATAGCACCCTATATCGCTGAAACTTTCTTCTCTGTTCTCTTTCCTTCATATGGTATAACCCTCTTATAGCATAGCCCTCTAGAAGTGGCTAGGTATTTGTTTCCACCTTTGCCCTATCAATTGTGCCTTTTGTAAATGTCTCTCTTTATCATGCAATGCCAACTAGACACATCAGTTATCAAACCATTGGCTTGACTGGTCTACTTTAGATTGGTGTTATGAAACCTGGTAATACGCAGAATAAAAATCTTATATACATTTAAATTATGTTAAAAGAAATAAGTTTAGATTCCCTAGTTAATATTTACTCTGCTTACCTACAGATCGACACAGCAGTTGTTCAAGATCTGTCATGTGTGTTGCCTTTCTTAGCAATATTGTAAGCAGACCATTGATCCAGATAAAAACTGTAGTCACTCACCTAAATTATTTTTTAAAATAATTTATCATGCTTATCATACTTTATTTTTCAAAATGAGCCAAACTACAATTGAAAGGCACATTATATTTTTTTTTCACTAGTTTACTCTGAATTACATGGCAAAAGTATATTTTACATTTGAAAGAATCACCTAAAAAATAAAAGTTAGACTACATTTCTTTTGGTCCAGTATGGTTTCTTACTTTGGATGCTACATTAAAACAGCTTTCCTCCTCATTCTCATGAATTAAATTACTTTTCTCATCATGAGGAAGTTTATCAGTAGCTTAAATAAAAAAAATCAGTAGAGGTTGGTATTAGTATCACCGAATTTGCATTCCAACACTTGTAAATTGAATCTCCTGTCACTCTGCATTCTTCCTCCCTTTGCTTTGGCTAATAAGAGTTGCAAGGAGAAGAAAAGCAAAAAGTTACACTGAGAAGATATGCATATTTAAAACTTACAAGCTTAAATACTAGTGCTTACTGCTTATGTCTTATTAAAACCCAGCAACTTGCTGCCCTCATAAGTAGGAAAAAAAAGCACCAGTAAACAATAGAGGAAATGTATGGACAAGCAAATTCACTAAAATTCAATACTCTTCCAGTGATTAACTGTATGTAAATACTGTTACAATGGTAAGAAAATTGTGGCTGTTGCTGCAGTGGCAGGTGCAGGTTCATTTGAAATGTGGTGTGAAAAGGGACGTAACTCTGCAACCTCATGCTCACACTATATGTTGTGAGACACCCCTCCTGCCCCAAATATACCCATGTGAGAACTTCACTTGCTAAATCTGTGTTACATCCTTTTACACACAGTACTATTTTAAATAGCTTTTTAAAATTTAAAACCAAAGAGGCTTTTGTTTATTTGCTTGTTTTACCATTTGCAATCCGTTTAACAGGTGGCAAGTTCAAAACCCACAAAAGGAGAACGCTAATTAAACTACAAATGTGGAGCAGCTAAGATGCTGAAGTCTTGGCACAGCAGAACGTAGATGGTAAAAATGAATCAGTGACTTCATAAAAGAGCAATTCTCTGAGGACTATGAAAACTCAGAAAGACTATGTCTGCCTCAGGAATCCCCAAGCACACAATTTGGAGGTTAGGAAAGTGTCATTACAGGCCTTGCAATTCATATACTTTTACCTAGGGATCCACACTTGTTTGTTGTCAGAGACAAATCACTGAGCTAAAAAGCCCCAATGTATCCATTCATCTTTGCCTTCAACTACTTAATCACTTTCCCTTTGATGAAGATAAGTGAAAATGGTATGGATAATAGGTAACTGTCTGATATCTGGCCAGCATTTCCTCTTCAATGTGTCAGACTCTCCTGGGTTTTTTTAACGTATGCTCAATAAAATGATGTGAGCACCCTGAAGCCAAGCATTAGGTTTCAGACAGACTCTAGACTAGAACGTATGACTTCTATACACTGCAAAGGCATTAAGCATTGTACATCAGCTCTGACCCTTTGTAAGGTAGCTTTATTCCTCTACTTGAGCACATTAAGAGTTGCCAAGTGAAAAACAACTGGTACACCAGCCTAATTCTTTGTACATGCACTGACACTCCAGAAGGGATCAGGTTAAGCAATGGCTTGAGGGAGTGATTTCCTTTTTTCTCACTAGCACATAACGGATTTAGTTTGCCTCTGGAAAGCAAAAAGTAACCAAAGACAACTGCTGAGGTAATATGCAACACTACTGACATTAAGCTGTAAAAGTATTGGTGCGTTTCTTCCCTCAAAAGTTATCACTGTACTAAACCTTTAGACTTGCTATAAGCGAAATTAAGTACTACTTAGTAGTTTTGTACATGACATTTACAGATGCCATTTTGATATGCCGTTGGTGGAACTCTATACAATGGGATGTTGTGTGTCTCAAGGCTGCCATTTTCCAGAAGCCATGCAAAGGAGGAAGTAAAGACCTTTGAATATAGCAAAGTCACAAACATGAGACAGGGTGCAAAAGGCTATTGTTGTTGTTGTTGCAAACCAAATCTTAACTTTGCATCTGTGTTTTGATTCTTTGATATTTTTATAACATTCCTTGATAAACTATGAAACCTGCTTCTATACTGTATTCTGCTTCAGAAAAACTGCATAGCCAGTTGGCCCACATGAAAAAGAACACTAGTAGTTATAAACTTTCCTAAATGTCGTTATTTATGTAATGGAATTTATTGCTGTTAGAGAACTACAGTCTTACTCATCGTACTGGAAAAACATTCAGTAAACTTCATTTCTATACTGTTACTAAACAATGTACTGTAGGATTATGCTAATATTAACCTACAAATTATGCAATTTTGTCAACTTGATTCAGCACAATTAGCACCTTGTAAAAATACACAAAACATCAAAGAAGTATAAATAATTATGTATTAGTATGTGAGCGCATTAACTTCAATACTTAAGGCTATTCTTACAGATAATGAAACACGAAAACTTGGTTTTGTCAAGCAACTTCTACAATTAAATTACTTAAAGAAACAGCTAACTCATTTTCAGAGGTTTTGATGTTTTCATTTAACTTCACAGACTTCATATCTTTTGAGTTCTTAATTTATATTTAATTGCCATTTAATCTCTGCATTTGGACCAAAAATTAATACACACTGGTACATGTAGATCTTTCTGGACACTGGTACATGTAGATCTTTCTCACAGGTTTTCCTGTATGTCCATCCTGGTACAAGACTCAGCTGTACAAATTCTACTCACATCCCTGCACCCTGCCTTTCACACACAAAAGAACAAATGATCAGAAATAAAAAATAAACTGCAACAAAAATAAGCATAACAATGCCATCCATTGTCACCAAATGTAATTTCTTTTCTCTTACTTTTACTGCAGAAAGTAGATTCTGCAGTATTACATATAAATTGAAAACATTATAAATTGCAATTACATTATAAACATTTTTATATCTTGATTTGTATTGATTGTATTACCGTTCCTGCTGCAATTTCGCAATTTATAGATACTGATGTCATACCATTCAGTGTCAATCATTGTACCAAAGACAATGACAATTAAATTTGCTATGAAAAAACAATATAGTGTCAATTACTGCTGATTTTTAGGCATAGAAATTCATTATTATGAAGTGTGAGAGACCAATGAACTTAATAACCATTTACAATCAATAATTATACAAAAGCTCAATTGGGTTCTAATGGATACCATGTGTCCATACTGTAGAAGGAAATACTCCATATAATTTAGAAAACATTTTTCTTCCACACTAAATAAGATTATTTGCTTTGCATATGAATGGAACTTCAAAGTTCCACCTTTTTTTCCATAAAATGCTTTCCTTCGTCAGGACAGAGATGAAATGATGTATTTAAAAAAAAATAATAACAATTGTCTAGACACTTGGATTAAAAGCAGGTAGCAACTTTTCCCTAGAAAAAAATAAGTACTTGATTGCTTGTGACCCAGGAAGAGAGCAGCATGTTGCAACCCTCTTATACAAAGTAAATTATTACTGCAATTGGTAATAAAGCTACAAATTTCAGTTTGCCAAAGTGAAACTCTCAAAAAATTCCCATGATAAGAAATTTCCAAATGATTCACATGAAAAGCACAGTGGCTGAATTTTACAGAAATCCAAAATAGTATTTCTGTCTGCATGCAGACAGTGTGCACACATTAAATCCTCATGGATGGGTGATGGCATACA
The DNA here is from genome assembly GCA_013400835.1 of Zapornia atra. Lineage (NCBI taxonomy): Eukaryota > Metazoa > Chordata > Aves > Gruiformes > Rallidae > Zapornia > Zapornia atra. The sequence goes on along the minus strand of VZTU01028798.1, from coordinate 83,914 downwards.
TTGCATTTCTAGTCGGGATATTCCAGCTCAGGCCCTAACCTGGGGTCTGCAAGTATGCCCACAGTACCTGGCCTGGCTCTGCTCCCCACCTCTAGGCATGGTTGGATTACTGGCAGAGATCCAGCCCTGAGGAGGAGGACTTGGGGGTGCTGATCGATGACAAGCTCAACATGAGCTGACAGTGTGCAGTAGCAGCTCTGAAAGCCAACTGTGTCCTGGGTTACATCAAGAACAGCGTGGCCAGCAGGTCAAAGAAGGTGATTCTACCCATTTACTCTGCTCTCATGAGACCCCCTGGGGTACTGTGTCCAGATCTGGGGTTCTCAGTATAGGAAAGACATGGAGCTGTTGGAACGAGTCCAGAGGAGGCCATGAAGATGATCAGAGGGCCGGAGCACCTCTCCTATGAAAACAGGCTGAGACAGTTGTGCTTGTTCAGCCTGGAGAATAGAAAGCTCCAGGGAGACCTAGTTGTGATGTACTAATACTTAAAGGGCTCCTACAGGAAAGTGGGAGAGGGATTGCTTATCAGGCAGTGTAGTGATAGGAGGAGGGGCAATGGCTTCAAGCTGAAAAAGGGCAGGTTTAGATTAGATATTATGAAGAAATCCTTTACTATGAGGCCGGTGAGGCCATGGCACAGGCTGCCCAGAGAAGCTGCGGCTGCCCCCTCCCTGGCAGTGTTCAAGGCCAGGTTGGATGGGGCTTTGGGCAACCTGATCTAGTGGAGGGTGTCCCTGCCCATGGCAGGGGGTTGGAACTATATGGGCTTTGAGGTCCCTTCCAACCCAAAGCACTCTATGGTCCCTGCCTGTAGTCCCCTACCCCAAATCTTTCAAACATCCATTCTGCACAGCTCCAGTAAAGTCTTCCACAATCAGAGCCTGATGCCTCAAATAGCCTATGTGCTCCTGTTTAAACAACACACTGAGTAAATATTTCCACTGTCAAAATACCAGTACTTGCAACTATGGGATGGCAGTTGGAAGGTGGGGCAGCTGGCACAGGAGAAAAAGACATCTTCAGACAAGGGTTGTTAGCTTACCTGGCCTGCCCAGCTGCACCTATGCTCCATAGACCAACCACTCATTAACTGCTGGAGTGCATTAGATAAACTCCTCTTCCATTCTGGTTTCATCTAAACTGAATCCAGTTTATACACTTTTCAGTGTGAGGCAGAGTACAGCAAGTAGGACATCCTGACCCAGATTAAAAGACTCATGGACATGTTCTAAATTGATACCATGAAAAACAGTAGCACCTTCTGGCTCCCAGGTTTTGCTGCTGAACACATGGTATATTCCAGCATGTTGCATCTGCCTGTTAGATCGCAAGAGTGGTGCCTACTTTACTGCACTTCAAAGTGCTTTCTTTCCAGTCTGGGGGAGGGTATGATGAGATACATACTTTTTAACTTCAAGTAATCTCATAAAAATGTTATGTGTTCTAAATTGTAAGACTAAATTAATAAAATGATATTTTCCATAGCCTGGACACAGTAACAGGTGTAAGACCCGAGATTATAGAGAACTGTTAAGTCATACCCAGTTGGGGGAAAACAGCTCTCACAAATTCCCCAAATTGCCATCATAATTCATAAATAAAAATTCACATCAGTGAATTCATGACCCAGAGCACAAGTATGTGTAACACAATATTGGAGGTATATATTACACTATGTCCCCTTAGTACCTCTTTGTAATTACTACCAAGTGCTTAAATCCCTTGATTTCCATTGACATAATTCTTTAGTTCAACCTGTAACATGTGATTTATCCTCCAAAATTGTCCTGTCGAATTCTCTACATCTACTGCCTACCTCTCCCTTCAATTGAGGTTTTAGAGCAGGAAGAATAACAGAAAACTGATGATACCAGTTAATGTTGACTGTTGACTCCCTGAGCCTGAAAGATGTTATTTAGCCCATTTAAGGAGTGGCAGATTTGTGCAGAAATATATATACTGCTACAAGAATATCAGACTTCCTCGTTTCACTGAAAATCATAGTAATAACAGAGTACTTAATGTTATCTTCTTAAAATACTGATGCCTATATTTGTGCCAGGTATTTTTTACCTTTCACAGGGGTTTTTTTTTTGTTTTTTTTAATCAGTTAAAAGCCTTTTTGACGAATGATGGCTTTTTTAAAGTATACTATAAAATTACTTTTAAAACGCCTTTCCTCTTTCATTTCAGATGAGAAACTTAAATCCAATAGAATATAGTAAACAGTTCTATTTTTCTGAAACTGGAATATTAATGAATTTTACTGAAATTATAGGAATGGGAAAAGCAGAGAGTATTATATTAATACAAGGGAGCATGAATCATACTGATAACAAGGAGAAAATATTTCTTATTCATAAAGAGGTTGTTCAGATAAAATATTTTGCAGTATGTTTTCCATGTTTAACAAAAATATCCTAAATAATTCTGATACCAGTTAGTACAACAGAAGAACATCCCCCAAACGCCCCTGCAAGTATACACAGAGAGTGTATTTTTCAGTACCATTAAGCCTTGATAAGTATTTTTAGAGTGGTGGCATCTGAAAACATTCTTTTTACCTTTGACTACTGTGAATGATCATTTACTCTAGTTAAAGTATCTGCAATGTTCAGGATAAACAGGAAAATAGAGTGCATTTTGTGCAAAAGTAGCTGAACAGTAAAATTTACCATAGTACTGGCAACTATTACCACCATCTAAAAGCTCAAAAAATAAAACAGGGTGGTTATGGGGTATTTTATAGATATGTATCTAAAAATACATATTCTTTGTAAATATTTATTCTAATTTTATGTATTAACTTTAAAAAATGTTTAAAGTATTTTGCATATTAGTAATGAATAATGAAAGACCTTGGAGACTGTCAATTATAACTTACCAAGATAGAAGTTCTTACCTCAATAATAAATGGCAAGAGGCATTTCAGCTAACATATAATTGTACTACTAGTAATACAGGGAATTAATTTGAACAATGTGCAGCTCCATAAAAGGGTCAATATCAGGAAGTTATTATCTATATTCTAAATCAAGTAGAGAACAGGCTGCTCAGCAAGTTGTAACTCAGAGAAAAATAGAAGAATAATTGCTTTTAGTCTCCCTGTAAAATTATTAAGCTAGATACTAAAGAACCAAGCAAAGTGTCTACATGTAAATAAATGACAATGAAAATGTTCATTAGGCTTGTAATAACAAGTTAATGTAATATGTTGCTAGAAAAATAAGACCTTCTAATGACAAACACCATGTATTCTTTGGCGATCTGGAAATACATTGGCTCATAAACTCATTTCCTCTTTATGTTGTTGATTTGGAGCACGTTCACACTGATACATCTTCCGGATTACATAACTGCAACTCAGAGTAACAAAGCAGTAAAAGACTTAGATTTCTAAAATGACTTTAAAGCAAAACCCTTTCCCTTCAGTGTTTCCAAGACTGTCTGTGTGCATCTGTTTGGAAAGTGGACTCTTAATGTGCATGGTACATGCAACACTGAAAAGAATTTCACATGTATTTTCAGAACAGCCTGCCAGCCCTACCTTTTCTGACAGCAGATTACTGTTTTTAGCCATAACTATTGTTGTACTCTTTTGCCTGGTGATTTACCAGGTTTCCACTGTACAATAACTGGGGTAGCCTTAATGTCCAGGAATCCCTAATGAATGGTTACAGTGTCTGCATGGACCGAATTTACTCCATATGGACGTGTATGTTGCAGTGGCACCTGGACCTTAGGTTTCAGATCTTTCAAATGAAACAGATGCATAGACACACAGGGTCAAATTGAGAGGTAGGAACTGGGGGTTGGACAAGATAATCTCCAGAGGTCCCTTCCAGCCCCATTGCTCTGTGATTCTGTAAGTCATTACCCTTATTAGCTCAGCCAATCTGACAACGTGATTTGTGAGGTTATATTTCAGTTGATAATTTGTTAAATCATGATTTGACTTATAAATTAACTTAAGCTTAGTTTCACCTACACCTTTTTCTTCTCCCTTGTCTGCTGCAAAAAAGAACAGGAGAATCATCAGACTGTTAAAAAATGGGACAGGAAGTAGGGCTACATGGACAGCAGTGCCAACAGAGTATTTCCCTGGAAACAGAACAGTCCCCACAATTAAGGGTTTGTGGTATCTGTCATCAGAAAAGCATACTTAAAGCGGCATACAATGCCATGTTTAACATTAAATGATCCAGAAATAGGACTTAGGCTTTACAGCATTACATGCACACAGACAGACAGACAGACACACACACTCTATTTCTTATTTAAGTATAGAATGAGTAGCTGAGCGCATTCCCAGGCAAAGGAAGAGATGTCTGGATCTGGTTGGTAGCTGAAGACAAATGGGCAGCCAGAAGACTCAAGTTTTAACCCTTGAGTAGAAATAACAATGGATAGTGGAACTGGATTTTATGCACTCAGGCCACGCTTGGGCTGTCTGAAGCCATGCCAGTGTGCAAATAAGGGCAGAGTCAGCAATGTAAGCATATGCTACCACTTGATCTAACTCAGGAAACTTTTTGACGGAATAGCTTCCAGAAAACCACTATCAATATTCTAAGTTTGTTGACTAGTTCGTTTAAAGTTTGCATTGAGATATTAGAGCTCTACTTAATATAATTAGTATTTTCAGTTTTCCTCTGCTTCGAGTGCAATAACCTTAACATTCTTGTACAACAACATATAATTATGATCCTAAAGAACTCTATGCATAAGAAATTATGTAGAAATCATGAGATTTCCAAGCAGTTACAATTAATATCAAGTTACTAAATATTCCAACCAGAGATATTTTTAGTTAGCACTTGTTAACTAAACTGTCAGGTATAATAAAACAGACTCAATGAAAATGTCCATATTTTGCTATTGCTACTATGACCTTACCATTTAAAAAGGGCTTATCTTACATCTTTGCAGATAAACTAACCAGAGAAAAGTGATGCATGGAGATACACAGAATATTTGTAGTGCATAATTCACTAAGTGAATTTTTTGTAACTTATACTTTGATGTTTCAGAGAGACCCATTTTGGTATGAAAATTCACAACTATAAATCTTCCCAGTATTATACCATAGCAGAAAGCTTTGGGTGCTTTATTAGCATAAAGAGTTGGGCAGCTTGATGGAGCCTCCCAGCTTTTAAACATGGAAATGTGGTCATATTAGTTGGCACATAGTGAGTTTGGAGAGGTCTCTAGAGCAGTAAGAGTACTAGTGTCTTTATCGCCCCTCTGTGGCATACGGCATCATTAATTAAGCACTATGAGAGATTAAGCCCAGGAACATTTTTTGAATGATGTACATACAGCCTATTTCCTTCTGCAGCTGCAGTCCCTGGGGGCTATAGCTTTTTTGTGTCACAAAAAAACCCTGAGAACTCTTTCTAGGAATATTGTCCAGGGTACACAACATGAATTTTAACTGATTTGGAACACAAGTTTGTGATTAATTTAATCTAGAACTTTTCATTTGCCATTTAAATCAAAGAGTTTGGAAGTAAATCTGGACATGGTGTAGTGGTGAATTTGGCAGTGCTACGTAAATTGTTAGATTTTATGATCTTAAAGGTCTTTTCCAGCCAAAACAGTTCTATTCTTCTAAGACAGTCTTCTCTTTTCCTCAAAACATAATAATCAGACAGCTCAGACTGGAGCAATCGTCACTGTTTCATTAAATTTATGGAAAAGAAAATCTAAGCAGGGAAGAAAAGCAAGAAGAAGTGGCAATGTTTATGCTGGAGTGATAGAGATTTTTCTATGTCAATACTGATCTTCCTTGTTAGAAGGAAATATGTCTTCCATGATTAACAACATTTATCACAGTGAACAACTCAGCATTCACAGGAAAAAACCCGAGATGCTCTTAAGCAATATGGTACAACTAAAAAGTGTGGACGTACAACATGGACTAAAGAGGTTTTAGTTCCTCTGCCCATATGATCACATTTCCCACATTATCCTGTGGCTAGCATCTCAGGGATTTCCAGCCTAGCAACACTTTTTTTTTCTCCAGCTCTTCAGACCTGCTTGCCAGATAGATGAGTTAGAAGTGGCAGTTTAGGTGGCAACCAAAAGAAATGGCACTGTGTCCCTGAAAGACAACCTGACATCCCAATCCTGTTCATGGTACGTGCCCCACCAGTGACTGCAAGAGAATCTTTACAGTTTCTAACACTGCTTGGAAAAATAACCAATACTTTCAAAATATCATTACATTTTCCATTGAGTTTTCAGAACTGCAGTTCTGTAGCACAAACTTACTTAACAGTAGAAAGCAGCACTGAAATAGATTTTTAATAAAAAAGATGCTTTGTTGATCAAGCTAAAGAAAAGTCTTGAAAAATCTCATCTTGCTTGCCAGAGTAACCAGCTAACTGCAGTGAAAGATCCTGCAATTGGTTCTCCACAGATACTTCATTCCCCTTCCTTCTGTAACTAGGAAACACAAAGCTATAGTCCCCTGAGGATAAAGTAGTGACAGCAAAATAGCTCTTTAAGCTACAGCAACTTCTTCTTTCAGGGAGGGGGCAGGGCTGTAAAGTTCCATTTACAAGATGACAATCAGCTTGATTTTTCCATAAAGAAAACCCTTAAAGTAGTTTAGAAAAGGCTCCTGCTGATTCCTGAGCATCAGTGTAATGTTTTCCCATTCAAATAATATGTCCGAAATTGCTATGGGAAAGGACATGATAAATTTTTAACTAGAACAGTTCTTTTTCATCAAGCTGTAGTAAGCTATATTTTTGGTTCTCCAGGCCCTGATTATTTCTGGTTCAGTCCCAGGTAAAACTAGTGATTGTCACAGGCACATTCCAGCATCAGCAAAGAACCGTACTGACCCTAATGGGCCTTCTGCAGTAAAGCATCTGTGCAGAATGGACTGAAATTATTATGAAGGTGGTGCATAACTGCAGAAGAAAGAAATAGCTGACTTTGCACATTATGCTATGTAAACATAGATAAAAATACTGCAGTCACTCCAAGATCTGCCTTACAATTTTTAGAGAAGTCTTACTTTTGTTGTTCCTTTAACAATAGAAGGCTAAATAAGTAAGCTAAAATTTTGAAGAAAACAGTGCTTAAAATTCCAAAGGTATTGCTATACCTGCTTAAAAATGTAGAGCAGGTATTTAGCTTGCTTGAAATTACGGAGGAAGAAAAGGTCCTGCTCATTTGTAGGCACATACATATAAAAGAAAGGGAGGGAAAATAAAGTTAGAAGGAATCCTACTGTTTTCTGAGCTAGCCAGGAAAAGGCTCATTAAAACAAGTTGTAGAAGAATAAAACAATCTTTCTTATTTTTGGACACTACCTTCAGGGAAATGCTTTGACATAGCAGCAAAGTCTACTTACCTATGCTTTGCTTCCCTTACATGGCAAACAACTCAAGGCTCCACTACAGGGGGTTTTACTAGATGGAATTACATCCTTGTATTACATGGTTCTGTAATTAATTTATTCTACTTACTATACATATGTCTCAGTAGAAAACCGGATGACAGAAGGAGCTGCATATTAGTAGAAATCATATACAACACACCATTCATATTACTTACAATATCAAGAGTATTAGGATGAGAATCCCTAAAATCATATTTAATCCTAATTGTTAGATTCTTCATTGTCACAAGTAAAATCTTCTTAACATCTTCCCCATAACTATGAATAATTTTTTGGTATACTTTTTTTTTAAACAGCAATTTAATTCAACAGCCATCTTCAGAGAATAGTTTAGCTGTGTGTGTGTGCAATATACATATGTACACTTGTCTGTATATGTATATAAAGGCTTTATTTCAATTTTCCAGTCTTTGCCTGGTATATACTGATGACTTCAGTGCGCAATTTACATTTCAAAACATACTTAAAATACAAAAATGTTTAAATTCTAGAATTATCACACCACTGTAGCCAAGATTTCTTGTGCTTTTTACCTGAAAGTGGAAAAAACCAGAGATGCACTAATAGCCCCTGACTAAAATTCAAACTTCCCATTCAGAACCTGTGTGTCACTCTGGATTAGTAACCTACCTTTTTTTGACTCAAATGGTACTAACATAAAACCTAACTGCAAAAGATTTGCACAGATGGAGTGAAAAATTAAATCTGTTTACCATTGTCAAGACTGAGATGGCTGTGTGCTGGGTGCCATCCAGGGTCGACATATGCTATTCAGCCTTCCACCTTTGCTAGTCACGCAGAAATAGCCCATCTGCAGCAGCTCCCCTATTCGCAGTCAGCTAGATCGGGGTTATGTAACTGGGTAATGGATGAAGATTTGGGAAAGCTGTAAAAATTAAACCAAGTCTAGTAAAGCTTTCCAAATCCATTCATCTACTGATGGCCTTCATGGCTTTGATGCTTTAGGCCATAGTCTGCCTTTGTCCTCCTCCTGTCATAAGTCACCAGGCTTAGGGAAAAGCAGCACAAGCACTCATGGGCTACTTCTTTCACTTACTAAAACCTGGTAAAAACGAGCTCCCAATGCAACAGCTGAGCTGTAGCTACTGGAACCTGCAGACTGCCAGGGTATGGCAGCTATCAACGCCTTACTGGCCCTGACCAGCCTCACTGGGACCCACAACTTGTCCACTAGCCCCAGAGCCCATTCCAACTGGGCCTATGGACCTTGAGCCTGCAGCACAGGTAGTCTGTCTCCTGGAGGGATGCTTTTTTTCCAGAGAGTTAAAACTGGTTTGCTGTTTCTGGTTTTTTTTTTTTTTTTTCTTTAAAACTGCTATATAATACAGTTTACTGACCAAACAATTCAATATTAAGATAGACAATAATAATTCCATGCACTTTGATCAGAATTGCAAGTTTATAAAGTATAAAAATTTTGAATAATGATAAGTTCTAGAAAGCTACCAGGTTTTATAGATTTTATTTTTACTTTTCAATATGATCTTCTCCTACTACATGGGAAAAACATATTCACAGTTGCAGAGGCATGCACACCTCAGAAGTCAACTGTGTGGAAATCTTTACAAAAAATGTGCACCTCCTCTGTCTTCATCAGAACCTTAGAGAGAGCAGAGAGGCTAAACACAGCATACTCCCAGAGTCACTGGTTATGCTAGCACAAAGGGCAAGCTGAACCAAGAATCCCACTCAGCTTCAGTCTCACCTGTCTCTCTTCCATTTAAGCATAGGAAGAGATCAAAGGCAGTTTACTGAAGTGTTCCAAATGACTATAATATATATGCCTGGTTTAGCATGTAATACAATGCTCCAGTGATGGCAAGAGTGTCCTGCATTACTGTCTCAACACTTTTAGCAGCTACTCTCAATGTTACCTATTTCTACTTTCTGTGTTATTATGCCAGTCTTCCTTGTTTTAGCTACTTTGAAGGTGACTGACTAGATGAGAGACTTAACAGTAAACAGTTACTGAAGTAACATGAGTTGGGGAAGAAAAATTAAATCATGACTGTGATTAGTTCCCACCTGCTTTTCACCAGAAAAGATGTTATATCATTCTAAGATTATTGTCTTTAGTGAATATTGTGGACTTGATCCTGAAAATGAAGCATCTGTAACTTTTGCTGATTTCTACTATACCAGTAGATGACAGTTCTGAAAAAGAGGCCTAATAAAAAGGGTGAATCCAGGCGGGAATTGACCTGGAGACTCAAGCTGACTGATGTCTCTCTCTATAAATGTTTTCATATATGATTGTACACTATTGTTCCACAAACCATAAGCTGAAATAAAAACTTGTTACAAAATTATTTCTATCTCTTTCAAGACTCATGAATTCTAATTATCTTTTCTTACTGGTTTTATAGTAGTGTAACTCCACTGAAAGCAGAGGAGTTGCTTCTGACTTAAGTGCCATATGAAACAGAAGAATAAGCACCAGAAGCACAGAAGACAAGTGGTTCAGAGCCATTGTATTTTCTTGCCACAGAACTATAGATCTCTTCCTCTTAGTCTAGCATGGACAACTGCCCTCCCAGTTTTACAAGGAAACAGACAAACCGCCTAAACACCCAGGTACTGTTTAAAAATCTAACTGCTTTTCCAGAACTGACTGGAGAACTGACGGCAAAGTCATTGAAGTTATTACAGTATGTGATTACTCTAGGGCAGAAGTGTACATACATTTCCCGAAAGTTTTATAGTTCTGTAAAGGAAATGCTTGAGAATCGTGTCAATTTTAATCTCCTTTTTTTTTTTTAAATGTTAAATAAGGAGCGCAAAAAAAAAAAAAAAGAAGGAGAAATTCCATTCTTCGCATGTCAATCATTCTCTTATTGTTCAGATACAATTGAATTTATTTTGAATTAGAAGTTTGAGTAAGGAACAAGACAACATCAGGGGCTGGAAATGGTGACTATCAGTGCATAATACACATCATTAGTGGATTTATGGAATGGATAATAGAAACAAATCTGCTAATAAATTCACATCTAGCTATGTTCCCATCTAGTGGAACCTAAACACTTCTGTTCCAAAAATTTTCACATTTTTCCATCCTAGCTCTTTCTAGCCTCATCTTTCTGGAAGCCCCTCCTTACAACATGCAGAACTTTGAAAGCTCCTTTGCATTAAGAAGTAATCAAGGCATTTTACTTGTACTCTGACCAACTCGTGTTTTTGCTTGGCTCTATAGCAACCTACTTCGCAGAGAAAAATACAAAGTGGGTTGTCAGGCTTTCAGAAAAAAAAAGTAGAAAATTTCTCCATTCCCAGTCTACACTTCCCTCTACAACTTCATTTGCTGCCATTAGGATTTTCCTCACCTTAGGTAAAGAAAGGGAAAGTGTCTGTTTCCCAATCTCCGAATATGAAAAGCTTTTAGGTAGGAAAACCTGGGAGGAAATTACAGCAAAATTATTGTGTTCCTGAACTGGAAAATTCACATTTCACAGGATATTCTGACATTGGAAAAGTTATTGTCTGGAAGAGAAGACCATCTCATGGATTTATGTATTCCCAGGACAGAGGATTCAACTCTGTTTGGAAAGCGCTGCTTTGAGATATATCAAAGGAGCTGAGTGGCCCCTTGTTCCCAGAGACTTAAGGGAATTCCAGCTAATCAGATTCCTCCAGTACATATGCTAAGGTTATATTTAGGATCACCATACTTCCCAGGCAGGCGTCTTGCAAATAAACTCTTCCCAGAAACAGGATGTAGAAAATGTCATCAGTTTACAGGGTACATAAAGACTTGGAACACTGACCAAATGGTTTGCATCAAAATTGGAAAGAAGAAGAAATGCAGTTTAACTCAAATTACTATTGTGCCAGAGGATTTAAAGACAGTAAAGAGAATTGTTGGTCTGTTTAGTGTGCTGCAGGGACAAAGACACTCTCATGGTTATTAGAGGAATTTATTTCTAGGCTTGCAGACTCCCACAGTGTCTACTGAAGAGGATCATTTCAGAAATGCAGCGACACTTGCTCCTTTCCATTACTGGCAAAATACAGTCTTTGTCATTAATCACCCTGACAATATGAAAATACAACGTTATTCTGTTAAGTGTTTCTATGCCTCCTGCTTTTTCACTGATCTACTGCGTTGTCAAATGCTATAAATAAAAAGTACATGTTTGTGTGTAGTGCAAAAGGAAAAAAAAGAAGAATGCTTGAAGGAACCATAATTAAAACGTAGTTTATCTGTACTGGAACTTCAAGTTTTCTAAATTCATTTTCTTGCTTGATTTTGTTAGAATAACGGCAGTCACTGTGAGATGCCAGCTAGTCTCCCATCTATTTAGGAAAACCAGGAATACTTTGTTCCACGATCCAAAACCTTAATGTAAATTCTTAATTCCACCACTTGCACACTGAAATCAGAGGGAAAACAGAAACAAGTGAGGAAGGATGGAAGAGCCGCAAAGGGCCAGAGGAAAGGATTCCTGTAGCAGTGGGTGTCTGAGCTACATTTCTGCCGTACATAGAGGCCGTGAATCTGAGAGGAAAAGAACAGCTCAGTGATTCCCCAGATCGACACTTTATCTCAGCTTCTAGCTAGTGAGAGGCTATCTCGTGTTCCGACAGTGAGAGAAACGCACTGGGGAGTGGGAAGAAGCCATTGCCCGGATGGTTTAGCAGGCCGCGAGAGCACTTCCACTGCAAAGCTGCCCCCTAGCGGGCTTCCCGCAGAGGGCCTCCGGCGTCTCAGCCGGCAGCCGAGCAGGCAGGCTGCGGTCGGCGCCGGGTGCCCCTGCAGGGATTGCATCTCCTCGACTGCAACG
>VZTU01028798.1:48724-71660 GCA_013400835.1 Zapornia atra | reverse complement strand
CAATACTCCCCCCACCCCCCCGCTACGCCCCTCCCCGCCCCGAAACGCAAATAATTTCCAAACACTCAGTTCTGGTACTTCTAACGCCTGCTGTCACAGTATTTCAGTGGCTCTTTGTGCCCATAGAGATGGTACTAGAGAGAAATGGTTCTCTGGTGGGTACAAGGCTGGGACAGATTTTAAGGTTCCCTTCTTGGCAAATACAAATATTTGCATCTGATGTAAGAAAAGAAGTGTGTGCATATCACAGCTCTCCCTTCCTTTCACAGGATATCGTGACTTTCTTTAGCCAGACTTCTGTGGGAAACGAAGAGGCTAATAGAGCTATATATGGAATTAATTTAAGAACTACTGAACATGTAAGACAGCTTCCATTATTGCTTATGATATCTTCGCGTGTCATCATTGACCATAAGACGCCTGAGTAGAAATGTCTTTTGTGACACAGCCAGAACACTTACTGAAGGCTTTGTCAGAGAGCAGCAGTTGGGACTGAATCTCATGGGTCGTCAGAGAGCAACGTGTCTTGACTGACCCTATAATGCCAGGACTTAAAACTTGAATTGCAGAGAATGTGCCATTTAGGAAGACATATTAGTGCATAACCTTACAAAAGGGCAGTGTTTGGCCTTGAAATACCAAAGTGTTAAAAAATCACCTTAGTGACTTTTACAGAGATGTTATTTGGCAAAACCTGCAAATCATTTTGATTTTGATTATTTCTTAGTACTACACAGAAAGAAATTATAATTACTGTGTTCTACATGCTATGATAACGTATAAAAAGCCTATATTAAACACTGAAGAATGTTAATATTTCAGCAAAAAGGATTAAAAATTAAACAAACATTTTTTCCAGGCTACATCCCTAAACTATTAATCTCCTGAGTTAATGAGTCTAGACTTTTTACTGTTTCATAATTCAATGATGATTCCATAAATTGAGATTTAGTGTTTTTGTCAGCATCCTATTTTCAGACATTCTTTTTAAAAGTCAAGGTGATGATTTTATGATATTGAAAGCTTTAAAAGCACCTAGAATTTGGCATACAGTTCTGAGACAATGGATGAAATCTGTGTCAGCTATTGAGTAAATACTAAATACACAAATCCCAGTAATCTGAAATCTTTAAAATCTGCTGGTTTAGCCTGAACAACTATCTAAAGGATAAGCATATGGGTTTTTACCTCTGAGAACAGAGACATAAGCATTTCCTTCTACTTTAGGGAATATATGTCACATATTGTTGATTTTATGACTGTTCAAAGAATGCTTAGAACGTTCTTCTGTCGCATTTTCCTCATGTTTTTCTTTTCAGTAAGTATCCCATCAGACAAAACACAAAGTTATTGATACCGTAGATTGTTCTTTAGTATATTCTCTCATTTTGATTGTAGAAAATTCAGTTTCATATTACCAAATCACTCTAGTCCACAATAATTCCCAAAAGATAATGGATTGCTGTGGGATACTGACCGATGGACTCAGAACCTGACACTCAGTTTTGTATTTCTGTGGAGGGGCGGAAATCTCACTGAAAATAGTATCAGAATACAAGGCAGAAATTTGGTTCAAGTAGTTAGGATCACTGCAAAAGACAAAGAGGGAATAGGAGAAAAAAAAAATCTCCCCTTTTCGGTCAGGAAGTAACACAAACCAAACCTTTCTTAGACTAGTAATAAACAACTGCCTAAACATATGCTTAATTTTAAAACAGTGAGGCCAGTTTACATGTTTGGAGGTTTCACTTCAAGCTCTCTCTAGGGCGGGCCAGTAGACCAAATGCTCACTTGCATCTGAAGTACGTTAGGTGTGTTTCAGGGGCATATCTTCCAAATTCATTTAATTGGTCAGGAATCCATTTCAGCTTCTCCAAGAGTCCTTCTAGCATGAATCAAATCACAGTGGGGACAATCAGAAGATCAGTTTCAAAAGTTCTCTTCTGATGTGAACCAAAGGAGCAATGTGTCAGATGCATCACAGGAAAACCTTTCTAGCAGTGAGTGCTCTTAAGCCCTGAACCTCAAGACTAAGATCACAAAACCACTCATAGATCTGAACTTTATGGAAAAGAAGTGCTGTGCATACAACTTACCCTCTGATACGTGTACAGAGGATTTGGTTTATATCAATACACATTATACTTAGGAAGGCAGATTTATGGCTAAGAAAAGCAGTTCTGTAGCCAAACATAGCACCTTACAGTAAGAGCTAATAAAAATGGTAGAAGGGTGTCCTGAACAGTGCTGAAGGAAAATCAAACTGTATTGCTTTTAGAATTTCATTAACTAGAGATGACAGTAAAGGATATGCATGTTTGAATCAGTGAGTAAAATGGTGAAGTTTAAGAAGACTTGGAAGGCATTTCTGAAAATCTTTATAGTTGGAAATGACATTCACAGTTTTTGGTTTGTTAAGAAGCAGGTGCTTGCTCTTCTGAAGCACTTTTTAAATCTTTAAAAGTTCAAGAAATCCAGTCTTTATGAAACAAGCTGGAGAGATACCTCAGAACCACAGAACAATAACCTCTGATTATTAGCATGTTCTAGAGGTCTATATCAAGCAGGTCTCAGACAGAGACCCCAAAAAGTCTTACTGATAAATGAATGACACTTTAGGTGTCTTAAGAGAGATATACATGTGTAAGAAGGTCCTGATTTCTTTGCAGAATTGCAAAAATACTGTTTGGGAACTGGTCGGCTAGGAAGTGGCTCTGCAAATAAAGCCCTCTGGGGAGCAAGTAAGACACGAGACAGCATTGTGCCCTGGCAGAAAAGATGAAGAAGTGTAGCCTGGAATTCATTAGCAGCAGCACAGCCAGCAGATAGAAGCAAAGCAGTAACCCTCTTCACTCAGCACTCATTGGCCTGCATCTAGAAGACTGCCTGATTTTGGGCCTGCCAATACAAGATCTTGTTAAGGTCTGGAATGAGTTCAGTAGGGCACCACCAAGCAAGTCAGGGCACTGAAGAGCTTGTTCTGTAAAGAGAGGCTGAGGGAACTGCACAAAGAAGCAAAGGTTTCAGTGAACCCAACAGCAGCCTTCCAACACCTATGAGACAGCCATTGAAATGATACAGCTGGGCTTTTCCAGGGGTGCATGGTGGGACGGTGAAAGGTGAGAGACATAAAGGGAAATGAGAGGTTCAGACTAGATATAAGAAGAAAAAAATCACCAGGAAGGCAGTCAAGCTGTAGAACAGGTTCCCAAGATGTTGTGCAGTCTCTATCGCTGGACGCCTTTAAGACCTTCCTGGATAAAGCCTTAAGAAACTCGGTCAGTCAGTGTTGACCCTGCCTTATGCAGGATGTTAGGTTGAGAGAGTTCCAGAGGTCCCTTCCAACCTGAATTATTCTCTGATTCTGTGTTGCTAATTAAGGAAATTAACATCTCCTATAAGTCACCATAGCTAGATCTTCCATAACACTTTGATCAGTAGCTCGAGACAGACGGAAATCTAAGGAGCAAGATGCAATCATAGAATGACAGGTTTGGGTTGGAAGGAACCTTAAAGGTCATCTAGTTCCAACCCCCTGCCACAGGCAGGGGCACCCTCAAACTAGACAAACACACAGAGATAAGTTCCTAAATAGGATTCTAGTGAATTTCTTTATGACTAACAGGCTAAACAAATAAAAAAATATATACTTGCTTTTTATTTTTAACCAAAGGAAATGAGACTTCAATGATTGTGAAGTCCATCACTCATCTCCAACAATAAATTTTCTAGCTTCTTTTGTCAATTTCAACCAAATCTGACAGAGAACAGTCAGTCTCAAAGGTAATTGTGTTTTTACAGGATTTTGGAAAATTGGTTTCTGGAAAGAAGAGAGAATATCCTATCTGTTTTACTACTCCAGAAAGACAAGGAGAAGGTCACTGTGGCCCATTTTGTCTGGCACTGGTGTTCCAGCCAGCCAGCCAGGTAATACATGCAGAGATCCAGAATACAGGTATGCTCTGCACACTGTGGGGAGTATATGTAAATTTTTGTTACTGTTTTCAAACCTTGGCACCCTACTTTTTAAAAATTCTACTGCTGTCATACAAGACTTGTCTTACAGTATTATCCTCATGTTGCCTTAATAGATCAAGACCTGCCTCGAGGTCTTAATGAAGTTATTACTAAACTCAATTTTCCTGAGCGGTATCAGGCATAATGATATAGGAGAACAGCAAAATAATTGTCACTCTTATTTTAGTGTAACTTTTGATAGAACATTTTCAACCTCATGCTATGAATTAATCCCTCTTTTACTGGAAAAGCAATCGGACACTTAAGATAATTACTGATCGGATGAAATATCTTAAAATGAAAGCCTAATCTAAAAGGAAATTATATATTCCAGGAAGCAACAAAGAATTCACATCAGAAAGAACTACTTGCAATGGATCAATGTCCCTCCCCAAATAACAATAAACTGAAACCCAGCATTTTGCTTGCTTTTACAGAAAATCTCTGGAATACTCTGCTTCAATTTAAGAAAGGAATTTCTTTTCTGTGTTAAATAACGCAATATTTCTGGTTCTCCAGATAAATAAATACAGACATAAATCAATTTCAATTTTCTGGAAGAGAAACTATTCTAGCAATGTGTAATGTATCTAGGACTATAAGAATGAGCCAACACAGGGTTTTTTCATGTTGATTCCCATAATATTCTGGATCACACCAGAAGTATTGACTGGATTTTGCCCAAATCACTTTGAACTCTGATTTGCCCTTCAAGAACAAGAAACCTGAAAGCTGACCAACTCTACTGAATTACTGAAGGTCACCAGGACAGAAATCTGAACTTTCTTAGTGTATGACTGCCACAAAACTTGCTGCTTTCTTCTCGAAGCATATGTCATCTTTGTCTAGTCGGCCAATAGGGATGTATAGATAAAACATTTAATAAAAGAAAAAAAAAAAGCATTCAAACTGCCTTGGAGGAAGAAAGAGAAAATTATATTTATTAAACGATAGCTACAACATGAACACAGCTGAGAAAAGACAGTGATGAAAACTGTGTAAAAGAGAAAATTGTAGCTTTTGACTTAAGCTACAGATGTGAAAAGACTAGGCTCCCTCTACTGTCAAAAATTGCTCTCCCAGGAGGTACTTAAAGTGCACACTGCACCATGACAACTAGAGAGCAGCAATCCCTTAAAAAGCATCAAGGGAATTCTGTGAAGGAGCTCACCTCAGTATGCCCGTTGTATTGGACATAACGGCTGTTCCTGCAACATCATCCCTCATTCAGTGCACAGTTGACCCACCTAAATTTTCACCCAGCTAAAAATTCTTGCACAGCACAATGCAATTATTCAGTACCAACAGTGAAAGCATACCTTAATTGCCAATGCTCACAGAAAGTACCAGAAGTCATTGCAACTGAAGTTTCAGACCTGAGGCTATACTGCACGTCTCTTGGGCTCTGTCTACGCAGATGGGTGCAGCAAAGCACGAACGCGCTCTGTCAGTGTTTTGAGATGGTTAGATATAAATCAGGGCTATCTGTAAAATTACATAGCTGCACTAACGCAGCACTGTCCCTAAAGCAAGCATACCCTGCATTTCAGCTGGGTTTCATCACTTATGACACTGACCACAGTGTCATATTATTTTTCATATCTGACATGAAGGCCCAAGCCAGTTCATATCCAGACAGCTCAGAACCTATTTGCTTCTGCCCACATTTATCTTCATACATATTCGCAGTCCCGTAGCTCTACAGCCCACATATTCGTGACTAAGCCATACCATTTCCTAGGCATTTCACTGACACTCTTATAGTTTGTACAGTAGAAAAAGTTCCTACAATAATTCTCGTATGAATGCAATGCATTTTTGTCACCGAGCATTTTACAGTAAAGTTATGCTAAGTTATGCTAATTGTCAGGCTTGGGGATTGGTGGTTTAAAAACATTCAAGATTATTTTTCAGATTAAACACTTTCACAGCACAAACACATGCTATTTCAGATGAGATAATCAGATCTACTTATTAAGAGAAATACTGAATTAGTTATTTTCACCTCATTTTACAGACACCTCCAATTCCCATGTCAAGAATTGTTTCTGTTTAGCTCTAAAGCCAACTGTATGACTGCAACTTAATAAACATGACTCTCTTCCCAAAGCTACAGTATTATTTCTCATCTTGCCTCAAATTTACTATTTAAGCTTTAACAAATAATTTTAAATTTCACTTGTAGGTATTCCATTTAGAAGATGTTCTAATATATATTGCCCTATGAAAATAGCCATTTTAATGTCCATATACAAGGTAAAAATATTTTTCAGCTTATGCTGGAAATTAAGTCTTTCTAGCTATAAACCAGGGAAGAAAAACAATTCCTACACATTGTGGGTTTCTTTAGATTATAACTATTGACAGAAATCCTTATCTAGATTGCCCATAATAAAAGCATTTATAGATAATATTATATCTGTTTGTTATAAATTATTTTATACCTGTTTGCAAGCAATTAAGGACCTATGAAGCCTACCCATATCTTAACTTGAAGGTATGATATTATGGGGGCAAATGAAGTGGAAAATTTGTTGGAAGAATGAGATTATAAAACAGTTTCCATGCAAAGCATTTCTATACAGCAAGTACAGTGTAGATATGGATCAAAAGTCATGTTGGCTTTAAGAATCAAGTACTATAAGATGTCTCCAGCCCTTTTTAAAACCTAGTCGAACAATTTGAGGTGCTGTGAATGAAAGCAAAAAAAAAAGCCTACCCTGCATATAACTAAGGCATAATAGCTATTTTCAGATTAGCATTAGAAAGGAAATATTTTCTTTCCTTTTCCTGTCCTTGAGGATTAAGTAATCTGTTCTGGTTTTCACTATCATCTTGAATTCTGAGACAAGGGTAAATCTAATAACAAGACTTAAAACCTCAACAGAAATATGTGAGCAGATACTCTTAGATAAAGCAACAGCCACTATCTCTGCCTTAGTCTCAAGATACCCAGACCTTCCACAAGTTGCTCTTCTCCCTGTACTGAAAAAAAGCCAGTTAGCCTTCATTCTTATAATTTACTTGGTCAGTGTTAAGGCAAGAAACAAAGAAATGGTGAATGAGTTTAGTGAAAAAGGCAGAGATAGCAACAGGTTTTCATATAAACTAAACTATATTGCACTGTTATACTTTTAGGTTAAGATTAATAGCCTTTAATTTTATCTTTCTAAAAATAAGATGTCTAGTCTTCTGGTCTCCCTGAAGAATGGAGACAGTTACCTGTGAAAGAATTGCCTGAAAGTATTTAATTGAGAAAGAATCTAGGCAAGTGCTGTAAAAAAGATAATTAAAACTTGGACAGCTAAAGATAGGTCAGATGTCTTCAAAGACTGCACATTTGTAGAGCAGTGTTGGTGCCACAGATGGAAACTGGGAATCCACAACTTAGAAATTTAGAGAAGAAAAGCAAACATGGCCTAAAAAACTTCCCTAGGATATCTAACAAAATATGAAAGTCACCAACTGTACTTCTATTTTTTATGTTCTTTAAGATACATTAATTATATCTGACAGTCAAGGCTACAAAATAATTTTCTTAGAGAATCTAAACATTTATATTTTATTTTCATTTTAGATGGTTGGATGTTTTGCAAGGTTAAATAGCAGTACATGGGGATTCAGTGCTAAACATAGTTTTATAGTGGAATGTTAATGAGAAATCCATGCAAGATTGGCACAGGATGAATGAGAGAGTTGTGTCCCTCTGAAGTAGGAGGTTGAGGCCATCTTCAGGCATCTGAACATTTCTAGAAATTTGTATTCAAGCAAGTAGATTTCCTGAGTATTTTAATACTACCTGGCTTTGCATTCATCAGTTGCTTAGTGATATTACTCTAAGATGATATCTCATATTCCAAAAAGGGAAGTAAACTGTGAATGCATCACCCAGACTGAATTCAGATGCCTTAGGTTCATAACTATATATTTTTATCTAAGCGAGCAAACCACAGAACCTGGATCTGATTCAGATACCATTGACAGGCAAGTCCTCAAGGCTTACTTATAGCTGATTCTTCAACTGTACAGGAAGTATGAAGGTTACTTAAGTTTGAAAAAAATAATGTCTGTAATTTCTTTTTCCTAATATCTGGATCCACGCATCAGATACATTCCCAGCTCAACAGAATATACCAGGAAGGGATTACACGAGCTATTATGTAGTGTTAGAAATATGACCATACAATAGCTATTTCTTTGCCAGTGAATAGATTCTTTCTGTACAATACAGGTGTTTCATTAGGCCTTATTAAGATAATCAACACCTAATTAAAGGCTATTCAGAAATTGTTGGCGGTTGTACTGTTGTCCAAAAATGAAAATAATTCTTAGTGTGAGCCTATAAACTAGTTATTTATGGATTTTTGCTTGTTACTACAAAAATTGTTACTTGTTTATGACTTTTATAAACCCATCAATCTACCTTGGCAACATTATTATGGATTTGCAATCTGATATAAGATGGATACCACTTTTTTCCTCCTTTTAGAATTAACAAGAAACACTTTGTAAGGATATCTGGTATCAATTTTCCTGTATTTTCTTACTTTTAATTTTTAGTAGGTTTCAGATAAATTAGAAAAGCATTAATCTAGTCTATAATGTATGTCCTGCAAGATAACTCTTAAAAAAAACCATGAAAAAGTTAGTTATTTGAAAATAATATGAGGGATGCATTTGAATTTTAACTCATGATCAAGAAACAGTTTCAAAAATGTTCAAGGTCTCTAATATCTGTAAACTTTAAGTACTTTGCTTTTAAATTAGATTAAGATTTTTCCTATTTTTTATACCTAGTTGCTGTGTTTGGTTTTTTTGTTTGGTTTTTTTTTAATTTTTATGCATTATCTGTGAGGGAAGCTCAAGGGCAGTCTTGGCTGCAGTGACCATAAAATGGTGAAGATCCTCAGAGCAGTGAGGAGGGTGCACAAGCAGCTCACTACCCTGGATTTTGGGAAAGCAGACTTTCATCTCTTCAGGAACCTTCTTGCTTGAGTAACATTAGACAAAGCTCTAGAAGGAAGAGTCGTCCAAGAAAGCTGGTCAATATTCAAGGATCAACTCCTCCAAGCTCATCCCAACAAAGGGGAAGTCAGGCAAAAAATGCCAGAAGGCCTGCCTGGAAGAAAAAGGAGCTCCTAGACAAACTCAAATGCAAAAAGGAGGCTTACAAAGGCTGGAAAGCAAGAACAGGTAGCCTGGGCAGGATACAGAGAAACTGTCCAAGCATCCTGGGATCCAGTTAGGAAAGCTAAAGCCCTGATAAAATTAAATCTGACCAGGAATGTCAAGGTCAAAAAGAAAAGCTTCTATGTGTACATCAATGATAAAAGGAACACTAGGGAAAATGTGGGTCTGCTCTGGAATAAATCATGAGCCCTGATATCCAAGCAGAGATCAGTGTAGTGTGGTGTTCCTCAGGGGCCGGTCTTGGACCAGCACTGTTTAACAACTTTATCAGTGACATGGACAGTGTGACTGAGTCCACCCTCAGTATGTTTGGTGACAGCACCAAGCTGTGTGGTGTGGTTGATATGCTAGAGGGAAGCGATGCCATCCAGAGGGACCTTGGCAGGCTTGAGAGATGGCCGATGTGAACCACATGAAGTTCAACAAGGCCAAGATCAAGGTCCTACATGTGGGTCAGGGCAATCCCAAGCACAACTACAGGCTGTATGGAGAATGGATTGAGAGCAGCCCCATGGAGAATGACTTGGGGGTACTGGTTGATGAAAATCTCAACATCTCTTGGCAATGCGCACTTGCAGCATAGAAAGCAAACTGCATTCTGGGCGGCATCAAAAGAAGCATGACTAACAGGTTGACGGAGGTGATTTTCCCCCTCTACTCCACTCTCATGAGAGCTCTTCTGGAGTACTGTGTTCATTTCTGGAGCCTCTACTATAAGAAAGACATGGAGCTGGTGGAGTGAGTCCATAAGTTGGTCATGAAGATGAACAGAGGGCTGGAGCACTTCTATGAAGACAGGGTGAGAGAGTTGGGCTTGTTTCTCCTGGAGAAAGGAAAACTTTGGGAAGACCTTATTGCAGCCTTCTAGTACCTAAAGGAGGGGGTCTACAGGAAAGACGGAGAGGGGTTGTTATCAGGTATTGCAGTGATAGGATTGGGGTAATGAGTTTAAACTAAAAGACTGTGGATTTAGATTAGATGGTAACAAGAAACAGTTGCCTGTGAGGGTCATGAGGCCATGGCACAGGCTGCCCAGAGAATCTGTGGCTGCCCCTTCCCTGGCAGTGTTCAGGGCCAGGTTGGATGGGGCTTTGGACACCCTGGTCTAGTGGAGGGTGTCCCTGCTCTTGGTTGGAACTAGATGATCTTTGAAGTCCCTTCCAAACCATTGTATGATCTTTGAGTCACAATTGCTATAGAAATATTTAAAATTAAAATAATGTTGGTCTATTCTGGAAAAGTTAATTAATTCAATGACTTCTGCTACTGTTACAGAGAAATACTCTTAGTGAGTTAATGTTGTTCACAGAAATGAGACTGGGGCATAAATATCCAGAGAAAACAGTGTCCTGACAAAAGAAACAAGGCATTCCACAAGTGGTAGTTTGATAAGATAAATACTTATATAAGGCAATAATTTAAATATATATTTTCTATTATCTATTGAATAATACTTAGTATTTTTTCTCAAAATGTGTTCTTGTTGAAGATATATAGGAACCTGGTGTTAGTTTCACTTCATAAATTGTTGTGATTAATATAAAAATATAGTATCTAAGGCCACTGGAAAGAAGAGAAACTGTTGTTAAATTCTGGTACAAGGACAGGAACAACTATGTCATCTGTATGGTTAATCTTTCTGGCACTGTAATGTAACTCTACCTTACAAAATTCAGGCTGTATTATCTTAATGTGGTTATTGGAAAAGGTACCATAGAAATTTAGTATCATGAGGTAAAGGCTGAAGCTATAAATTAAATAATGAATTACTCCTTAGCTCACAAAATATAAATCTTGCCACTGTTGCTCTTTCTTGGAGCTGTTATGCAGTTAGAAAACTACAACCAAAAAAACCCCAAATTTCCCTTGGTATAAGATGGTGTTAATGCATCTGTTGGAAATGCAGCCAACTACCATGTTATAAAATTAATTTGTACAGAAAAGAAACTCACGTATTAAAGAAACAGCTAAACCTAGGCTTTACTTCAAAAAATAGTTGAAGACAAGTGTTTCAATGAGTTTACATTCATCCTAGGTTTCTAATACAGCTGAAAGTACACTAGGGTGATAATGGAATTTTTGGTTATATGTTTTTTGCGAAATTATTTCTTGTTACCCAACAGTAGGTACAGTATGAACACTTATTCAAATACAGAAAACATGCTGAAGTGACAGTGGGAAACAAAAAGGTTTTCAACTTCTGTAAAAGAATAAACTTGTAAAGCTATTTGAGTATTCATCACAATGAATTTCTTTCAAACTGGCATGTATTCTTCTGCAAAAGGAATTGAAAATATATTTTGGTTTCTAATAAAAAGGAAATCACAATAAAGTTAATTATAAAGTGTCTAGATAAGAGTCAGGACTTCTGGGAAATCTATTTCACACAAAAGAATTCAACATTAATTTTTTCCATTGTTTCCTATGAAATTTAGAGTTTAGATTCTGGTAGTAACTACAGGGATAAGGAAAGTTGTTTTGTTCTTCCATCTATCATGGTGATAGTTGACTTTGCATCTCCTTAAATAATAATTTCCATGTTATTACAACACTTTGATTTCCTAAACCAAATATTCAGAAATTAACAGCATAGCCTATTTGTTTCTGTAACCCCTCAAACATGAAATACTCACATTAATTTAGACACTCTCCATTGAAAGCAGTCATTTGCTGATGACACCAAGCTGGATAGTGAGGTTAATGTGCCAGCGGGATGGGGGGCCCAGGTGAACCTCATGAGGTTCAACAACCTGCACTTGAGTTAGGACAATCCACATTATCCATACAAGTTAGGAGATGTGCTGGAAAGCAGCCCTGAGGAAAAGGACTTGGGGGATATCAAGTTTTTCATGGATGAAAAATTACAAGAGCCACCAATGTGCATCTGCAGCTCAGAAGGCCAACTGCATCCTGGGCTGCATCAAAAGAAGTGTTGCCAGAAGACAGAGAGAGGTGATTCTGCCCCTCTGCTCTGCTCTAGTAAGACCTCACCAGAGCTCCAAAGCTGCATCCAGCTTTGGAGCCTTCAACACAAGAAGCACATGGATCTGTTGGAGCATGTCCAGAGGAGGGCCACAAAAATGATCAAAGGGCTGGAACACATCTCCTATTAAGATAAGCTGAGCAAGTTGGGGCTGTTCAGCTTGGAGAAGAGAAGGCTCTGGGGGGGACCTTATAGCAACCTTCCAATACCTGAAAGATGCCTATTAAGAAAGCTGGGAAGAACTGTTCATGAGGGCATGTAGCAATAGGACAAAGTGTAATGGTTTTAAACTAGAAAAGGGGAGATTTAGTTTGGATATTAGGAAAAAAATCTTCAATATTTTTGTGGTAGATCACCGGAACAGGCTGCTCAGAGATATAGCGGAGGCCCCATCCCTGGAGATAATCAAGGTCAGGGCTGATGGGGCTCTGAGAGATCCGATCTAGTGAAGCTGTCCTAGATGACCTTTAAAGGTCCCTTCTAACCTAACACATTCTGTGATTCTATGAAAGTAAGACAGAGCTCAATAATAATTCCCAAACTGTCCTAAAACATCATCATCAATCGCCTATCTCATAAACATAGCTTCATCCATTTCTCAAGGGCAGACTTATGCTGGTATTTTCACTCCTTACAGACACAAACTGCTAGAAACAAAATGCTAAAGGCCATACTGTCTTCCTTCAATTCTTCCCTAGTATTTGTGTGCAGTCCAAATGAACCTCACAAAATTGCAGAAGCTATAGGAATCATCTCACAGTTCAAATGAAAACACTGAAACAGTGACACGGTAAGACTGACAGCACAAACAAAAGATTTAAAAGAAAAATAAAGGCATTCAACTCCAGACAGTAGTCAAGCTTATCATCACCTTGAGTTGCTGTCCGTCATACTAAAAGAGGATGACTCCACCAGGCAAACACCAGCTGGAGAGTAATCATACATTTTTCTAGTGCTTTTATCTCAGGACTTCAAAATACTTGACAAATATTAATCATAATACTTGACAAATAGAATCACAGACTCACCTCAGAATACTTTCTGCTGTTGGCTAAATATCACTATACTCTGAATAAGGGATAACAGTGGCAGTGCTGATGGTCCAAGATTTCACCTAATAGGAAATTGCTCTCCTTGCTATGCACTTAGCCTTCATTTTTGTACATGGCATTGTGAGAAACACAATAATTTTCTTTACTACACCAGGGCCAGGCTTACTGCTTTTTAAAACAGTATTATGCTTGGGAGAACCTGGAAAATCTACCAGATTATAAATCTGTCCCAGATTTTTCAATGTTAAATATTGAGACAAATAAAG
This sequence comes from Zapornia atra, assembly GCA_013400835.1. NCBI lineage: Eukaryota > Metazoa > Chordata > Aves > Gruiformes > Rallidae > Zapornia > Zapornia atra. The sequence goes on along the minus strand of VZTU01028798.1, from coordinate 58,152 downwards.
ATGACATGAAGATTACTCAATTTTATTTTATACTATGATTCTCTCTGATTATTATTTTTTAAAATTTCTCTCTCACCTCAGCAACCTTAAAATCAAAGCTAGTAACTGGCTGACAGCAGAAATATGACTACAAATCTGCAAAGTGACAGCCATTGACCAATATTTCTAAACAAGGAAAACACAAAAGTTACCAAGGTTTGGATTGTAGGACAAAAATCAGTGTTTTTTTCTTCTAGTCACTGCTTGCATGTTTAGATTCTTAGCTCTTCCTACTATACAATGCAATAATAATTGGACATTATGGGGGTTTTTTTCAGAATAATTATAATGGCTTTAAGAACAGTTTCTGAGAAAAAGGATATTTCTAAACATATATGTAGTGTAAAAAGGGATATTCTAGCAAAATTAAATCAATTGTCTTTTGGTGTAGCACATCAAATGAAACTTTTATTGTCAAGTTTTCAACATTGTCTGAAGATCCAATTCTATAAAATTCCTATGAAGGGACAATTTAAATTAAAGGAAGTAGTCAGATATAATGTTTTTCAGTGTCAGATTATTAGGTTACATTCTCAGAAGAATTATCAAGGACTTTTCTGTGATAATTCAATAAACGCTTGAAACTATGACTTCTATTTAAAGCAGACTTACCTGTTAACTATTAAAATACTCAATCTAAAAAAAATCTCATAAATCACAGGAATAGCTGTATCACTGCCAACAACATCTGATATAAAATCAAATAAAAAAGTTAAAAGAGGATGTATAAACCTAGGTATTTTATTGCACAATGCCAAAAATTTCAAACAGCAGATGTTTACTACAGAGTGTGAATAACTTACTGGATTTCTAGAGTCTGTTGTTACTAACGTGAGCCATGCCAGAGGTAACAAAATAGGTTGACTACATTTTTCATCATCATATGATGCCCAGATTAAAAAAAAACCCACAAATAATACACAAGGAGAACAATAAGTATGACATGGCGTTATAGGAGATCACAGTTTTATTTATTATTGTTTTAATACTTTTCTATACTTCTCTTGATTGTCTTGCCTTGCCTGTATAGCTAATATACAGACTTATAAAAAAAATTACACTGGATTTAGAGCTGCTAACATTTCTAGTCCTGCTCCTTAAACATAAAGTGCAAATTACTTCTTGAATGAGTAAATCCTCTGCAATTAAAAGGGATTTTACTCTGTTGCATCCATCACCGATTCAGATTTGTAAATCAATAGTATAGGTTGATTACAGAAAAAAAAGAGTAAAATGCCTAGTACTATCTCAGGGTAAAGATTTGTCATTTATAATAACATAAGAATATGTATGCAATATCATGGCAGGTTTTGGTCTATGCAAGTAATACTTGGTCAGAATATTTACCATTTTACAAAAACGCTGACAAATTTAGTTACAATTCCCTATAAACATTGTATGCTGAGTTACAAAAAAGTATCTTCTGCAACTTTAAAAGGTATTTCCACAAAATGAAGACTAGGAAACAATCACCAACAATAAGCCAAATATTAATGGATGCTGTCAGAAATAACAATCTTTAAAAGTTACTTACGCCTGTCGGTCCCTGTACATCTTGTTAACTTTATCCCACTGAAAATTAAGTTGAGTCAGCTTTTCTTGTATATTTGCTGCTTCCCTTGGCGTAGCACTTTGCAAAGCTGGTATCTTCTTGCTGTGAATGATGTCTCTGTGACCCAACAGTCTTCCCAGGCTATCTTTAATGCTCTGTAATATTGAGATTTTAGAAAAGAAAAAATAAAAACTCATTGATTTTATAAATGACTATTTCTTAAGAAAGTGGGAGAAAGTGATAACAGAACAGAATGGAATGGAACAGAACAGAACAAAATAGAATATTTTAGTTGGAAGGGACCTGCAATGATCATCTATTCCAATTGCCTGACCAATTCACTGCTGATGAAGTCGAAGCATGTTATTAAGCACATTGTCCAAATGCCTCTTAAACACTGACAGGCTCAGGGCATCAACCACCTCTCCAAGAAGTCTGTTCCAGTGTTCAAACAGCCTTTTGGTAAAGAAAAGCTTCCTAATGCCCAGTCTAAACTTTCCCTGATGTAGTTTTGAACCATTCCCACATATTCTATCACTGGATGCCAGGGAGAAGAGCTCAGCACCTCCCTCTCCACTTCCCCTCCTGAGGAAGCTTTAGAGAACAATGAGGTTGCCCCTCTGCCTACTTCTCTCTGAACTAGACAAGTTCAAATTCAACAACTACTTATCATAGGACATCCCTTTCAATAGCTTGTAGTCCTCCTCAGGACACATTCAAAGACCTTCACATCCTTAAATGGGGGAGCCCAGAACTGCGCAGAGTACTCAAGGCGAAGCTGCACCAACACTGAATACAGCAGTATAATCCTCTCTTTTGACCAGACAGTTAAGCTGTTTGATGCACCTCTGGGTGCAGTTTGCCCTCTTGGCTGCCAGGGCACACTGCTGGCTCCTATTGAGCCTGCTGTTGACCAGGACCCCCAGGTTCCTTTCTGCAGTGCTGTTCTCTAGTCACGCCTATCCCAATTTATACCTTTGTCCAGCATTACTCTGTCCTAGGTGCAGAATAAAGCATTTTTACTTGTTAAATTTTATCCCAGTAATCACAAACTAAAGCTTCCATGTATCCAGGTCCTTCTGAAAGGCCTCTTGTCCCTCAAGAGAGTCAACAATAACTTTGACAATAGTTAACAGTTTTACAATAATTGGGTAATACTGACTGAATGACCATCCTTTCTTTGAAGACTTAATAAGCTATCACTGAGAAAGGGGGTGGCTGGAGGGAAAGCAAAGAACTACTGATTTCATTCATTCATTAATTCCTCTACACCAATGTTACTTTTGTTTTGAAATAATTTCTTCTTAAGAAAGCAGAAAAAAAAATCCCATTTTACATACTTATTTTCAAATGTTAATTATTTTGCTCTTTATGCTTCTCTTTTATATTTGTTTCAGCAGATATTAAACAGATATCAAAATAACAGCATGAAAAAAATAGTTTATCAGGTATCACTGGTTTTGTCTTTTGCTGGATATTCACAACCCAACATTTACTCTTCTTCAAGTAGTCATTTCATTGTTGTTTCAGAGAAAGACAAAATAGTTCGCAGTACACCTACCAAACTGCACAATGCATATGCTGGAAGACCTAAAGGAAGAAAACATGAATTTACTCTGAACTTTTAACATTTTTAAAATGTGTGAAAACATTTGCAACTCCATATGTTGCCAGGAATAGTAATTATCCATTTATCAGTCCGTTCAGTTCAATTACTGAATTATATAGGTTTTCTTTTTGCTCCATAAAGCAATATATGAATATGATGTTTATTTTTATTCCATGAACTAGGTAGTGTTTAGCCTCTTTCTTTCTACTAAATCTTGTAGAATCATTTGAATGACTGAATTTGTTAGAAAACCCAATGCAGAGGAATGATATTGTCATAAACTGTGTGCTGACTTAAGGATAAAAGCATTGAATGTAACAAAATGCAATTAGCAGAGACTTCCTTCTTGTGAATCAAGACTGATGTAAGGAAATCCTCAATCAGAGTGCTTCCTGTCACATTTCAGTCTACTATCCAGGCAGGCATAATTTGGTGCTTCTGTGATTTTCTTATTCTTTACCAGAAAGACAACACAAATACTTAGTTGGACTTGATGATGCTTATGGGTCCCTTCCAACTCAGTATATTCTATGATTCTATGATTTTTTTTTAATCAACCAAAAACATGAGTTACATAAGCAAGCTTACCTTTTAAGTCCACATTATGACTATCAAAATCAGAAAAATAAGCAGAGGTTTTTGAAGGAAAAACATGACTTTTATGCAACTAACATGTATTTGTCTTTTTTTTTTTTACAGACCTGGTAACATACATCACATATATTATTACCAGAGAGGAAACACGGACAAAATGAATGTTTTGGAAATGCATTTAATTAATTCTTTACACTTTTGCTTCCATTTCTTGTAGGTGGCCTCTTCTAGTCTCATTGTGACAAGGCATATTATACTTGTGCTGTTCCAGGGATTTTATTTTTCTCTCTGTGGTATTTGTAAGGAAAATGTTGTCTCTCTGATACTAGGCAGGATATCAACATAAATCAAGAACATGTAACAATTGCTGATTTCCTTCAGCCAAATAAAAATATTTTCCTTTGTACAATGAAAGCCACTGGTTTGAAAAGCTAAGGCCATGGTTCCTTGCAGTGGTGAACTTGACACTATACCCCTTGCCGCCTAAATAAAAGGTAGCTAGACATGAAAGAATCAAAATGTTTTGGATTGATGACTGCATTGATTTCATTTTTGTCTAAAGCTAGACTTTCTCTAAAATTTTTGAAGTTAAGATTTCTTCCTTTTCTATCAGCTAGATCAGGTTGCTCAGAGCCCTGTCCAACATGACTTTAAACACTTCCAATGATGGGGCATCTACAACTTCTGTGGGCAACAATTTCTTCAAAATCCCTACATTTCCAATATCACTAAGTACAGATCTTCTGCTGTACTTCTGTCCCTTATTTATTCTGAACCACATAAGCCTCAGAATGAATACTGAGAACTTGTAGCTAAGAACTTAGCACACCAACAGACCAAAGGCATTTAGCCAGACTCTTAGTCATGTTTAACACAAAGCTATTCTTCAATTGCTGCACATGACTTGCAGCAAGTTTATTTCAGAGATAAGGGAGAATGCTGATTTAAGTGTTAAGAAGTACAAATTGCTAGTTTGTGTGTGAAAAGGTCTTTCACAATACTAACACTTTTGAAAGGAGGAAGGGATCAAAGGATGTTGTATTATTTTGCAGTAAACAGAAACATAATGAATGGTAAAGAAAAAAAAAACAACAAACCAACCAACCAAACAAAAACCCACATGAAAAACCCTCCAAAAATCCAGAAAATTAAAATTGCCCACTAAGAGTTTGTCCTATGCTGCTTAAACCCTGTAGTGAGACTCTGATGGTTCCTTTACACCATGCATAAAAATCCAGATTTTCCTTTCCTTCATTTGTGAGGAGCAGGTATTAAATTTGAAACAATGGAAGAGAGATGTTGGAGGTTATAATGTACCAAAAATAGAGGAAAAAAGACCATTAGCATGAGTTGACTCTTCCTTGATTTGTTGATATTCTTGTCAGGGCAAATCAATGCATCTAAAGAGTTCCTCATTCATTCTCCTACATGGATTCAGACAGACATAGGAAGTCAGAACTCAACAGCTGTGTTTTATTTCCCTATGGGTGCTTAAGAATAAGAATGCTGCAGTTACTCAGGTGCAAAGGATTCCAGTCTACAAGCATGCTATCCAATGACAATAAAAGCTATACTAAGCATTGACAAGCACAATATTCCAAAACATTTTTGCCTTGCCTGCATCCCACTAAAAATGTTTCTGATATATAGCTTGTGTTTGGCAATACAAATGAAAGTAGATTTCTATTGGTTTCAGCCAGAAACAGAAAGAACANAGCGAGCGGCTTGGTGGGTATTGGGCCTTTAGTTAGGTCCAAAACCACCACATTTCCCCTCAAAATAATAGAGGAGTATTTTCTTTCCTGGCAAAAAGGGTCAGTTGGTTTTCTTCAGGATAGTACTGCAATGGATTCTCCAGCAACCACACTGAAGGTTAAAGAATTAAATCAAGTGTCACAAAATCTAAACCTGTTATTCCAGTGAATGTAGGCATCTACATTGCTTGTCAGGTATCTCATCTTCCCAAGATGCATCTTTTATTTAGTCTGTTTTGTTTCCTATCAAGGTTAAAACGTGTACTCACATGACACCTAGCTGCAAGGTAGCGGCACGCTTCATATAACTGAAAGAGAAGTTTCACATACATTAGTTACAAAGAGAGGGCATGTTTATTTACACAGCTAGACTCCATGCTGCTCTCTCCCTTTTCAGTTTTGTGGCTTCCTCATCCTTTTCACCTCCAAAAACCTTCCCTGACAAAAAAATGACTAAGTCTGTGACACTTTCTCTACTATTAAACTCTCAGAGGATCCTTGCTTCACTCTTGCCTTCACCACTGATTAGCAGAGTGGAAGGGCAATTTAAACAGCTACACCTAAAGTGACACCCCACGGGTCTTTTCTGTGACCCTACCTCAGGACAACAGTTTCTACCTGGCCTATTGAACACAGGGCTATACTTGGTTCAGATAAACTCTATCATGCAGGTTTTTTAATTACTCTTCCCATAAATCTTGTGCTCTGATGGTGAGGAAGTCACTGTAGTTAGCAGCAGAGGTTTAAAAGTGGACTAACAGTGGTAAGTCTTGGACTAAAATGCCTTACCTTATCCAACTTACGCGATCGAAGGGCATGTGCTGCCCTGTGATACTGAGCTGTTAGGTAAAGGCATTGGGCCAACCAGTAGATATCCTGTGGTTCCTCTAAAATAAAGAAGAAAATAATAAACCACTAATTTCTAATAGAGTCTTTAAAGGCTTTTGTACAGTGTATTCACTTTTGCTTCACTAGATAAGCATTTCCCTCTATTCTAGCATCCTAATGAGTTACACTGGTGGTTTTTATACATACATATAACCTATGATATCTATCAGAACAAGATTAAAATGAAAAAAAATTAGATTTTAACTAAAGACATCAGATAAGAGTGCTGAACAGTGAATACAAAGGATCTCATACTAGATCTGTGTCACAAGGAGACAACTGTGATACAGATCTAAAGAAAAAGTAGCAGTTGTAGGTGACCCTGCCTGTGGGCACAGGGCAGACAAAAACAACTCAGAATTCTCCCTCTAAAAAAACCCAAAATCCCAATCAACCAACCAACAAAAACTTAACCATAGGTTAGTACTCTCTTAGTTTACTGGCAAATAAAGCTTTTGTGGGATCAAGCCCCAAACCATTTTAAGAAGTGTAAACAACAGGCCATGGCAGTGGGCAGACAAAGGCTTCCAGCATCAGCTCACTCTGTAAACCTGCATTCTACTGTAAGAATCATCCTGTAAGAAACCACCCTTGTCCCTCGTAGCTCTTTGGTTTTTGTTTGGTCTCTTCAGGTAGACAAACCTTCAGGTTTGGCTGAAGAGTAATTTTAACCCACAGTTCAAAAGAAAAATAAAATTAATTGGCCCTGCTCTATTTGGAAAAACAGCATTCCAAAGATCACAGGAAAGCACCTTCACCACACTAAAAACTTCAACATTTAGCCACACATCTTTACAAAAAAAACCCCACCCAAGCCAAAATCAGAGCACTATCAGAAGGGCATTAATGAGAAACAATGTAAAAAGCAACTACTTACCATGAGACAGTGAAGCTACTTTGTCTGCCCAAAACAGGGCACTTTGATACTGCTGCTGTAAAAACATGATAGAAATAATCAGTATTTATTTGGGGCTAGCTTTTTTGGATTATTTTGAAATCACATCATTCACATTTAATATCTTATGCCAACAGTTTCTATTTAATGACATATTTATAATTTAAAAAAACCCCAGTTTTAAAGAATCAGTACTGTCATTTAGATGGATGTAAAGAGTAATCTGAAGTAGATTTTTTTTTTAAGAAACATATCTTTGAGCATAAGGTATGCACTACCTAAGTATGGCAGTAGGTGATAGGGGACTTGCTATCACTGAAAAGGTAGCAAGAATCCCCTCATTCCAGTTAAGAGAAACGCTACAGCTCAGAAGAAAGAGAATGCTGTATAATATATCAAAAAGGATTTATTAATTACTTCAAGGAACTTCAGCACGACCATCACTGATTAAGAAATTTACATTCTCCTGTCAAGATGCTTCACCCTCACACAAACCATAGTCCCTGTGTGTATTCCCCCTTACCCTTGGGCACACAGTTTGACCATTAAGTTTGCAGTTCAGAAGCAGCAGGTGAAACAGAGAATACTGGTGGCAACCACAGATCCGAGAGAAGCAGTTTGCCAGTACACCCCACTAACTCAGCCAAGACTGCCATCAGATTTGGAGTGCTAGGCAAAACCACACAGAATTGGCTGGCATTATTCTCCAAGCAGATCAGCAGGGGCTATTCCTGCTCCTTTTTATCATTCTCCATGCAAGGCTTAACACATTATTAAAGTGGTGTCTTCGTGGTCCCACATTTCTTTTTTGATGTGGATTGAGAATGCCCAACAAATTTGGTTTCAATCTGCACCCCCAGGGAAACAAAGGGAAAAAACCTAAACATAAGAACAACAACAACAAAACCAACCCACAAAACCAAGACCCTTATAATAGCTATCTGCACGAACTGAGGTTTAAATAAATCCCTCTACGGCATGAAAGAAGGGCATAATTCAGGCCTACAGAGCACTATACAACTTTGAGTGGTTCCACAGTACTGCAAACTGTATATTACCCAAAGCAGCAGCCCCATCTTCGTCCTGAAACCCCCTCCTCAGAACTAAACAAGTGTCTATATACGTTCTCAAAGCAGCTTAACGAAGAAGGTAACTCAAATGAGTACAGCAAAACAAAACAATAAAATCCACCAAACTAACTTGGCTCTACAATCAGTCTTCCCGCCTGACTCGCTGGCCAGACATTTCTGCTAACTGAAGGGATGGGTTTCTCTTGGCAGCACAGAATCACAAGGCTGGAAAAGACCTTTAAGATCATCAAGTCCAGATGTTCCTGTCCTCTGCTAAACCATATCCCTAAGTACCTCATCTACCCATCTTTTAAACACATCCAGGGATGGTGACTCAACCCCCTCCCTGGGCAGCCTGTTCCACATCCCCACAACAGCAATGCCAGTACAAAGCCTTTGGACTAGAAATCAGAGCAGTGCAGTTCCATGACACACAATCTAATTCTTTAATGCATTTTCCTGATTTTTCTTGCTCTTTTTGTTGGGTTTTTTTTGCCCTGCAGCAACATAACTGCTGAACACACCAAGAAAGGAGAGAGCAAGCTGCTCCTCTCAGCAGCGGCGGCAGCCCGCAGAGCGGTACGTTAGCACACGGGCGCAGACCTGCGCTCACCGGCTGAGCACGGCCCAGCCCGCACAACCCGCGAGGGAGGGATCTCGCAAGCATGCCTCCGCTGCACGGCGGCCCCGCCGCTCCCACGGCGGGCTTTCCTCCTCCTCCTCCTCCTCCAAGCGAGGAAGGAAGCAGGACAATCCCCCGTCGCGCTACTCGGAGGCCACACGCCCCAGCTCGCAGCACGGACCGCACAGACGGCGCTTCCGGCCCACCGCGCTCCTCTCCCACCCCCGCTCCCTCCCTTTCCAGAGGAAATGGGGCATTATTGCAAAATTAACCCCCCCACTCTCCTGTCCCATTCCCAGCTACAGAAGCTGGCACCTCCCGCTCCCCGGCCTCCCTGCCCCGGGAGCAGGGCCGAGAAGGGCTTCGCCTCGGGGAAAGCCAGAGGGCCAGACTCCCCCTCAAACC